>RJVU01033228.1:79120-126106 GCA_003731715.1 Anabarilius grahami
AAAAAAAAAAAAACTTTAGATACGTTTTAACCATAGACGCTCATCTTGAACTAGCTTTCTTCTTCTTCTCTATTAGAATTCCGGCAGTGTAGACGCTGCTAAGTGTATTACTGCCCTCCACAGGTCAAAGTTTGAACTAAATTGTCATATACAATATGCTAGTGCAATTATATAACAGTTAGTTCAAACTTTGAACTAATTGTTATATACTTTGAACTTCCCAGAGGCGTTCAAACACACACACACACAGCAACATAAACTGTTTTGCTTAAACATGTGTTTTATATACAACATTGGCCATTAAATCATGATACGAGAGGACTTAGACACTTAATGTGTTTTGTCCTGACAAGCCTCTTATGTGTCAAAGTGTTCTTGTATTATGATTAAGGATAAATCTGCACAGTTAATTTTACAGGCACTGTATCAAAATTAGTGTGCTGATAAATCCACTTAAAATGAAACCAATAACTCTATTTACATGTAGCAATACTTAATCAACCAGACATACACTAAGATTAGAGGTAAATATATTGACACTACTCTTTCCAAAATGCATAAAAGACTGAAAAAATTAGTATTGGCAATCTAAAAGAATAAAAGCGTATTAATGTATGATTTTTAAAATAGGTTTTTGAGTCTATGGGATATAAGAGAGTAGACAAAAAACAGGCCTAATATGGAATATGTTCTCTCTCTCTCAAATTCAAATTCAAAATTGCTTTATTGGCATGACTGTAAATAATACAATATAACCAAAGCATACATAAAACAATAATAAAAACATCTGTATAATAGAAGAAAATAATATCAAATATTATAATGCCATCAAATATTACAACATAACTTAAACTTAAATTAACAGTGTAACACAATAGAACATGTCTGAACATTTGATACCACAGTGGTTAAACAAATACATATACACACACGTATTGAGGGTCACTGTGGTGGACGGTAGGGAAACACACTGAGGTCAGACGGGTCAGGTCAGACACACACACTCACCTGCTGTCTCTCAGGCTGTGGCACATCCACACGTATCTTGCAGCCAGTGCTGCTGTCGGTCCCTCTCCTAATATTAACTTTATTTGCTCTACTTCACTCATGGCTGTAAAGTTCTTTATTATGTTATTGAATTTTGTGAAGTAGAGATCTCTAATAGGTGTGTATTTGTGGCAGTGAAGGAGGAAGTGCATCTCTGTCTCGATCTCTCCTGTCCTGAATATGAACACACACCCTTTGCTCTCTGGGTAACCAGCTCTTTCTGTGTCTGCCGGTCTCGATGGCTAGACTGTGCTCACTGAGCCTGTACTTGGTCAGGATCTGTCTCTGCTTTCTGTCTTTGACACTTTGGAGATATTCTTCTAATTCATAATTCATTCTCTCTCTCTCTCTCTCTCTCTCTCTCTCTCTCTCTCACACACACACACACACACACACACAAACAAATAAAAATGAGTTTTCTCATTTGTGAAAATCTGCTAAAGTTTCAAATCTTTTAACATTGCAGTCCTACTGGCCGATCTGTGACAGACCTCTGATCTATCAAATCACAGCATTGCAACACCACACCACTCTATAAAGGTGCCGTGTTTTAACAGTCTGTAAATTCCAGCTGAGTTCTGAAGGGGCAAAGACACTGAAAAACTACTAAAGTATCAAGGAGAACTGGGTATGTCGCTTACAGTGTTAATACAAATTTATGTCAATTTCTTCTCTTTTTGTTAAAAATTAGGTTCTAATAGCTGTTGTTATTTTGCAATAATTGACAAGCTCCACATGCCATATTTGGCAGTAAATTAAAGATATAAAAATATTCTTGCTACTTTATAGTTATTTTTGAAGCAATGTAAAAAGAAATGTTTAAAAAACAAACTTTGATGCAACTTGGTTTTGATAAAAGTCATTTAGATGCTAAAGTAAATAGTTTATGTACATGGTACATTAAAAAAAACAACAACAACAACAAAACTAGCACTGTTTTCCAGTTAATAATGTAAATGCTGTTCCACATATCCAGAAGCCATTTATACATAAAACTGAAAATAAATTTATATTGGACTAATCTGGGGTTTTTCATTTCAGAAGATAACTGCTTACCTCCAAAACCTGATGAACATATAATATTAACAACAGCAAAAAACATTTGTGCTGGAAATTTTGTGAAGAGCATTATTTTACAAAAACTCTCTTTGTCTTTCTTATCACATATTTATAATCATCGAAGCTGTATTTCAATTAAAGGACACTGAGAATGGGGAATAACATAGGAAGGGTTATAGAGGACAGAAATAAAGCACAGCGAGAGCGCCATGAAGCTCAAGCACGAAATCAAGCACTCAAGGAACAACTTCATAGACTACAACGAGAGAAAGAGTTTCAGACAATGAGAGAAGAAGAAAAGAAGAAAATTGACATGGATAACAGAAACAGAGAACAAGAAGAAAAGAAAAGAATTAACATTGAAAAGGAAAATGTGCAAAAAGAAGACACTACCAACAAAAATTTAGTTCTTAAGGGCCATTTAAAAAATGTATTAATGGAAGACATGTGTTGTTCAATTCATCATACAGATACAGTATTTGTTCATACACATCATAATATAAATTCCCAAAGATAATTAAAAAACTGTGACATCCTTAAGTCAGATCTTTAATAATATTCTATATATCAAAGCATTATACTCGCATGTGTTTTCTTAAACTGTATTGCATCCAAAAAATTATTTTAACACTCACATTATTTCCACTTGTAACTTCAAAACACTAGTGATGTGATGAATAGTTCCTTCATATGTGTGCTCACTTTAAATGAGAAATCATAATCACATTTATTTTTGTCACTGCTGTAGTGACCTTGATACATGATACACTTTCATAAAAATAGTTATACAGTGTACTGTTTGCTTGCAGTAAATCATTGATTGTACAACAATATAACCTGTGGAAAAGAGAAACTGAATCAGCATCTGTTGTCATTACTTGAGAGGATTTGAAATACATTTTGCACTACTAAGCACTTTGTGTGAAAACATGCTGAACAAAATCTTACAACCAAATACTAAACATGATTTTTAAATGACTGAAAATAAACACAGAAATAAATTCTCTGTTTCCAAAATATATTAAGTATATTACACTGATTCAGATATGTTTGAATGTGGGGTCAAGGGACATCATCTCTGAACTCTCATGCTCCCTAAGACTATTATTTACCATTTATGGAAGGTAGGTCACTAGTCATAAAAGTATATGGGTTTACAAAGGACTTTTGAAAAACCATATATTCTAATGAGGTTCTTCTGATAAGATACCAGCTGAAGTGACATTTGAAAACGAAGACAAAATTGCTGATCCCAATTCTTTCATGGCACTTTGGAATTTTAGTTGATACTACAGATTACCAAAGGTCGCTGTTGCATAAGCTATTGTTTAGTTATCTACCTGCTCATATTGCCAGACTAGTATGACCTGATCAGACATTTTTCCAACAAGACTTGTCACTTTGCAGAAACTACAACCTTTCTCACATTTTTATGACAGGAATTTATGAAAGATATTAGTGTAGTAATGCTGTGCTTCTACAGCTTATTTACAGATCTAAACTCAGCGAGAAGATAGATTGACTGAGACTTGCTGCATGCCTGCCCAATCACAGTGTTGCAGGGAGTGGCCCTGATTCTCTCTATAAAACCACAGTGTTTAGATGTAAATTATCAGTGTCTAAACCTGAAGTGGACAAATCATTCTGGAGTAATATAGTGGGGGAATAAGGTATGTTGCTTAAATTAGAATCATTTTTGTCAATTCTGTCCTCCAAACCAAAATTCAAATATCATAATAATTTGTAATGGCTGCTAGGTAAACAAATGAACACAATAAAACCACACTGGTTTTAAGACAAAAGTAAAATACATAATGAAGGTATACTTTAACCACACCATCTAAATGTGTTCCCAGGACACCAGTATTTTTCATATATTAGGTGAGGCCAAGTTGTCACGCGTTTTAAATGCTGTAATATTATACAATTAAATTAATTACAATATCTGTTAACCAAAACAAAGGCTTAATATTGCATAGGCTTTGTGTTTTATAACTGTATTACAGATGATATCACAGATATGCTGTGGAAGATGTTTTTTTCATATATTTTAAGATATTTCATATTTCAAACAAAGTATTGTTCTCAAATCATTGTCAATTAACAGCAGTTTCCTACAGTGACAACTTACCCCATAAGATGACACTGTGCCCTAGATGATGTAAACTGTGCCAAACAAACTGTATTTTTCCCCCTGACCTTTTGGAAACTGAACAGGGAACTTTCCTGGCTTGGTAAAAATGCACAAAAACTTTAAAAAGTGTGTATATTGAAATACACCCTCAGAAAAAAAGGTACAAAAGCTGTCACTTTTAAATGTACACCTTTGAACCTTTTTACCAATTAAGAGTGCATAATAGTACCCGAATAGTACATATTAGTACCTTTTGAAAAGGCACCGCTCCAGTGACAGCTTTTGTACTTCTTTTTCCTCTGAGATACAGATAAAATGGAATATAATTATAATATATAGTCAGTATTCAATTGTAGAAATGCAACTTTTTGAAATTCTGTTCTGGCTCATAGGCATTTGTTTTCCTTCACTAGAAATGCTGCAACTGAACATTTCTACAGATTTCATGTTATTTTTTTATTTTTGCAGGTATTTTAGTGAATTACCTGAGAGGCTGCATTACGGTAACTATATTGTCTTTTATAAATATAAAACATCTTGTTGCTTGATTTACAGCATAAAATTACTTAAGACATCAATATTTTTGAAGCTCTAATTTAAAAATTTTTTTCTTGACTGGCAATTAATTCATTTGAATAACATTTTTCAGGTTTTGGTCCCGGATGCTGATTGATCAACACAGTATTCCATCATACAGCTATGGTGTGAAACATTCACCATATCACTTTGCAGTATCCATAGCAGATTGTTGTTGTTGTTGCAGCTCTTCTGTAACGTCCTTACTATGGAATTATCCATGCATTACATGGTTTGGTTAATTAAAAAATTGAAAGTAACATTTCACCAGCATGCTGTAAAGATGATCTAACACATATTTAGTAACAATCCCATAAACTTGTTGTCGGAATTTGAAAAAGTAACCAAACAATTTAAAATGGCAGACAGACAATATGCAAACCATAGCAAATTTGTATAATTGTACTTTGCATCACTGAAGGAATCTAACGACACCAGACTCATGACATAAGACTGATTTAAATGTTACAAGCATATTTAACAATTTTGATGTATATTTTGACCACTAGGTGGCACTGTTATGAAACTGCTCAGGTAACATCAGAGCATCATCATAATGACACTTGTCTTATGCCAAAGTGTTAGTAAAATGCAGAATTTTATGACAACATGATGCCTAAGACAATATGATAATAGGTAGATAGAGGGTAAAATAGGTACCCATATAGTATGTCCTAAGGAATCCAAAAGTTTGAAAGAAGTATTTTTTTTTCTTTTTTTTCTTTCAGATTTCTCAACCAGTAAGCAGCACTATTGCTGCTGTAAATCCCAAAAAGTGACTGCAAACGCAGCTGTACTAGACATCTTTCCTAATTAGGCCTACACATAAATCTTATCTTTTATCATAATTAGTATCATTAGGTAAAAGTTCATACATAGATTAGTAACGGTTATTATTTATTGGTAAATTAACCAAAGCATGAATCGACTATTCAGAAAATAAACAATAGATTAACACGGAAAAGAATGAATAGATTAACGGAAAAATAATTGTTAGATTATTTGATTAAATCAAAAAAATAAATCAATAGATTAATCGATTGAAAATAAAAAATCGTTAGCTCCAGCCCTAAATATATTCAAGCTGCCAGTAACTTTTCACAAGCACTCTCTCAAGATTTTTACCTATATTTGAGGATGGCCCAATGAATGCTCTAGAACTTCTTGAAAACGTATGTTTTGTTGCTAATGCAATATTTTTCAGTTGGGAATGCTTTATGACTGCCGAAGAGATGTCCTCATTCCAGGTAATAAAAAGCACACGGACAAAGATGACACTGGGGAGGAAACAATCAAAATGGTCTATTTTATTACTTTGTTAGATTTTATTCTTTACCTTTGGGCTAACTAATGATTAATATACAATTTTCCCCAAGGAATAACTCTCTGGGATGCTCAGATGCTGCAGAAGAATATTAATGTACGGCCACAGCCAAACACTGATTTCAAAATCATTGCCTCAGATTCAAGTGAAGACAAAGTAGAAGCTTTGAATGTTTCTGCATCTCTTGAAGCCAGCTTTCTGTGTGGACTAGTTAGTGTGAAAGGGTCAGCTGACTTTTTAAATGATAAAAAGAAGTCCAAACATCAATCTCGAGTCACTTTACAGTATCGGACAAGTTCACGTTTTGAGCAGTTAACTATGGAGCATCTTGGAGCAGGGAACGTAAAGCATTGCAATGTATTTCAGGAGGGCTCAGCCACACATGTTGTTACGGCTATACTGTATGGAGCTCAAGCGTTCTTTATTTTTGACTGTGAAGTTTCATCCAATGAAAATCATCAAGAAATACAAGGAGACCTCCAAGCATCAATCTAAAAGATACCTTTAATATCAGTTGAAGGTAAAGCATCTTTGAAAATGAGTGAATTGGAAAAAGAGAAAATGAACAAATTCAGCTGCACTTTTCATGGAGATTTTGCTCTGGAAAACAATCCAGTTTCCTATGTAGATGCCATCAAGGTGTACTCAGAGCTGCCAAAACTGTTGGGAGAACATGGAGAGAATGCTGTGCCCATGACCGTGTGGCTTTACCCTCTGAAAAACCTAGATTCAGCAGCTGCTCAGTTAGTCAGGGAGATCAGTGTTAGCCTAGTACGACGTGCCCAACGGATCATGGATGAACTGGATAATTGTGATATTCAATGTCAAGACCTGATGAGGGACAATGTCGCCATTCAGTTCCCTGAAATCAAAACTAAAATCAGAAAATTTAAGGACCTCTGCTCAGAATACAAAATTGTTTTTCAAAAACATCTCTGCAGGCTTCTTCCATCTATAAGGGGTGGAGGAAAAGAAGAACAAGAGCTTGCTGATGCTCTCAGTGACAAAGAAAGATCGCCATTTCAAGGTGCTCTGGTACACAAGCATCTAAATGAGCGAGAGCGAGAGATGAATGTCATTAGATCTTACCTCGAAATCATGAAAGAAGTCCCTGTTCTTTCATCCAGCAATGACTTGGACAAGGTTGTCTTAAAAGCATCCAATAACTATGTGATAGCTTTTGCACTCACCTCCTTAAATGAAAAGGAACCATACCTTTCAGACTTGGAGAATTACCTGAAAAAACAATCATGTAACAATGGAGAGCAAATAAGTTATGATCAAGACTCCTCAAAAAAGATAGAAAAATGGTTTTCATCAGATGTAACTACACTTACCAGAGAAACCATACAGTCCTTCCTAGATTTCAAAGAAGCCAATAAAGGAAGAATAAACATTGAATTCTGCATTGCATCAATCCCGGATGAACTCATCACTGCCTCTTCAATTCATGTTTATGAAAGAGGGAGACTCGTGAGCTCACAGTACGAGCTCCCCTCAAAACCCCCAAAACCAGTCTTCTTGAGGGCTGAGCATGACTGCATACATCTGCAAATCAACCCTCCTGACCGCGGTGTTAGTTCTGTGGCCTCATACTGTATTTCATATCAGTCTGCACAGAGCCCTGAATGGACAGATGTGTTTACTGATGGGGTTTCTGATCAGGTCACTGTCAAGCAGTTACAACCACATAAAGAATATTGTTTCAACTGTAAGGCGGTGTGTCGTCCAGGAGTAAGTCTGACTAGTGACACAACATCTTTCTTCAAGACTCGTCCATGTGCTCCTCCTGGAGCACCTGTAGTGAAACGAGTAGAATCTGAGTCTGCAACTGTAGCTTGGGATGTTCCTACATCTGTAGGTGAGGATGTTCTGGTCACTGGATACGTGTTGGAATTCAGAGAATGCACAAAAGATCAGGAAAATGAAAAGCCATGGAAGTCTGTGAAATCTACAAGCAGGGAGTGCACTCTTCAGGGACTGAAAGAAGACACAATTTACACAATCAGAGTTTTTGCAAACTGTGGAAATGATGGAGTGAGTCTCTCTAGCCCTGAAACTGTGTTTTCAGCCAGTTTTAAGGGTAAACAATCAAAGAAGGATGGGAGTGGATTGTTCTTGAATCAATCTATACGAATAAAAAGGGGCAATCCATTAATCCATGCACTGGTACTACACAAAAAATTGGCAGAAAATGTACGTTTTAATCAGTTCGTCTTCGGAAGAAAGGTTGAGGATGTGAAAAACAAAGTAATTCTTCTTTTAGGATCAACAGGTGCAGGAAAAACCACACTGATCAATGTAATGATCAATTACATACTGGGCGTAAAGTGGCAGGATTCATATCGCTTCAAACTAATCAATGAAGTGACCAATCGTTCACAGGCTGAGAGTCAGACATCTAATGTCTCCTCTTATGAACTGTACAATCAGCCTGGCTTTCAAATCCCCTATTCCCTCACAATTGTAGATACACCTGGATTTGGTGATACAAGAGGAATCGCACATGATAAACTGATTACAGAGCAGGTCAAAAGCTTTCTTTGTAGCCCTTTGGGAATTGATCACATTGATGCTGTCTGCTTTGTTGTCCAGGCCTCTCTTGCCCGCCTGAGTGCCAATCAGAGATACATCTTTGACTCAATCCTGTCCATTTTTGGCAAAGACGTTGCAGAGAACCTCATAATTTTGGTGACATTTGCAGATGGTAAAGACATCCCAGTTCTAGAGGCCACCAAAGCAGCAGATCTGCCCTGTCAAAAGAATAAAAAGGGACAACCCACCCATTTCAATTTCAACAATTCAGCTGTGTATGCAGACAAAAAAGAAGAGCAGCCTACAACTTCTGACAGTGATTCAGATGATAATGATGATGATGATAAACTGACCGAGCTTGTCTGGGACAAAACCTTTAAACAGATGAAGGCTTTTTTCAAGGCACTGGGGTCCATTGAAAGTAAAGATCTGACACAGACTATAAAAGTCTTGGAGGAACGAGAGCGCCTTGAGAAAGCCATGACAAGTCTGACCCCTCAAATAACTGCTGGTCTCTGTAAAATGAGTGAGATAAAAAAATTCAAACAATGTTTGGAAAATGAGAGTGAGAACATGGCACAAAATGAGGATTTTGAACAAGATGTAGAGGTGATGAAAGCAAACAGAACCCCTGTAAACTGTTTTACCATGAACTGCAACACCTGCTTCTTCACATGTCACTCCAACTGCTTCCTCCCTGCAGAAGATTCTGTGCAAACTTGTGCTGTGATGGAGGGTGACCACTGCATTATCTGCCCTGAAAACTGCCATTACTCTGCTCATTCAAAGGAAAACTTCATGTGGACATATGAAACAAAAATAGAGAAAAAAACTATTAAAGAGCTGAAAGACAACTTCATGAAGGCAAAAGGAAAGTTTATGGACTCTAAGCAAATACTTGATGCACTTGAAGAGGAACTTCATGGAATTGAGGAAAAATTAAGGAAGTTGATCAAACTGTCCTCTGATTGCCTAAGAAGACTGGATGAAACTGCACTGAAGCCAAAATCTCTCTCCACAGCAGAATATCTGGAAATCCTGATCAAAACCGAGAAAGAGGAGAAAAGTCCTGGCTTTGAGGACCGGATTGTTGGACTCGAGAAAATGAAACAAGAAGCTCTTATCCTGGAAAAGATTGCTAAAGGAGAAAATGTGCTTGAAACAGAGCGCCACATTATGGAGGAGAGAGAGAAGCGAATGAAAATAATGAGAATGAAGAAAGCTGTCAGTGCCTTCCAGTCACAGAGCAATCAGAAAACATCCGATCAAAAGGATGGAAGTGCTTGCCTTGAGGGCCAGGAGATGTCCTAAACAAAATAAAGACTGATTAGTTCAATGAGAATTAGAAAAATGTAAAATTTGCTTAACATGAATTTACTTAGACATCAATGCTTCATTCATGTATGGATCAATCCTCTTTTAACATCAAGAATACTGAATGTAAGAGTTATTTCATGCTTGTATTTGTGTTTTCAAACATGCAATGTCAAATTTCTCAAGAACCCACAACAATCAATGTTCAACTAGTAGAGTATAGAGCAACACAGAAATGGCTCCAGGTGAATGCATGAAATGATCAAAATAAATTTTTAAGCTTAAATGTAATTTTTTTTTTCATCTTTGTTTAGTCTTACAAAATCATGCAAACATTTAGACACTGTAAAATACTATGAATTAGTATAAAAACACAATGTATGATTTCAAGCACTTCCTTCTAGTTTTCAAGAAATTATGAGTAAGTTGTATTAGTCTGGCATAAAACATTTTGAAATTAAGAAATATGGATTTTTCTTATGGTAGAGCTTCTACTGTATTGCCGCAAAGCTTGTCAACATATTACATTTTCCCACTTCCCTGAAAATGTACTACTGTCCAAAAGTTGAATGAATGAATGAAGCCCTTTATTTATCACTAGTCACAGTTATCAGCAATTGTATTATAATTAATTCTACCTAAATTATCATAATTATTTTTATTATTAGTAATATTGTTTTAAAAGTAATTTTCTCAACTCTGTGAATTAATAAATAGAACTTAACTGTTTAACTTAATCACTAGTTCATGGTTTTCTGAAGCCTATTTTGCTAAATCCAGGTCCAGAACATGGACTGCGACTTGTAAACAATATCCTAAATTATTGCATTTGAAGCATGACGACTGTCTGCCATTTGTGTTAATCAAACAACAAAACACCATGAGATCACTTTTGTAGCTTTACCTGAAAATAAATAAAGCACTGTTTATTTCATTTGTATCTTTGTTCAATGTGTATTTATCTATGATTGCAATTTGTTTATTTTTTTCTATGCAGATACACTCCACTACAAAATCCCCCCAATAATTCTAGAATGATGAATTCTTTCCAAATAGAGCTATACAAGTCATGGTGAAATTGTTTTTATATATCCTAAATGGAACGGCATACATCTGTATAATGATCAAGGAAATCAAAAAATTAATATGATAAATAAAAATAGACTATTACAAAAACTTTACATTTTGTAGCTGTAACCTCCATAGTGAATTAAATCAAAGGGATAGTTCACCCAAAAATAAAAATCCTGTCATCATTTACTTACCCTCAAGTTGTTCCAAACCTGTATGTATCTTTTTTTTTTGATGACAGAATTTCCATTTTTAGGTGAACCATCGCTTTAAATGCATAATAATTATTATAAGAAAAGAAAAAATAAATCTAATACCTTTTATTAGATTTATTTTTCTTTTCTTATAATAAGTATTATATGGACTTCACAAATCTGTGAAAAGATTGTTTATCTGAAGAAAGAAAGTCATATACATCAGGGATGGCATGAGGCTGAGTAAATGACAGAGTTTGTTCAAAAATGTAATGTCAACAGGAAAAAGGTGTATTTTGGAAAGCACTCGTTAAAATACATAAATCATCAGAAGGGTTATTTACAAAAAACCTGCCAGTGACCGGGTCAGAGCCACCAGACGTTCACAGGATTGTTTTTTCTCTAAAATGCCACATTTTTTCATATAAATGCTGCCTCTATCTCTCGCTCCCTTTCAATGTTATCCCTCATAATTAGCCACTAAAATCTAGTGGATTGGATGATCAAAATTCACTAAAGTTCCTCACAAATTCCCATTACCATAATGTGTTCAGACCAGGGTTTGTTTAATTCTTGTTCCAGACCTTAGTCAAGGTATGCCATATTTAGTTCTGACATGAATGAAAGTGAGGCTGTGAGGCACAGAAGTACCGTGTGTTTGGTGTATTGTACAGTAACAGTTGTTTAACAACATGCAAATTCTTCAGCTGACTTAACAGTCTGTAGACAAACCTCCATAAAACGTTTGTAAATGTTATGAATTTTGAAAATGACATGTACCCTAGAACCTTTAGTGCATGCCATTGCAAAGACTGGATGTGTATCCCTCACAGCCTTGTTTTCATCAATGCAAAATTCAATAGTGTCATGTCTTGAAACTGCAAAAAAAATCGTGAAACACATAAAAGGGTTAAATTAGTTAAAAGTGAAAATTTCTCTCAACCAAATAAGTGTAATTTAGCAAACTTGATCAGAAAACTGTAGCTCAGCCAAACATGAGAAGATGATGGCTTTTATGTTTGTGTTTGTGTTAGACAAGTGCTAAATAAAGCTTGTCTGTCTCTTTAGTTAACATTAGTCCTAATTACCACCACAATACAGCTTTAAAAATACACAAACATCTGCTGACAATTAGTGTGAGGTGGTTGTCAAACAGTGATTATCAGCCTCATTAAGGGGGAGGCGAATCTCATTATGTGTGTTTAGAGTCCTGACGACATAGATTAGTGTCGGGCAGTTTGAATCAACCCTCGCCCCTCAAACACAGACCACACAGAGGGGTAATGAGTCTTGAATACACAACTCACTTGACCAATACATCCGAGTACATCTCCTGAAAACTTCATTCAATCAAACTCTAAACAAACATCAATACCCTGCCAATGACATGATAAGCTAATTTCATTATTCTAATGTCTTTTTAAATGCTATTTCAGTTTGTATAATTGGGTAGTGGACATGTGGACCTTTTCTCGATCAACGTCAAGATAGTTTAATATTTACATAAATGTATAAGATGTATTTTAGGTCTTGTCTTATAACTTGTCACCATTCTTCTAAATGTTTTCCACATCACTATTTTAAACAGTCTTGCAGTAACATTCAGATTTTTAAGAAAAGCTAATTTTCCCTGTAGTCTCTCAATTTATTTGAGCCCATGAAATCTGCATACATAACTATAAAAAAACTTAGCGAAACAGTTTAAAATACTTTGGAGTTTAACATCACGCTACAAGACTTGTCAAGTTTACAAAGGATTCATTTTAACTAATCAATTACTTGAGATTTACAAAAACTGTCAAATGTAAAATCGTAAAAAATGGCTCAAAATAAAGTGCATCAAGCTCCATTTCACCAGTAAAAAAAAGAGAAGGCATTAAAAATGTTAAGAAGGTAGATCTGAAGGTTTGATCAGTGTATGGATAGGCTAATATTTCAAACCTGTATTGTTTTTCAAAACTGTACATGTTTTTAGTTCAGTTTCTAATCTGCTTAACTGTAATTTAAACATTTTGTCATCTAACATTCACCTTATCGACGATGACTCATCAAACAGAAAATAAATTAATGGATAATTTGCTTTTTACCAGGGATGCAAACAAGTAATGGGGGGAAAGGTGAGAACATTGCGTGGGGCGGGCATGCTTCGAACAGATTTTTTTTAAAGATATTTGCTTTACATGCTCACTTGTAGTTACTTTAAGGGATTTTTATTTGTTATTACCTTGTCACAAAAAGACAAAAAAAGGGGGGAAAAAATGTTGCAGCGTTTCACAAAAATCAAGACATTTGTAAGACATTTGGTTAAATCATCATGTTATAAAAAGATGAAGTGCTATGGCTATTTAAGACAATGGCTTTGCCCTCTCTCTCTTCACTGTTCCCACATCTCACACCTCAAAAATCCCCAAATCTCTGTTTTGGTTCTGTGTACAGTAGTGTTTTGTTAAGAATACTTTATAAAGGATTTTAAAATAATAAAGTACTTTATAAAGTGTTTTAAAATAAGTTTAAAATACTTTATAAAGGATTGGTAATGAAAAGATATACTGAATAGTGATGATAATGTTAGTAGTAGTAGTGATGATAACAACAATTATAATAATAATAATGCATTTTCTTCTAAATACACATTGAGAATATCCTATATTGTCATAAAAACTTTCTTCAACCCTGGTAAACGATAAAAGGCCTTTGTAGGTTTTGTTTCAGCTGACTAAAAAGTCCCATTATTATTATTTTTTAAATTATACTTACTTTAATAAACGATTATTTTAAGAATTATCTTGTGTTTTGTTGCTATGAACGATAATAATAGGCCTACTGAAAAACAATTCAATGTTTACAAGTTGTTGGTTTTATTTGCAAATGTGTGTGTGTGAGTAAAGGAGTGTATATGTGCGTGGTAGGGTTGTTTTGACTGACCTTTTGATGTTTAGTTTTCCACAAAACAGTATAAAATTAGCCTTCCCTGTTCAATTTGAGAACACATCAGATGTTCCTCTTTGTTGGTAATCTCATTAGACACCTTCACCACATAATTTGTGTTGGCAGTGGTTGAAAGTATGTTCTCAGATTAACGAACTGACTAAAATGAGTCTGATTAGGCTACATATATTAGGACCATTAGGTGACAAATTAGACACACACATCAGCCTAAATACAGAAAGTGGACACATATTTAAACTAATGTTATTAAAAGCTATATACTAAACCTATAGCACTACAGTAAAACAGACAGAGTCTCGATGTGTGTCTGGGCAGAGTGCCAGTGAAAAGCTATTTGACTTGTGGGCCAAAAACAACCCAATGCTTGTTAAACCTTCAAATGACTGTTTGTGTTCAATCAATAAAGCCCAAGACATAGAATTTACTTTAATGTTGGGGTTACCAACATTTGCATTTGACAGATGCTTTCATCCAAAAGCAAGACTAACAGCATCAACATGGCTATATATTTTAGCAGTAGCTCCTCTGTTAGCTTGTTCTACCACCCAGTTTTAAAGGGGTGGTTCAGTGGTTTTTTTCTAGGCTTGATTGTGTTTTTGGGGCACAGTTTAACATGTCTTAATGCTTCGTTTTTTTAAAAAAAGCTGTATTTTTCATTTATTTTACCTTTATTCTACACCCCTGTTTCCACTGTCATATGAACGGCTCGTTTGACTTGTGCTCAGATTTTTAGCAGGTTGGTAGCTGGCCCAGTGTATGGTGATTCGCTGAAGCGTCCGGAAACGCCACGCCCCTTACCATTCGTTGCTTCAGTGAAAATGTAAATAATAGCGCCTATATTGCTGTATCAAATTGAGCCCGAATCAGACCCAGATGAAGAGGGTCAAGCTGCAATCGCGGCTTTTAAAGGACGTTTATGAATGGTATTTCATTTTGTATTTGTGTCAAAGTGTTTAGATATGCTGTCACTGCTGTTTGGTAGCTTTCAATATACAGTTTTATCCTGATTAAAGTACACATGAAATCAAAATTTACCTTATTTGTTTTGTGGTGAACAATTCATCCGTGCAAGTCAATCCACACAAAAAAATTGTTTGACTTCGTAATATTTAATCAAAATCTGAAAATGCTCCTCCCCTCTGCAACAGTGCCCCTTCTCTGATGACATCAGTTTGACGGCTTGGGGTCTAAATAACGGCTCGCGTTAAACCACTCCCCTCCAACGGTTAGTCTGCTATGAGCGAGAGATGGAGAGGAGGAGCGCTAAAGTAAAACTCTGCCCTCTATTCAATATTCCGTTTCACTTGGAAATACATCACTACACTGGTGAAAAGTCGTTTGCAACTTCCGGTTCACGCGGACTTTAAAGCTTTACTGTAGCCGAATACATGACTGAGTAGTGGCATTTTTGTAAAGGTAGCGTTTAATTTATAGCATGAACAACTGTTTGTTTATGAACATAGAAGTTTGTTGGTGTTTGTAGAATTTAGCTAACTGGCTAGGGAAGCAAAAACGAGTTGCTCTTTGTATATGTCCTTGATGCAACCAAAAATAGCAACAGAACTATAAGTTTAATAGACATGTACAAACAATAAAACGTACAGTTTGAAGCCAATAAACAGCAGCTTTTGCTTTTAAAGTGGGAACTGCTTCTTTCAGTAAAAGCCTTTGTGCATTCAGTAATAGCCATCCAGCATTGAACTCGTGTAGATTCTGGAAGCTGTCTTCAGCGCTGCATCCAGTGTAGAAAATATCGGAGATTATAATGGGTTCTATTATCTTTTGACGCGTCACGTCGCGCAGCTCGCGTTCGGTGTACACAACTCTTGCAAAATGACTCTTCCACTTCCACTCTTCCATTATGCCGCGTCGCATGGCCTCGCCCACTTTGTTGCGTGTTCCCGGGGGCAGTGTTTTGCAGGGTTTATGATGTCACCAACCCGGGAAGAAGCTCGTTGTAGTCCAAACCAGTCGTTTTTGTAGGCATTAAAGTGCCATAATTTTAAAAGACAATATCTCCGTTTGCATTGAACTTTCAGCGCTGTAACTTTGCAGATACTGTTTATGCTCAAGCAGCAACATTACACACTAACTAAAGTTAAAAAAGTGAAATTGCATTTAACCACCCCTTTAAATGTTTTCCCTTTTTATGTAATTATTAGGGAACTGACTCAGCTGCCTGCATGTCCAATTTATGACATCAATCAAGTGGTGAAAAAAGATCAATCGGTCAATCCAAATGATTTCTCATGAGTCCACATCCAGAGGAATCAATAGCCTCCTTTCAGGTCAAGGTAAATGTTGATGTTACATTTGCTGAAATGCAAACCGTACTGGGTAACCTTTACACACACATGCACACACATCAACCGCTATGCTGAATGAAGGATGAGATTCATCCAAACATCAGCTCAGATTTTTTTTAACATCTCTTTCTTAATGCATTATTTGAACTGCCACTTAACACAAAATTGGATAGATAGATAGATAGATAGATAGATAGATAGATAGATAGATAGATAGATAGATAGATAGATAGATAGATAGATAGATAGATAGATAGATTGATTTTGTCTGTCTCTTCTCTTGGGAAGAGTTAATAATGAAGATGTTTATTGCTCTAATTAAGCAGACGCATTCACAGATTCTTATTCCATGCCATTTAACAGGCTTTAGAAAGAGAGCGAGGGATGGAGAGAAGGCTATTGTGGAGACATAAATGTGTCTTCGTGAAAATGCTGCCTAATTATGTCCTTTGAGACCAGGACAAGAGGAGAGGGGAAGGAGAGAATGAAGAAGGGGAAAAGCAGGATGAGGAAAGAGGGAGAGAGAGAGAATAGAGGGGGAGGAGAGACGTGAGTGCCTGGAGGAGTCTGAGAGCAGAGGTCTTAAGCCATAGATGAATGGAGACAAACTAAACAGACGTAAGAATGACAGAGAGAGAGAGTTGGGGGAGGGCCAGGCAGGCCGTTGAGAGGAAGGAAAGAACACTATACACAAAAGAAAAACAAGAGCAATACTTTCAGTCAGGCTTTCTATTATGATGTGGAGGACTGTATACAAGAGACTTAATGACAAACACACACACACACAATGTCTCATTCAGAGATTAACTGTGAATGCAACATTTATTTATAAGGTATTTACATTTTTTTTTTACATTCATTTAGCATTATGTATTTAATCATTATGCATTATACACCTGACATGCAATCATTCACATTGCTGTCCTTTGTGTGATGAATACTGTTCCTGGAAATTCATCATAGATTGACTCACCTTTCCTCAGAAAAAAATTCACTTTAGTCTTTGGATATGTTCAGAAAAGTGTTCTATATCATATTTATATTTCTGCAATATGCTGTGTACATTATGCAATTTCCTGCAGAATTTCTTGATGACCAACTACATTGGCTGAAAAGTGCAGTATACAACCAGAACACATTTTGTGAAATGCTGTGGTCCCATGATGCAAAGGCATCGATTTGAAGGTACATTTCCAATGTGTTAAATGAACCACAATTTCAGCTGTGATTTTTAGCACATCTCTTTATTTAATAGAATAAAGTCAATCCATGGATGTTAAATTAATAGTGATGTGATAAAAATCAGCTGATATTGTGATTGTTGATATTATGTTAAAAGGATAGTTCACCCAAATAATCTTTCTTCTGTTAAACACAAAAGAAGATATAATATATAAATATATCAGAGGTTTTTCTTTTGCATACAATGAAAGTCAGTGGGGTCCAGTGGACCCTGATGTTCTTCATAATCTGTGTGTGTGTGTATAGGTTTGGACAGTGAGGACATTTTACTAATCCTCACAAGTTAAAAAGGCTTAAATCAGCCGATACATGTTTTTATATAAATCTAGTGTTTTGCACGTTTCTGTGAAGGGTAGGTTTGGGTGTAGGGGTTGGGTTAGGTCATAGAATATATCATTAACATAATATAAAATCAATGGAAGTCCATGTAATGTTCTCACAAGGAGGACAATATCTGAAATCCTTGTGGTGCATTTTTTGGGTTCCCATGAGGAAAACAGCTTATAAATCATACAGATTGTTTTTTTTTTAAATGTAAAAATGCAGAAAGTTTTCTGATGTGGGTAGGTTTAGGGTAAGGGGACAGAATATACAGTTTGTACAATATAAAAGTATTATGTCTATGGAAGTATGGAAAGTCTCCATAAAACATGAAAACAAAACAAGAAAGAAAGTAATAAGTTTGGAATCTCATAAGGTGACTAAATAATTACAATGTTTTAAAATGTTTTGGTGAACTATATTATTAAGACATTGTTTGTTTTGTTTTTACACACAAAAAAATGGATACAAATGCACAAACAATGTAACATATATTTGAATTACGAATAAAAAAATATTCAGTAAGCAGTGCTCAAGTATTCCATTCCAAACACAGCCATCTGCATTGTTTCTTGGCTGATTGGGTTTCTCTCCTCAGACTTTCAGGAGTGACACATGTCATGCTTTCAAACACTGTGGTTAAAGGTGAAGTGGGATTTTGTTTTCACTGCCATTATTTATTCACTCTCATGTTGTTCCAAACTATAACTTTCTTCAGTAGGACACAAAGGTTGAATTTTTTAAGCATATCTAGAAAAATATCCTTGCTTAAAATAAAATTAATAACAAAGGACAGGGGCTGACAAGCTGCAAAATGACAAATAAAAATGGTATATGAGTTATGTACATAGTCTACGCACCAAGTGGAGATATAGATGTCAGTGTATTGCATTTTCTGTTTGGAAACCCCATAACAGTCTCAGACTAGACTGCCAGGTGCCGTCTGGGTGGGCTTGTTGCCATGGTGAGGAATCTGGTGAATGCATTTGAGAAAGGTGGAAGGGGGAAAAGGACAGAGAAGATGTAGGAAGACTCTGACAGGAGCAAACATAACAGTGATCACATGCTGTTCAGTGTGGAATTGAGCCAAAAATTGTGTGTGTGTGAAATTTATGGTCATTTCATGGTCTAAAATAGTTTTGTTGTGTAGGTGCCATTTAGCCCTGTTTTTCTAGTGTTTCTGGGAACAAAATTTGAATAAAAGTTTGTATATACAAGCAAATATGGAATATAATATCCCTGTAGCGTGTATTTTTCTGAGCAATTCCAACCCAGTCTAACAGGAAAACTCAACTATTTTAGGAGGTGGCAATTTCGAATTAATTTGTACAATGTGAATCATACATAAATATACAATTTTTAGAAGAAAGTAATGATGAAGGTCCTCCCCTAATTGCCACAGGGGTGTAACCAGATCATACGAAAACACACGAGATTGTACAAATTCATTTGAATTAGCCACCAATTTGCCAAACATAAAATAGTAATGAATTATCGCGAGATTGTGTTGGCAATTTTAAAACATGTTCTGTCTCACTAGGATGAATCACTTATAGTATTTTTGAATACATGTAAATATTGTCACTCTTTGATCAGCTAATTAAAGGCTATGTTTACATGACACGTATAGTTCTCGCTCACATTGTAAATTGCATTTATGAATGTAAATGAAAATCTTACGGGTTTGGAACAACATGAGGTTGAGTAAATGATGACAGAATTTTCATTTTTGGGTGAACTATCCCTTTTAATGCTTCCTCTGAGTGTGTGTGTGTGTGTATGTGTGTGTGTGTGTGTGTGTGTTCTTGTTTATATTACATCGTGGGGACCAAATGGCCCCACGATGTAATAAAAACCTGAGATCACCTACATCGTGGGGACCAGCCAGCGGTCCCCACGAGGGAAATGGATTAATAAACATACTAAATGATGTTTTTTTGAAAATGTAAAAATGCAGAATGTTTCCTGTGATGGTTAGGTTTAGGGATAGGGGTAGTGTAGGGGGATAGAATATACAGTTTGTACAGTATAAAAACCATTACGCCTATGGAGAGTCCCCACTAAGATAGCAAAACAAACCTGTGTGTGTGTGTGTCTAAGCCAGGTGGAAACTTGAGCTGATTTGTGTCTCTGATAAAGAGACTCGTCACACAGACACATTTTAGAGGGAGAGGGAGAGAAATTGAATGCAGTATCGTTTGCAGTGGAATGGAATTGTGGAGGCAGTGTGTATCCAGACTCAAGGTAATATCATTACCTGGAGAAAGAAAGAGAAGAGAAAAAGTTGGTGGCCAGACTTGTGAGCCTATCAGTGTTAATCAATACAGGCTCAGCTACACTACACAGAATAAGACACACACACATTCTCTCTCTCTCTCTCTCTCTCTCTCTCACTGTCTTGAGCTACAGACACAAATGGAAATCTTCTGAATCGGACTCAGATACTCATGAGCATTATATACATTAGAATGTACTGTACAGTGGCTTCAAAAACAGTTCATTTTGCTGATTAAAGAGAAAAAATGAGACTTGGGACAAAATAACAGAGCACCAATAAAACCATTGAAGCTGTAAATACCAAAAATGTGCACCAAAAATGAAACCATAAAACCACGATACAGCAATAATATCAATAAATGTATAGGTTTAACTGTGTTTTCAGGTCTAAGGTGTTCATAAATGTCAGACAAGTATGTCACATGTGTTTTAAATCTTACATTTTATACAATTTATTAATTAAAATAGCTATTTCTGTTGGGAAAACAATGATTTAATATTTTTCTATGTTATCTTTTACAGATAACTTTTATATACATTTTATATAGTTGTTTTACTAATTTACCATAAAAGCCCATAATATGATATTTAATAGTCTCCGTTTATAGGAAAACATGTTCTACACATCCTGTTTCATCATCCTGATGTCAATGGGTTTTTTGGATTGGTTTTAAAGCTCAAGATATTTTCACATTATATACCCCCATGTCTTGAAAAAGGTGTTGCTAACAAGTGGCTTGATAGGACTACAGAGGTTGTCGGCGACATTAAACATCATCACACCAAACAAGTAAATTCAACTACTCACTTTTACAGCCTTGTTGCGTTTATAATCACCCTCCTGAAAATTCTAAGTGGAACTTACCATCTTATCGATTTTAACTTAAACAAGCTTAAACAAACTTTTTACTGATTGTATTTAAACTTCAAAATTCATAAAAGTGTTGTTCATTTGCGAAGATTATCTTAATAAATGTTGGCCTGGTTTCACAGACAGTTTAGCCTAATCCAGGATTAGGCCTTAGTTCAATTAGGATATTTAAGTAACTTTTATAAACGTACATTTGAAAAAAACATTACTGATGTGCATCTTGAGACAAAACAATGGCATTGATATATTTTAAGATATGTCAGTCCGAGTTACTTTCAGTTAAGACAGCTCAAACATGCATTTTAGTCTGGGACTAGCTTAATCCTTGTCTGTGAAACCAGAGGACAGTGTGTAAGAATCTGGTCACGGAGCTTATTTTCAGCACTATTCGAAAAGTCAATGGAAAAATTCTATTGGCTTTTTGTCTAGGGAACTAGAGTGATGCTAACTTCAATGTTGGCCTACAAAATGATGTCATCCCTGCTGCACTCTTGTAGCCAAATATTGTGCCAATCCAAAAAGGGACTTCCAAAAGAAAAAAAGAAGTGTGATTTAAACTAGCCCAATTGTCTCCCCTACTTCTAACCATAAATAATTTGTTTTGGACTCGTTTCAAATAATCAGTAGACTTGAATGAACGAGGAGTCTCACTGTATCCGCAGTCTGTCACACGCAGGAAACCAGGGCATCCGAGTATTCATCACCCAGCTTGTCCCGGGCTGTATGTTAACGGCCCCCCGCTGCGCGCACCCCGCTGAGGCACTAAGCGGAACATTAGCGACGCAATTAGGGCGAACAAGAAGCTCGCAGCGCGCGACAGCCCTCTCTCCCCCAGCGCGCGCTGTGCGCAAGAGCGCATTCAACTTCTGGAGCTGGAGGAGTCGCGCATGTCTGCATGCCCAACAAGTTTTTGGACGCTTGAGTCACACTTCAAGTGACATAAATGCAAGTGACAAGATTTCACTGCAAGTGCTGCTAAAGATTTTTTTCAGAACTAATCATTTTTTCCAATGACTATTGACTATTGATATGAATTATTTTTAATGGATAGCCTATATGAAGTCCTCAACGTCAAGTTGTAACACATTTCAACAATTAGCCTACTTGGACTGATATCTTCAACATGATCATAAATCATCTCCTCACATATAACTCAACATTGGTCAACACAGCCGCATTTTCAGTGAATGAATTAAAACTACCAAATTGTTTTAAACAGATTTTTATATAGCCTATACTGATTTTTTCCTCAATAATCTCTCAACAATCGAGCTATTGTTTTAAAATGAAAACTTTTCCAAAATATTTTGCTTAAAAAGGGGGAAAAGTGAGGGGTTGGTATTTTTGTTTTCAAACCCAATGACAATGAATAATTTAAAGCGTGACATAAGTGTCCAAATACATGCATTAAATAGCGAATTAACAGCAGGAATTGGGTAATTGTTATTGTACTGGCACGAAAACTAAATTTTATTGTTCAGTAAGCCTCGTTGGTACAGCTCTTGATTTTCAGTCTCCTTTTAAATCTTATTAATGTAGACTAAATGAGCTCTTCTATGCAATAATTACATTTTCCAGAGGATACACATTCTGGAGAGATTAGGAACAACCTAAACATGCCAGGAGACTTGTTTACAACCACAACCTCCGTGTTTGGACATAGGGTGGGATGTAAACATAGGCAAAATAATTTAAGACATACAAACCGTCAGCAGCGCAAACATTTACTCAAAACTCTCAGGGGATGCTTGATTAAATTACCATTAGGTCCCGCCCCTTGATTCCTATGATTGGGCGCTGAGATAAGTGGGCGTGCCACGGCTGTCCTTTGTATAAATAGACACGCGCTCCACTATTTGACAGTCAAAACAAACTAGACGCTGTAGCCTACTGAATTGCACTTGTCAGCTTGTAGACACAGCAGGTTTTTCTTTAGTGTTAAGCTATTTTTATTTTTAGAATTAAGTAAACACACTACTATTGCGCATATGCAAGCGCATCCTAGAAGACAGAGAGCGGGTGCGTGCAAGTGACCGAGGATGGACTCGCCTATGCAGGGGTCCTACTGGCTTCCTCTCGCGCTCTGTGCCCTGCTATTGTGGAGCTCCGTGTGTGCTCGTGAGCCGGTCTGTCAGGAGATTTCGGTGCCATTGTGTAGAGGGATCGGCTATAACTACACATTCATGCCCAACCAATTCAACCACGACACCCAGGATGAAGCCGGACTTGAGGTGCACCAGTTCTGGCCGCTCGTGGAGATCCAGTGTTCCCCCGACCTGCGCTTCTTTCTTTGCAGTCTGTACACGCCCATTTGCCTTGAGGACTATAAGAAGCCTTTGCCGCCGTGCAGGAGTGTGTGCGAACGGGCGAAAGCGGGATGCGCGCCGCTGATGAGGCAATACGGTTTCCCGTGGCCGGACCGAATGAGGTGCGATCTTCTACCCGTGCAGGGGGATTCAAACACTCTGTGTATGGACTACAACAGAACTGACACTACAGCATCACCGGCTGCTGCAAAACCAACTAGCCGCCAGGGGAAGCCAAACAACCGGAAAAATAAAAGCAGTCATGGATCTTCTTCGTGCGAACCGGAGTGTCACTGTCGCGCGCCTATGGTGACCGTGAATGACCGTCATCCCTTGTTTAACCGGGTCAAGACAGGGCAGATCCCCAATTGCGCCATGCCGTGCCACAACCCCTATCTTTCTCAGGAGGAAAGGACCTTTGCCACATTTTGGATAGGGATTTGGTCGGTTTTGTGTTTCCTGTCCACGTTCGCTACAGTCGCCACTTTCCTCATTGACATTGAGAGGTTTAAATACCCCGAGCGCCCTATTATTTTCCTGTCCGCCTGTTATATGTTCGTGTCCGTGGGATACATCATCAGACTCATCGCGGGACACGAAAGGGTCGCGTGCAACCAGAATCATGAGGTGGACCACATACACTATGAAACTACAGGTCCCGCGCTTTGCACGGTTGTGTTTCTGCTAATTTATTTTTTTGGGATGGCGAGCGCCATCTGGTGGGTGATTCTGACGATTACGTGGTTCCTCGCGGCAGGAATGAAGTGGGGAAATGAAGCAATCGCGCGATACTCGCAGTATTTTCACCTGGCCGCTTGGCTCATTCCGAGCGTGAAATCTATCGCCGTGCTCGCGCTGAGTTCGGTGGACGGAGACTCGGTTGCGGGGATCTGCTACGTGGGGAACCAGAACTTGGATAACCTGCGGGGATTCGTGCTCGCGCCACTGGTGATTTATCTTTTTATCGGAACGATATTTTTATTCGCGGGCTTGGTGTCTATGTTTCGGATACGGAGCGTTATTAAACAAGGAGGAACGAAGACGGACAAACTAGAGAGATTGATGGTCCGAATCGGGGTGTTTACAGTGCTGTATACGGTCGTTGCCATGGTGATTGTGGCGTGTTACGTTTACGAACAGCACAATCGTGAAGCGTGGGAAAAAGCGCACGCGTGTAACTGCTCGTCGGAGAAAAAAAGCCTGAAACCTGATTACGCCGTGTTTATGCTCAAATACTTCATGTGCCTCGTGGTTGGGATCACGTCAGGCGCGTGGACGTGGTCCGGTAAAACGCTGGACTCTTGGCGAGCCCTGTGCACGCGCTGCTGCTGCAGTTGGGGAAGTAAAGGCACGAGCGGGTCAGTTTACAGTGACGGCAGCACGGGACTGACGTGGAGATCCGGCACAGCAAGTTCGGTTTTGTACCCTCCAAAACAAATGCCACTGTCGCGAGTCTGATGACTAGGGCATAGGTGAGGCTGAACTTCCCAAAAAAGACTTTGCAAATTGAATGCTGCTTTCCTGACAGATGAGTGATGCATAATACCAGCGTTAGGTGAGACCGGGGCTAGTTGTCACACGGTGTGACACGGGGAAGTTGCTATAACACTATATACTGTGAGAAATATTCTGAAGTAAAAAGTGTGACGACTATTCCCGATCTCTTCAACTACACTAAATTGCCTATCAGTTATTAAACCTGTTTATCAGGTTATTATGAATGTGCCTTTAAAAGTGTTATACGGGTTTTTATATGTATTTATATTAAGATTTTATTGTTAAAACAACGACATAGAATGTTTAACATTTATACAAGATTGTGTAGCTATTTATCATTTACTTTGACAGAAAACTATTTTGACAATAAAACACTGAAATATTACCAAAGCATCTTTTATTATATGTGTATTTCATGTTTACAGAGAGCTCTCTCACACTCACAAACTTGATCAGTGGGCGTTCTGAGGTGTAAGCTTAAAGGTGCTAAAGAGGATGTTTTGTTTTATACATCTTTGCAATATTACTTGAAACTGTCTTTACTAACTGGTAAAAGACTATTTATTAGGTGCACTGAAAGGAATATTAATATACATCATCTGTGCACGAGGTAGGGCCTTAAAAACATCAGCCAATCGTTTACGCGATCATCGCGTAAACGATTGGCCCTCTGGCTTGTCAATCACTGCCATGACGTTCCTTGTGAGACGCGCGGCTGCACGTGCATGAGTTTTGGGAGGCGTTCCCTTGAAAAGAGCTGTGAAGGATGGGGGTTGTTCTTAAGAATGCGCTCATTTCAAAAACTCAGTCGACGAAAAGATCCTCTGTACCACCTTTAAGCCCACAGCAAGGACACTGCCATCTATTGGTCATAAGAAATAAAAAATATTGAATATTTGGCTTAGTTCAAAATAATAGCAAATATTAAAAAATATTTCTCATTACAGGTACACGGCATATATAATACTAAAATATGAATAACTAAAAATAAAAAAGATAACTTTTTCATCACACTTGTATAAAATGAAGAATTTAAGGTACTTTTGATATTTGATGTTAATGATTTATGAAAACATGCAAAGGTCATGGCTAATGTAATTTATCTACAGTGCCCTCCACAAATTGGCACCCTTAGTAAATATGAGCAAAGGCGGCTGTGAAAATAAATCTGCATTGTTTATCCTTTTGATCTTTCATTCAAAAAAATTCACAAAATTCTAACCTTTCATCGAAGTTAAACATTTGAAAGTGGGGGGAAACTCACATTATGAAATAATTTTTATTCTCCAATACATGTGGGCCACAATTATTGGCACCCCTAGAAATTCTTATGAGTAAAATATCTATGAAGTATATTCCCATTTATATTTACATTTTTTAGCACACCAGGGTGAGAATGAAATTGTCCAGTCATGACTTCCTATTCCACAGGAGTACAAACATGAAGAAACACAAAGGCCAAATTCCCTTAATCATTCATCACAATGAGAAAAACCAAAGAATATAGTTGTGATGTGGAGCAAAAGATTGTTGAGCTTCACAGAAAATGGCTATAAGAAAAAAGCTAATACATTGAAAATCCCCATTTCCACCATCAGGGCAATAATTAAGAAGTTCCAATCAACTAAAGATGTTACAAATCTGCCTGGAAGAGGACGTGTGTCTAAATCGTCCTAATGCGTGGTGAGGAGGAAAGTTTGAGTGGACAAAGACTCTCCAAGGATCACAGATGGATCATTGCAGAAATTAGTTGAGTCTTGAGTCTCAGAAAGCCTAAAAAAATTATCAAACAGAACCTACATCCCCACAAGTTGTTTGGGAGGGTTTCAAGAAAAATCCTCCTCGCTCATCCAGAAACAATCTCCAGCATATTCAATTGTCAGACATGACTGGAACTTTAAACGGGACTGGCTTCGATAAAAATCAAAACCTGATTGCTTCTGCTAGAAATCCTATAATGGGCCGTGGTTGGATCTTCCATAAGGACAATGATCCAAAACAAACGTCAGAATCAAAACAAAAATGTGTCTCTGAGCACAAAATGAAGCTTCTGCCATGGCTGTCCCAGTCCCCTGACCTAAACCCTAAAGAAAATGAGTGGAGTGAACTGAAGAGAAGAAGCACCAACATGAAGCTGGGAAGCTGAAGGATCTGGAGAGATTCTGTTTGAAGGAATGGTCTCTGATCTCTTGTCAGGAGTTCTCCAAACTCATCAGGCATTATAGGTGGCAAAGGGACGTTGCAGTAATTGGGTGCCAATAATTGTGGCCAACGTGAACTAGAAAAACACTTATTTCATAATGTGAGTTTCCCCCCATTTTCAATTGTTTTACTTAAATGAAAGGTTAGAATTTCGCTATTTTTTACTGTATAGGACTGCAATGGGGAAACAAATCCAAATTTAATACAGAGTTGATATGGCACAATGATTTCTAATAAAAATAAAAAATGGCACCTTTCAGCAAGGTTCAACATTGGACTACAGTACAGAATTACTGATTAAAACGTAACAGACATTAACGTTTCTCATGCAGCTTCAAACTATGACAATATAAGCATTATTTGTTGAAGCTCTGCAACACTTATTTTGCCAGTTTCACTGATGATCCCTGATATAACAAAAACCCCGGATAGAGCGGCTGAGTGAATGTGGTCTGGACTCTGTGGATGAGGGTCATTGTGTCAGAGATGCTGTAGAAGGACAGATTTCCTGCACTGTGATCCACATACACTCCTATTGTAGAAGACTTGGGCATTACATTGAGTTTAGTCTTTTTGTAATTGGTACAGAACAGGTATTTGGAGCGAGAGCAGAACAATCTCCAAGACTGATCATTACATCCAAATTTATCACCCCGTCCCTTCCTGCTGATGCTCTTATATGACACTGATATACCCACCGCACCCCCACTCCACTCCACCTCCCAGTAACAGCGTCCACACACACTCTCTCTACACAACACCTGAGGCCAGACATCAAATCTGTCTGGATGATCAGGATACGGCCGGACTGTGTGCTTGCGAGTAGCTACTCGGTTTCTCCAAGAAAGACTGATTTTTTTATTTGCTGTATTTGGATCCAGAGTCAGTTGATGGGAATCTGGAAATAAAAAATGTAATTGTCACACTGCTAAAAAATGAACTGACCTCTAGGATCTAAAATCTAACACATATTAAGTGTGTATCTGTATAATTGATTGGTTTATTTGTAATAATAATTATAATTAATAATTGACACTTACACTGTAAGAAGTCCTCTCTGGTTTTGGGTTGAGTGGTGGAAATTATTTTGATGCAACTCACTATAGAAACCGAGAGGAGTTGAAAATGTGATTCATTTACACAACTTATATTTTACTGCATTCAAGCCTCACTTAAAAATCTTTTTTTAATTCATTATGTTGCATGTGTAAACAAATAATGCCATTCTTCCCCTTCCATTTTCTGATGCACAACCCATGTAAAGATGATAATTCTGCAAACAACTGCAATTGCTGGTTTCAAACAGAGATAGCGACAAAGTGGCAAAACTTACAGACTGCAGCTTTAACTAACTGTTGTTACTCAGTCTTAGCAGAGTAAACACAGGCTTATTTCATCACATTAACTATGGACATGTTCCACTTTTGTTTGACAACCAATAAGCATTAATCAATTAAATTACACATTTTCTGTAATTAATTGTGATTATTCGCACCTAACATTACATTTTTTAATATATTTTTATTAGTGCTGTCAATCGATTAAAAAAAAAAAATTCACTAATATAAATCACACATTTTTTCAGTAATCAGGAATTTTTCTATTGGTTCACTCAGGCCGGTTCAGATGTTTACTAGCCTTGCCAAATTACACAAAGTTTTCATTGTTTTTGACCCATGTAACCTTAAGATTTTCAGGTAGGTCTAACAGGTAGGAAATATACAGAAATTGAATAAAGTTATCAAACACTTCACAGCCTACAATGCATAAATTATAAATTAATAACTTTAAATGCATTTGCAATAATAAAAGGATGATGGGGGAAAAAAATGGATCCTGCGATAATTGCATTATATATATTTAAGACATTAAAGGTGCTCTGTGTAAGTTTTTGACTGTACTAAATAATAAAAATACCATAATATGTTTGCAGATATTTATTAAACATGCTCAGTTCACATACTCTTTCTCTGAAAACCAACGAAACAGCCAGTTATTTTACTTTGAAATTTGAGTTCCATGTTGGAATTTCTGTTNTACAATGCATAAATTATAAATTAAATCTAGATTAATTCTTATTAAAGCTACAAAAGTTATTCAGTAACTTTAAATGCATTTGCAATAATAAAAGGATGATGGGGGAAAAAATTGATCCTGCGATAATTGCATTATATATATTTAAGACATTAAAGGTGCTCTGTGTAAGTTTTTGACTGTACTAAATAATAAAAATACCATAATATGTTTGCAGATATTTATTAAACATGCTCAGTTCACATACTCTTTCTCTGAAAACCAACGAAACAGCCAGTTATTTTACTTTGAAATTTGAGTTCCATGTTGGAATTTCAGTTTTTGTTTTGGTCTGTGCAAGACCGCACTTTGCCAATTTACCCAATAGTATTTTGCCCCCCTGGGTTGCCAGTTGGCAGAAAACACATGCAGCGAATTGCAGCCATGCATCCATCTAAAAATCTCTATGAACAGGAGCATATTAAAACGCAATATCAACTCATCATGATCAATAAATCAACTAATTATCTTACAGTACTTTACCTTTATCATATATATATTCTATCTCCTCGTCACAAAAATCCTCCAGATTCCCTCTTAGTCGTGCGACAGATATCTCCACATCATCAAAAGTGAGAGAAGTAATACTGATGCTGTCTGTAGATCCAGGAGGAACAGAGAGAGATTGGACACTCTACATATAGAAATATAAAATAAAGATGCATCAATAAAGACAAAGAAATTCATTAAAGCTTGCAGATGTTTTGGTTGCTCAAATCGAATTTAGATTATTAAGATCTCAGTTACCTGCAGGAAATAGATGTGATTGTCTGTGTGTGAAACCTGCTCCAGCTCAGCATCTCTCCTCCTCAGATCATCAATCTCCTGCTCCAGTCGTTTCAAGAGTCCTTCAGCTCGACTCACTTCAGCCTGTTCCTGATCTCTGATCATCTGTGTCACCTCGGATCGGCTTTTCTCAATGGAGCAGATCAGTTCAGTAAAGATCCTCTCACTGTCCTCCACTGCCGCCTGTGCAGAACGCTGTTAGGACACACAGACAATCAGACCGTTCACTCATTGAGCTCCTCTGACTGGTTAAAATAGGGTACTTGGTTAGTCTGAGTATCACCTTGTGAGTCTCCACAGCCTCTCTGAGCCCCCGAAGCTCTTTCTGTCTCTCTTGGACTCTCTGCTGGAATTTTCCTTGTATCTCTCCAACCTTTTTCTGAGAGATGAAAAAAGAACTTTTAATAAAAATAAAATGTAACATTAAATGTCTCAGTGAGTAGACTTTTAAAGACCAATTATCACCTAATTGTTTAATTGGTTTCTGGATAATGCAAATATTTTATTAATATATTTCGATTGTTGTGTGAAAATATCATCATTAAAGCTAAAAAACAACAACAACAAAAAAAGTGGCTTTTTGTTATACTGGTTGAAACTCTCTTCACATCCTGATAGCAATCAATGATAGAAATGGTCTAAATATTAAAATATGTACATATCTCTTCTATGGAAGTGTCAGGACCAAAAAATGGTCATCCAATCATTGCATTCAGTTCGAATGCAATGATAGGGGCTGAAAAACGCATTCCAAGGTAGAAAGGCATCAAGGTACATCTGAATTCAAAGTTAGCTTCACTTCCTATTTCCTGAGTCGCATTCATCTGATTGATTTTTGAAGGCAACATAGATGCGTTCTTCGCTGTCTTTGATATCCCACAATCCTGTGCTTTCCATTCTGTGACAGCTGAGCTAAAAATAAAGATGCTGTCTGAAAGTTGTGGTCAAGTTTATTTGTAAATGTACGTTTTTGACCATGTTTTCCACTTTTGATATCATTTCTAGTGAGAAGTTACTATTGTGCTACTTAAATATTTGTTTAGTTGTCGACAAAGCTTGTGCTATTTAGCTGTAGATCATTAAAACATTGCGCTGGCTCAGAAGTCTGTCAGAAATCATTCTGACGTACCTTCGTGCAAACGGTGCCTGCAAAGTCAATTGTCACGCCATGTCATAATTTCCATATTTAAGAGATGGCAACCCATGAAGTTCTACTCGGAGCAGTTCACGTCCTCGGAATTATGCGTTTCAATGGCAACACTATCAACGCTGTGGCTGAAATGTGCAGGAGCAGTCAAGTGGTACAAGTCAGAGCTCTAAGTTGTCTACATGCATTATTATTGTAATGTTATGTGCTTTGAGATGGTAATTTAAGGCTGTCTGTCATGACGCTTTGCAGACTCTGCACTGGCTGTGCGCGTTCATGTGTTTTGGAGGAAGCGTGGCTTATTTGGAGAGCTCTCGAGAAGCATCTCACTGCAGCCTGCGGTGGACGTCCAACCCGGCCCACATCCAAGTGTGATGTCAGAAGCCAGGCCCATGCCGCCCTGCAGCTTATTTTATTGGTCATCTCAATCACAGAACCTACACCAATGACTGATCCCTAAACCTTCCCGTCACTGTAACCTTAACAATTTAAATTAGCTGGATTTCTAGTGTGAGCTCCGCTGCAGAAATCTTCCCAACAGTCAAAGCGGCATTACGTCACGAAAGTGCAGACTGGTAGGAAGACCGGGAGTGTTTAGGGTGCCATTTGGAACAGGGCCATGGAGCGCTCTGAATGGAGGGTGGGATCTTATGCTTTCAAAGCTAGCTTACTAGCCTGTGCAAAATTGCATACACTACCTGTAACTACATAATTACAATAACTGCAGGAATTAACAGTTAATTTAAATGTGCTTTCAGTTCATACCTGTTTCTCTGTCCTCTCTGCTTCAGCTGGAACAGTATCGTGATTTTTGTGTTCATCCAACATACACATCAAACAAATACATCTCTGGTCAGTACGACAGTAAACCTCCAGCAGTCTGTCATGTTGAGGGCAGATCATCTCCTGGATTCGTCTAGTGGCATCAGTCACTTTGTGTCGTTTCCTTGAACGAGATTCTTCATGACACTTAAAGTGACTTTGACAGTAAGATTCCAGACACATCAGACAGGACTTTACAGCTTTGCGTTTCCTTCCAGTACAGAAGTCACACCCCACATCTCCAGGTCCAGCGTAACTGAGAGCAGTTTTTGCCTTCTTCAGTCTCTCTACAATTTCAGCCAGCGTCACATTCTTGTTTAAAGCAGGTCTTGGAGTGAAGGTCTGTCTGCACTGAGGGCAGCTGTAAACTCTCTTCTGATCATCTTGATTCCAGCAGATTGTAATGCAGCTCATACAGTAACTGTGTCCACAGGGGATGGTCACTGGATCCTTCAGTACATCCAGACAGACTGAACAGCTGAACTGATCCCGAGGCCAAATACAGCCTTCTGCCATTTTACTGCACATACACGCAGAAACAAAGAGACTGTATCAGTTGCCCTATGGAGCTTAACGCTTTTAAAAGAGGAATACAAAACTGTTGCGGCTTAAAATATTTTGCTAATCTAAATGAATTCGGTAAAGTTGGCAATATATTCACAGATCAGGTTCGAACTTCCCGGATCCATAACTCGTGAGCAAAACATTGTTAAAACACAAATAACACCTCTTACCAATCATAGCAACGTAGACAGACAATGTCCTACAACCTAATTTTCCTCAAACGAGGAAACGAGCCTTCCTCCGGCCACACTGGACAAAATACATTGGCTGTTTCTCAATTCCAAGAACGCAGAGAACAGACTTGCGTTCTCGTGGAGACCGATCTTGCCAGGCGACCTTGAAAGAACGAACTCGGAAGAACGCGAGGACACAGAACGCATCATTTGAGAATTGAGAATTGAGATGTGCTGCGATCTTGCTCAACTGACCGTCCCTGCATATTATAAGAGGCCGCGCCGGGCAGGAATCAAGCGCGTCTCCCCTGGAGTAGCCTGCCACTTATCAGCCAATCAAAAAAAGAAAGAGGGTACACAGTAGCCAATCAGATAATAGCACTATTGTATCTGGGTAAGATTTAACGCAACAACCAATGAAAAAAAAGCATATCCTGGAATTGTTCACCATCATCCTCGTTCACCCACAGAGGAAAACACTGGAGCTCTGAGCATCACTTTGAGCAAAAAGTCACGATCTCCTGTTTTAATGTTACAACATTCCACTATCCACTCCACTACACGGATCTGGTAGCCGTTTGATAAAGTCAACTTTTTAAAATAACTTTCTCTGTCTGTGTTGCTTAATCCGCTCGCGTAGCTTGACACGCTGCAGATACATATAAAACTTTCGGAGTTGCTAACACGTTAGAACCACTGGGGAACAACACCACTTCCGTTGCCAAAATGCGCGCGCATACGTTGCTACGTCATCATTGTGTACAAACAGTAAAAGGGTCTATACTAACTGGACCATAGAATCCTGCACATTACGCACCCAAAATCGGCGAGTTTCACTGCCAAATCAGAAGCGCAAAAGAACATTTTTCAAATGAAATCATCAGTAAATTTTATGGCACCTACAGTAAATATTGTATTGTCTTATATAAGTTTTATTTAACCAGCTGTGGAATCCAACCATTCATCCATCTTAACGTAGTAAGCCTACTTTATTGAGTCTGCAAAATGCAAAACCTGAAAAGCGTTCCTACAAAAATATTTCATAACTTCAATGTTACACCAATTATCACCAAATTCAGTTTCTACATCAATGGTCTCCTACTGGTTATACTAAAACACTTAGTTTGATAAAATGTGCTTTTGCATATTTTTTATATAATGAAATAAAATCAATTACTTAACACACTGTACTGTCACCAAATTCAGTTCATACATCGCTGCTCTCCTGCTGGTCATACTACAATACTTAAAATAAAAATATATAAAAAAGAGAGCTTTTTGCTAAATTTTTATAATTTTTTATTATGAAATGAAATCAATAACTTCACTGTAACACACTGTACTGTCATCAAATTAATTTCATACATCACTAGTCTTCTAAATACGACAGCACTTCATTTGGAAAAATGTCTTTTGCATAATGTTTAAGATTTTTCATTATGAAAAATATTTAATAACTTCACTGTAACACAATGTCACCAAATTCAGTTCACACATCAATGCTCTCCTAATTGTTATACTACAACACTTAGTTTGATGAAAAATGTGCTTTTGCATAATTATTATTTTTTTTTTATGAGCACTTTATGTACTAGAGCTTGAAAGTTGTTAGTCAAGAATCATGCAAAAACTACGGTTGTTACTAGTATGTTACCTGGTTACCAACATCATAGAATACTTATTTTTAATGCTGTGTGCTATTACTTGCTACAGTTAACTGAAAAGTAACGATTCAAAATAGTTCAATCAATGTTTAAATTTAGTTTAGTTGACTCAATTCTGTTATGTTCATCCCACTTGAGATAACATGTTTTTATTGTGAGGAACCACTGTCCATAACTGAATGTTTTTTTTTTGAGTGTGAGATCTATTACAGTTAACAACAATAAACAATTCAAATCCTTAATATTATGCAAAAGCATGTTTTTCCACACTAAGTGCTGTAGTATAACCAGCAGAAGAGCAGTGGTGTGTGAACTGAATTTGGTGACAGTAAAGTGTGTAACAGTGAAGTTACTGATTGTATTTCATAATAAAAATCATAAAAAATATGCAAAAGCACATTTTTTCAAACTAAAAGACGTTTAACCAGCAGGATTTGATGGCATTACACTGCATAACAGTGAAGTTATTGAATATTTTTTCTAATAACAATGAAGTTATTGAATATTTTTTTTTATAATAATAATAAAAAAATTATACAGAAGCAACAAGTGTTGAAGTATGTCCAGCAGGAGAGCGTTGATGTGTAAATTGAATTCAGTGACAGTACAGTGTGTAACAGTGAAGTTACAGTATTGAATATTTTTGTAATAAGATATTTTTCCAACCTAAGTAGCCTACTGTACTAGTATAACCAGCAGAAAAGCAGTGATGTGTGAAATGAAACTGGTGACAGTACAGTGCGTTAAAGTTATTGATTTTATTTCATAATATTAAAAAAATCATAAAAATTATGCAAAAGCATGCTTTTTTAAACTAGGTGTTATAGTATAAACATCACAGGACAGGAGCAGTTATGTCTGAACTGAATTTGATGGCATTACACTGAATAAAGCAAGTAAGGCAAAGCGAACGCACACCTGAGGTGCGAAGGAAAAAACTATAGCTTAATTGAAGGAGAACAACTGCACACTCACTCAAATAGCCTATGCTTATGTGAGTGTGCAGTTGTTCTCCTTCAATTACTCTGTAGTAACGTTTTTTTCGGGTTTTCCACTTTGCAGACGGTCCCTTCGTACTTTTGTATTTTGTCCAGTGCGCCTCGTTTTGAGGAAAAATAGGTTGTAGTTCGTTGTCTACGTTAGTACGATTGAAAATAAGTGTTGTGTTTTAACAACGTTCATCTCACGAGTTATTATCCGGGAAATTCGAATATGGTGCCAACGTTACCGAAGTCAAAAGCTTTCGAGAAATTTGAGAATAGATCGACTGCTAGAGAGAGTGAAAGGTAGACAGACAGTCTAATTAGTCGTAAAGATATAAACAAAACGACTGTTTACCTGGACGAATTTTCCTGCTTCTGCGTTTGAGGAACTGAAACTTATTTTGTGAAAAGGCAAAATCAATATTGGCCGGTAGAGGGCGCTCACACACTGCCTACATCAAACTCCATATCATAATAATATTAAAGAATGAAACTTTTTTTTTTTATTAATTTACAAAACACAATAATATAGGGTCTGAACTGTAAAATTGCGATCTAAACTTACAGCAAGACCGAGTGCTCACAAGAAATAATTCAAAACCGTTCAAAATAATATAGATTTAATTTTGTTCACATTTATATTAGCCTACAATATTTCACAGTGCAGGTACAGTATGATATTTCTAGACAATTAAATAAATCATCATTTATTAAATCCAGAGCATTATCAGTGAAAATGTTCAAGTGTTTTTTTTATTGTTTTAAGTGCAATGTAAAAATAATATTTATCAATCTAAAACATATTTAATGACAATGATTTAAAATCTTTCATACAGCTAATGAGAAATGGAGATATTAAGTTACTTGTGATATTTAATGTTAAAATGATTTACATAAAAATGCAAAATGACACCCTACCAGGTACTGATATGTTACTGTCATTTCAATACTGCAATTAATATGTATACACTACAATCATTATTAACTTAATCTGACTCCATACGTGACTCTGTCATGATTGTGATGATTTGTAGAAGCTTTATATCATCTATACTTCTAGATGACACAGTTTCACTGATGAGTCCTTATTTAAGACAAACCCCGGATAGAGCGGCTGAGTGAATGTGGTGTGGACTCTGTGGATGAGGGTCATTGTGTCAGAGATGCTGTAGAAGGATAGAATTCCTGCACTGTGATCCACATACACTCCTATTCTAGACGAGCTGGATATTACAGGTAATCCAGATTTAATGTTATTGTGACTAATTATGTATCCAGAGGGAGAGAGAAACAATCTCCAGGATTGATCATTACATCCAAATTTACACTCATTCCCCCCACCCTTCCTGCTTATGCTCTTATGCGACACTGATATTCCCACACCACGACTCCCGCTCCACTCCACCTCCCAGTAACAGCGTCCACACACACTCTCTCTACACAACACCTGAGGCCAAGCATCAAATCTGTTTGGGTGATCACGATACTGCTGGATTGTGGCAGTGCAAGTAGCCACTCTGTTCCCCTCAGACAGACGGAATGTTTTATGCACTGACTCTGAATCCAGAGTAAACTGATGGGAATCTGATGGAGATAAAACACACAATCAGCATTTTAATAGAAAAAAAATACTGTAATACTGTGAAAGCATTAAGTGAGATATAAAGGTAGCAACAAGATCATTGATCTAGTTTTCAGGTGAAATGATTTTTTGATGAGTTTATGAGTTTATTTAAAAGCCTTTTAAAAGTTCAAATTTATTCCCCTTTATTTAACCAGATAAAACTTTCTGAGATTAAAAATCTCTTTTGCAGAAGTGATCTGGCAAAGATTATGGAGTTTCTTTTGTGTCTTTTTATTCAAACAAACATATTGTGTTTGAGAGTAAAACTAATTATTTTGTAATTAAAAAATATATATATTGCAAAAAAAGTCTTCTTAAGGCTCAAAAATAAAGAAGTTGATAACAGAATTATTTGCAGTGCGTGCAAATCTTTGAAAACCTTTATTTTTCCTTGTGCACTTCGAGAACTTTTCATCCCAAACCCACACATTTTGCTCTTTTCTGCCGTCTTTTTTGCGGGTCAAAATATTTTGCTTGCGAGGTGAATAGGTTTGCAAGCTGAAAAGTTTTGCAAGTTGAAAAGTTTTGTTTGCACGTGAAGCTGTAGCTCAGTGGGCGGTGTCTACCAACCAGGATGAAAGGCATTTTTCTATTGGTCACCCTCGATTGAAGTGACAAGTTGGCCACGCCCACTACGGTTTCCCGTCGCTGCTGCTGCCACCGAGAAGATAAGAGAAGCGAGAATGGCGAGCAACAGGTCGTTTACTGGGTAAGATAACTAATTTAATATCATAAACGCAGTGACAAGTGAGCTGAATGATTCTCTCTTCTTATGCTGTCCCATTTAAATACTTAACGTTGGTCAGACCAGTCTGTAGTTAGTGTTACCGTTGACTAGATTTTATTAACGTTAGCCAACACTAGCAGCCAGAGCCACCATTAGTAACGTTTGCCGTGTGGTCGATGTCCAGTGTTGCTAGCTGAGCTGACATGCATAATCACATTTGGATTTTCTCAGCGTAAAGGTTGAGAGGCACTATTTTCGATGTTCGTAGAGTTGGGCCTAGGTTCTGGGGTAAAAATATCCGCTTGTTAAGTCTGACGTCACGCGGCAGCGCTTCCGGGTCCAAACGCTCTATCTTATACCATAAGAAAACAACAAACGGTGCTAATATACAGACATAATGTGCTGTAATACTATAAAAAAAATTGTAATCATAACCTTTATCTCCATACCAAAATCCCAGATGGCAAGACAGTGATTCATCTTTTATAAATCGTTAAAATATTAATGTCTGTGACGCTGTGACCATGGAGACTGTTGTATAGTATTTTAAACGTGTAACTTTAAAATGATAAATGTTTATTATGAATAAATAGCGCTCATAAACGGCCGCGGAGATGGCATTCTCAAGTCAAACTAGCCGGGGCTTGGACCCAGAAACGGCGTTCCTTACGTCACGAGTTAACAAGCGGATATTACAGATACTACAGACTGGTCTAGCCAACGTTAAGTATTTAAATGGGACAGCAAAAGAAGAGAGAATCATTCAGTTCACTTGTCACTGCGTTTATGATATTAAATTAGTTATTTTACCCAGTAAACGACCTGTTGCTCGTCATTCTCGCTTCTCTTATCTTCTCGGTGGCAGCAGCAGCGACGGGAAACGGTAGTGGGCGTGGCCAACTTGTCACTTCAATCGAGGGTGACCAATAGAAAAATGCCTTTCATCCTGGTTGGTAGAGACCGCCCACTGAGCTACAGCTTCACGTGCAAACAAAACTTTTCAACTTGCAAAACTTTTCAGCTTGCAAACCTATTCACCTCGCAAGCAAAATATTTTGACCCGCAAAAAAGACAGCAGAAAAGAGCAAAATGTGTGGGTTTGGGATGAAAAGTTCTCGAAGTGCACAAGGAAAAATAAAGGTTTTCAAAGATTTACACGCACTGCAAATAATTCTGTTATCAACTTCTTTATTTTTGAGCCTTAAGAAGACTTTTTTTGCAATATATATATTTTTTAATTACAAAATAATTAGTTTTACTCTCAAACACAATATGTTTGTTTGAATAAAAAAGACACAAAAGAAACTCCATAAAAGATGAGCATCACAACATTGTAAAAAAAGAAAAAGAAGAGATCACCATGACATAAAGACACATCATCAAAACAATTAAAAACATTTACAAATTGTTTCTTCCTTTCTTCTTGGCTACTAGTTATACAGAATTGCAAAATAATGACTGCTTTCATGAAAGGTTTCAAACACGCTTCCTGTCTGCCATTCTTTGGAGTAGCTAATCCAAACCCCAGAAAGATATGACAGAACACTGCAATACTGTTTGAAATTAAACCCTTCACTTTAAGTATGTATATTTGTCTGTGTTTCCTTTATTTGTATTAATTTTTATAACACAGTGTAAGAAGCCCTCCCTTGTTGTTGGTTCAGTGGTGAAGCAGATTTTAATGCACTGTGCTACAGAAACAGATATTTAAAGTGTTATTTTAATAAAGGTATCCATAATATGTATTTATTTTTAATTACAATAATGTATTAATTATTTTTACAATAATTTGTTAATAATTATTTGTTTATTGACATCCACACAATATTTATTCTTTCATTTTGTTGTACTGTTTTATAAGTCTGTACTTTACCTTCATCAGATAATTTTTTTATCTCCTCTTTGCAGAAATTCTCAAATTTATTTCGTAACTCAGACACAGAGCTTCTCACGTCATCATAAGACAAGCCAGAATGGACAGTGCTGTCTTTAGATGCAGGAGGGACAGAAAGAGACTGGAAACTCTATATATACAAAAAGACAACAGACATGGTAAATATGAATCACACAGCGAATGACTGATTCATTACAGTGAGATCATCACTGTGGGGGTTCGTGGGGGAATTGCAGTTGACAAAAAGCTAATAATGAATTAAATCATACAAATGTAATAAATAAATAACACAATAAATTGAAAATATAACATTTATGTAATTATGCTGTTAAATTATTGAAATATTAGCTTAAAACCACCAGAGGTACTTCAAGTCAATATTTCAGGTTACAGGGTTCATCTGACAGAAAAGATTGGGAACCCCTGAATCCTGATCTAATACAATTTTGACAACATTCATACTGATCAGAACAACTGGTGGTTGTTCTCAGATTCATTAAACAATAAACTTGAATGGCATCTCAAATAAAATGTCAATTAAAGAGTCTGCAGTACAAGCCATAATAATAAAATCATTCTAAACCTGTAGAAAATGGATGTGATTGTCTGTGCGTGAAAGCTGCTTCAGCTGAGTGTCTCTCTTCCTCAGACCATCAATCTCCTGCTCCAGCTGCTTCAAGTCTTCTTCAGCTCGAGTCGACTCACTTCAGCTTTTGCCTGATCTCTGATCATCTGTGTCACCTCACATCGGCTTCTCACAATGGAGAGGATCAGTTCAGTAAAGACCCTTTCACTGTCCTCCACTGTCGCCTGTGCAGAACGCTGTTAGGACACAGACAGAGAAACACTAGAATCAGTCCATTAGACCTGACAGTTATTTTTCTCCTCTTTTCAAAACATTAGGTTACTGTTGTAACCCTGGTTCTCTGATAACATGAAGTGAGGTATCTCACTAATGGAACGCCTTAGGCGTGACCGATTGCGGAAGCACCAATAACACCATGTATGCCAAGAATGGCAGACCAATCGCTGATCAGGGAGTCCCACTTCCCTGTATATAAACCGCAGCTACCTGCCATTTGGTCATTCTCCGTATATCTCTTCTCCATGCAGGACAGACAAGGAGGGCAATGTTGTGAGATACCTCACTTCATGTTATCAGAGAACCGGGGTTACGTCAATAACCTAAAGTTCTCTTTCTAACATTCGTTCAGTATCTCACTATGAGATATAGACAACCCCCTATTGCCAATATGCTGACGAATCAGACTAAGGAATGAGTGTGTTATTATCTGAATCATGGCTCCCGACGGAGGTGAAAACAGAGGTGAAAAAGGAATTCGCCCTTAATAAAACTGCTGTTCACATATTGCGTCAAATTGCGCTGAAATTCATTATTTCAAATGTAGCCGCTTGGCAACCCTGCTTATAATTGGAAGCGACGTGGTCACGGCACGCATGTGGTGCATTTTCCAGGTGCATCTAGATGAAAAATTCTTAACTTTTCATAATGCTGCAAGCGCACCACAGATCATGTGACAAGAACCAACCGATCAGCTGTTGTGGAGAGCGCAGTTCATGGTTGCATAGCAACGACAGATGCCATGGGAGCGCAAGCGCTTTGGAAAGAAGGAGGAAGCGGTGCGGCCGCTCTTTCAAAGCGTTTTTAGACGTGATATGTGAATGGCCCCTCAAACAACCTGACTACTTACTCCCAGGACTGAATAAGCCAGAGAGGGTTCAGTCACATCCAGTCTATAGAAACAAACAAATGTGTGAGGGAGAAGACCAGCTGACTGCTGCACAAATTTTGTGGATAGAAATCCCCTTGAATAGAGCCCAGGATGTAGCCATACCTCTAGTAGAGTGTCCTCTATTGGGGGCTCTATATTCGCATTATTATAAGATAACACAATACCCCACCACCCAGTGAGAAAGGCGTTGACAGGAGATTTGACAGGGTTTTCCATTGTAAGAGTCAGCCCATTCTCACCGGAGCTCACGCTGCGTATGCATCCTACATCACAAGCTGGAACGCCACTGTCTCGTGAATGTGCGTATGACAGTTAGCGGAAGCTAGAGATTACAGTTTATAAAGTTTGAAATATGAGTGAAGTGACATGTGGCCAAGTATGGTGACCCATACTCGGAATTTGTGCTCTGCATTTAACCCATCCAAGTGCGCACACACACAGCAGTGAACACACACACACCGTGAACACACACCCGGAGCAGTGGGCAGCCATTGCTGCGGCGCCCGGGGAGCAGTTGGGGGTACGGTGCCTTGCTCAAGGGTCTCACCTCAGTCGTGGTATTGAGGGTGGGGAGAGCGCTGGATATTCACTCCCCTCACCGACAATCCCTGCCGGACCTGAGATTCGAACCCATGACCTTTGGGTTACAAGTCCGACTCTCTATCCATTAGGCCACGACTGCCCCAAATTTTTAATGACCACAAACATTTGTTTATTTGTAAAACCGAACGTTTCAAAATGTAGGAAATTCAACATTTGATAGAAAACAAGGGGAGAGCGGGGCTGGTTGGGTCAAGGGTTGGTTGGCACACAGTTAAAGTCCGCGTGAACCGGAAGTTGCAAACGACATTTCTTGTCTTTGTCATGTGATTTCAGTTCTGTCTTGCCATTGGTCCTCTGTCTTCATTGTTCACAGGTGTTCCTTGTTTTGTCATTAGTCTCCCTGTATAAATAGCCCTCATGTTTCATTGTTACCTTGTCTAGCTTTGTTTATATGTAACCCGTTGTTGGTGAGCGTCAGGATCTTAAGTCAAGTCAAGCCACATCTGTGTTCCTGTTCCTGTTTTGGATTTATGTTAAGAAAAACTGCACTTGGGTTCTACCTACGCTCGCCTCCAGTGGACTCCCTTATGTTACAAGCATAAATTACCCTGGACATTATTTAATATAACTCTGATTATATTCATGTGAAAGAAGAATGTCATATACACCTAGCATGGCTTGAGGGTGAGTAAATCATGGGGTAATTTTCATTTTTGGGTGAACTAACCCTTTAATGCGAGGAAAGCTCGAAACATCGCTGAATTCATCCTGAGACCCAATTAGACTATTTCCTGTGAAGGAGTTAGACCACTCTTCGTCTGGTTTATCTTGAAACTTAATCTCTCCAGATGTCACTAGTGTTTACGTATCACTCTCTACTTGCCACAGGGACAGCGTGCAGATGAGCATATCATCCAGATATGGTGAAACTCTGACCCCTCCATTCCTTAAAAGCATCAGAGCCCCTTCCGCACGTTTGCTGAATACCATGGGAGCTAAAGTAAGGCCGAAGGGGATTTTCATATGCTGTGCCCTGATAAGCGAACCTCAGATATTTCCTGTGAGCAGGAAAAATATCTGTGAAAATTTGCATCCTGGAGGCCCACTGAGGTGAACCAATCCCCTTGAAGAATATTTTGACACAAAGTTCTGAGTGAAAACATTTTGAATTTGTCTTTTCTGAGGTATTTGTTGTGGACCTGTAAATCCAAAATTAGAGCCCTGCACGGGCCACAAATCTTGGCCCTAGCCCGGCCCTGGCCCGTGTCCGTCAGCTTGTCAGAATTTTCAACAAGCCCGTTTTTTTTTTTGTTTTTTTTTAAATCCTCTCCATAACGCAGCCTTTGTTGCACCCATTAAAATGTTCAGTTTTGTTTTTAATTGCAAAGTAGTTGTTATCCTTTTCGTTTCTTTAAGTTATTTTAGAAAAATGTTTGGAGCACTTCTTTGTTTATTAAATCAAAGATTGTTTTTAAAGTGAGTTGAGCACGTTTGTTCGATTTAGACTCTCAAATCAACACTTGTTCAATAAAAGCCATAGATATAAAACACTAATATAAACATATCACAATGTTAGTTTAAACGTTTATTAGCACTACCACAGTAAAAAGCTACTTTTTTCAGGCTGAGGCAGGCTGCTCTGCTGCTCGTAACAGCGTGCTGAAAAATAAAAAAACAAAAACAAAACTGGCTTAAAAACAAACTTACAGGTTGTCTTACCTTACACCACAGCTGTGCATCGAAATCAAAGCTTCACCACTGAACATGGTCATTTTATTTTCAAATGAAAAGCGAGACAACATGCTACAGCCAGAAGAACACTCTCATAGAGAAAGAGAATCGTGAGAGAAAAAGCACGGCATCCGCATTGGAAAGTTTTAATTAGGGATGCTCATAATTGACTAGTTAACTGTTAACCAAGAAGTTTGACCAATTAATACTATTGGTTAGACGGTTTAAAAAGAAAACAAACCATAAACATATAGCTATAGACAACATATCCTATAAACGGTAGCTTTTTCAGAACAGAACCATAATGAAAAATAAAAGAACATGTCGCCTACCTCTCCAATTCGGCACAAATCCAAATGTTTCCATATTCGTGAAGTATTTGAATGCTAAACTATTATTTATTTTGTAAATTATAGGCTTTGTACTTCGCTCACATTCCAAAAATACATCCTTCACATGTGCTTTTTAAGTGAGTCGATAGTATAGGGCTGAACACCACAGATTGTACAGACTAGCCTATATATACATTGAGCAGTGTAACTTTGATTGACTGTATTTTATTTTGATAATAAACAGGCTATGATGTCAAGTTAAAAATGTGAGAACTGATAGGCTATGTTGTGTATGTGCACAAGGCGCCGGCGCGATTTCTCCATTCAAGCGCTGCGGGTGCGTGACGTGTGAATACTCATATTCTGTTGTTTTATATGCCATATTTGCACATGTATAAAACTAAAGCCTTGAAAATAACATTTTGGTATTTTTAATGGGTCACACCGAAATGAACATCCCTAATTTTAATCCAATTCTCACTCCTCCAGCTGCTGCGCTGAAGGTGCACTCTCTGCTACACTAAACATGAGGACGCGCACACGCAGCTTCAGAAATGAGACGCAGCTGTTATCTCATCATGTTTCCGCCAGCACAGCACTATATCTATGCATGTGTTTGTTTTACCATCATCAGCTTCTCATGGTTTATTTTAATTAATGGATGTCCAAAGTATTAAAAGGAGGAGAAGCCTAAGACAGGCCCGAGGCCCGGCCCGCCTCTGAGCTATTACGTCAAAATCGGCCCGAAGCCCGGCCCGTGGGCAGTAAATAAGTCGGGGCCCGTCGGGCTCGGGCAGAAATGCAGGGCTCTATCCAAAATGGGACAGAGACCTCCCCCTCTTTTGGGAATCACAAAATAACGGAAGCAGAAGCCCATGTGGCATTCTTTCATTGGAATCACTCTTATCACTCCCTTTTTCCTTAAAAGCACAATATGTAAGATTTTTATATTAAAATATCCAAAAACCACTTGCACAGTGTTATATATTTCGTTCATTTGTGTACTTACATTATCCTAAATGTTTCCAAGAATTTCTAAATTCAGAGAAATTCACATATTTAAATAGTGCCCGTCCCTTGTCACTTGTCGCCTGTCAATAATGCAATATCTGCGTTATCTCTGGTTTCCGCTTGTACTGCATAGTAACCATGGCTACAGACTTGGATAGCTGCATAACATCTAGCGGCACGTTGTTGCTGTTGTTTCATTCAACATTATGGACCATGGCAAGCAAAGTTTGGGATAAAAGGAGAAATAAAACTAGGATAAATATTGGCGTGGCGTTTTTGAGATGGCGAGATCTTTGCAACAAACTTCGACTTGACAGAGACACCGCACTTGCACGTTATTAGACAGGTAAGCAAATGTACATAAGACGAATCAATGATATATATATATATGTAGCTCAACACAATGAAATGTTCATATAGCCAACAAACTAATATATAGTATAACATTACAACTTTCAACGTGCCCTCTTCGGCCTTTTTCTGTTTTTTATCATTTTATTATCTGTATTTTTCTATTCTATGTACAGCACTTTGGCCAACCAAGGTTCATTTTAAATGTGCTTTATAAATGAATTGAATTGAAGACACTCAAATGCAGTTTAGTATGATAGTATAACTTGTAACGTGAGACCAAGTGAAACTGTGCTGCATTAAAGGTGCTACAAAGGATCTTTTCGTCGACTGAGAAACCAAAGACTGTTAGTGAGTTTTTTAAATGAGCGCATGCGTAAGAACAACCCCCCTCCTTCACAGCTCATTTCGAGGGAATGCCTCCCAAAACTCGTGCAGGAGTATTGGAACACGAGTGTTTGTTTACTACCGGCATTCGCTGTGTCGTGTTAGTGGATTCATTATGTCGGACCACCGCAGGTAACTCATAATCTGCAGTTGTTACTCCTGACAAAAACATTGCATGCGGTGCCTGTGGAAAGTTACTGGAGTGTGCAGCCGGGCACGTCTCTCACAAGGAACGTCATGGCAGTGATTGACAAGCCAGAGGGCCAATCCGCGCACGTCTCTCACAAGGAACGTCATGGCAGTGATTGACAAGCCAGACGGCCAATCCGCGCACGTCTCTCACAGGGAACGTAATGGCAGTGATTGACAAGCCAGAGGGCCAATCGTTTACGCGATGATCGCGTAAACGATTGGCTGATGTTTTTAAGGCCCTACCTCGTGCACAGATGATGTATACTAATATTATTCCTTTCAGTGCACCTAATAAATAGTCTTTTTATCAGTTAGTAAAGACAGTTTCAAGTAATATTGCAAAAATGTATAAAACAAAACATCCTCTGTAGCACCTTTAACTCACAATTATAATTAGTCAAATAAACTGACCTGTATGAGTAATAATTCAGCACTTGCGTGTAGTTCCGTAGAATAAAATGTCCTCATTCCTCTGGGACTCGCGTGTGGCACTGATATCTACCTCATATTAGCAATCGCGCCCGCGATTCTCGGCCACGCCTTGTTCATACCACAGCCATGTTAAAAACATTATAAACATCCATAAACATTATTTCCCCATAAACATTATTAGATCCATTGGCATGACGACAAGTTCCATGATTTTGTAACAAGTTTGCCTTTGTTATTGTCTTTGAGAGGTTAGCGACCCCTAGAGGTGAAAAAATACAGATTGTGCCTTTAAAGAGGACATTTCTTCCTCTAAAACCCAAGCTGCTTCCCCTTGGGGAAATTACTGCTGAAATTACCACTCCATTGAACACTAGAGGTTTTACACCGAATTGAAGTCTGTATCCCCTGTCTATCATGGTTAAAACCCAGAGATGAACTCTGCAATTGCGCATGCATGCCAGTTTGCAGTAAGTGGCCCTTCCCATCTTCGCTCACTAGTTGTGCTGCAGCAGTGAAGGAGTTATATTTTTTTTTTATTTGTGATTGTTTTAATCTTTTGTGATTTTTTTTT
>RJVU01033291.1:0-21287 GCA_003731715.1 Anabarilius grahami
TGAAAAACACGATATGTGTGTGAGGTGGCGAGTCCTCATGTAACCCCTCTGCCCAGGTCCTACTCGCCCCGCTCTGCGCGGGCCTCAAACCTGGGTTTCCGGCGTGGGAGTCGGACACTCTAACGAGGAGGCTAAAGGCTGCAACCCCTAGTGTCACTTGCTAGAGCATCTCTTGAGATCAGAGGAGTGAGGTTTACTCGCACAGCGACTACAAGCTGGCCTCCGTTACACTCACCCCCTTAAACCTCACTCCCATCCGGGTCACGGCACCAATGTAACCCCTCTACCCAGGTCCTACTCACCCCGCTCTGTACGGGCCTCAAACCCGGGTCTCCGGTGTGGGAGTCGGACGCTCTAACGAGGAGGCTAAAGGCTGCAACCCCTAGCATTAGTCGCTAGAGCATCTCTTGAGATCACAGGAATGAGATTTACTCGCACAGCGACTACTAGCTGGCCTCCGTTACACTCAGATCGATATCACAATATCCACCTCCTCAGAGCTGGACATGTAAATACCGGTGCCTCAACCCGGGGGGAAGAAACCGCAGAGCGTGCTTCCACCTAGGAAACGGCACTGAACCTGGCAGGTAAGGGCAGACGAAGGGCGTCTCTAATTACTCTGCCAGATTCATCTGTGGACGCCATGATCTGAGCCACAAGGAACGTGAGCCGCAGCGGCCTCCTCAAAGAGTCACACATTGTACCGATGCTTGTATCGAAATGACAATACCATGTGATTGATGACGTTTGAAGCTTCGAACGTCATGCAGTATCGGAAAGTCAGGACAGCTGGTTTGAAAAAATTGGCGCTTCATTGATACATAAAGGAAAATGCACTTAATCATGTTTTATTGCTGGGGTCCCTGAACAGAACATAAGGGTTAAACAGCTCATCTAAAATATTTTTTCAACTACTCACGTCAATTATGATCACATCATTGTTTATTTTATATTATTGATCAATATGTGAATCCGTTGACTAGGCTACACATGACACAAGTTGTGGTCTCATTGTCACAAATTAATTTTGATGAGATTACATCAGATTAGATAGAACTGATTCAAGACAAGAGTGATTCCATATGTCAAGGACTTCCGACGCTTTGTTTGGTCACGTGCTTTCTTCAAACCATAGATCTGCTCCGCAATGATTTAGACATGGTGCAAAAAACAAGTCTGACCACCAGATGTCACTAATGCGCACTGTGTTAATCCGCTTCGAGTAATGAACCATTTTTCAGCACAATTTGATGAAGCTGTAAAGTGGTGGCACTCATTGTAGTATTTAAACCTGTTACCTACACCTCAGTCTTATGTGCACATGGCTTTCTGTTTCTTTGTATGTTCATTATGCATGTCACAGGTTTACGTAGATCAGCTGGATGAAGACACAGTGGCTGTGACCCGGCATTGCCCCAGCACACATCAGTCTGTTGTGACTGTGTCTTGAACAGCCTTTAAAAACCCAGAAACACACCAATACAAAGAGCATCTGGCCCCTATGTACATCCCAGGTACAGACGCGAACACTTATAGTGCTAAGCACTCTTTGCTTTCCAATTACATTGTTGAAATCAAAGTCATCTAATTTTGTGTACAGTAGAGCACATCAAGTAGTTTGACATTTCCTTTTCTCTTCAAATGTCACTGATGTTCAACTTATTGTGAATCAGTAGTTCTTGTAAACCAGTTAGACATGTTCTTTCTAATCTGCCATCTCGTTACGCAGGTAAAATCGAGGAGGTGATTTTAGAGGCACGTACAGTGGAGAGAAACGCTGAGTCATATGTGAAAGATGAGACGTGCATTAACGGCTTGCCCAACTATACGGTGCACTTTTTTTAAAGAATCTTTATATAAATACTTTGCCATGAAACTGAAAATGTAAAAAGTTTAACCACAAACAAACCAACAAAAATATTATGTCATGATAATGTAATAAAAGGACAAATGCTGTTATTTTTTCCATGGAGCACACACATTTTTAAAGAAACTTTCATAGATTTTTCCATACCACTTCATCTTTCAATCTCCAAAAAGCAAAAAAAAACATAAAACACTTGGATTTTAGACCACAAATCATAAAGACCACTTTTACGGTGCTTTTATAGTGCTCTTTTTTCCTTTTTGTAGCTTGAAAGATGTAGCGGTATGGAACATTTATGGAAATCTCTTTATTTATTTATTTAATTTAAGATTTTTTTGGGGGGTGGGGGACAGGAAGCAAGGTGGGAGAGAGAGAGGGGAATGGGACCGGGACACAAACTCGGGTTGCCCAAAGTGCAACGGCGCTATATGTCGGAGCGCTGCCCACGAGGCTATCGGCGCCAACATGGAAGTCTCTTTATACATTTTTTTGTGTGTTCCATGGGGGAAAAAACAGCATTTGATTGTTTAAAGCCACATTTTTAGGTGAACCTTTCCTTAAAATGAATATTAATGAATTCATTTCAACATGTAACTGATCTCACAGGGTGAGTCTCGATCCAAACTCTCAGAAAATGGTCGGCTTCTTGCGTACTCAACTCTCACAGTTCAACCGGCTGTATAAATCCGGCAGTCTGACTGACAGCAATGTTCCTGGCATCCTGAAAATAGCTCTAGAATTGTAAGTCTTATTTACCTTTATCTTGATCAAACTCAATTCTCATAATTTAATTTGTTTAGAAAGCGAAATATCAACTGTGATGTTTAACAGTTCATTTTATTACATAATGATATGAATAACGTGGCAGTTTAATGTCCAAACTGACTCTGGCCGAGCTGAACGTGTTATTATTACGCTGTGATGCGGAGGAACAGGAAGATGGTGGTGGCTGCTAAAATATACCATCCTGGATGCCGATGAAGTACGCAGGCCTACAAGGTACCACAATACCCAAATAACATGATCGGTCACTGTAGTCATGTGACTGTGTGTAAACATGATTTCATTACTCGCAGGTTTTGTGTCAGTTTTGTCTGAGATTCGTCCCAAAAATGACCTCGGACATCCGTTCTGTGACAATCTCAGGCAAGGTGATTGGATGATCAATTACGTGAGTAAGGCGGAGCTCTGCGGGAGGTAGGAAAGGACTATTTTTTTGTAATGTTTGGAAAAAAACTTAAAGGGTTAGCTCACCCAAAAATGAAAATGAATTCTGTCATTAATTACTCACCCTCATGTTGTTCCAAACCCGTAAGACCTTCGTTCATCTTCAGAACACAAAGCTCTCTTTAAGTTACTCTTTAAGTAATAAAGTTTGGTGTGCAATTTGGAACAGATTAACAAAAATGTAAAATTGTAAAAAAAAAATTTTTTTCACTTTTTCACAGGTCAGAAAGTGGTTCAGCGCTGTATGTACATACCTCATGCATATTTCATGTTACTTAGTGCCATGTGATTTTGATGCCATTATTGTTGCCACTACTGTAAATGTGATTTATTATACTATTTATATTTATTCCATGCTTTAAATTTCCTTTAACATGGCCTTTTTTAGGCCAAGAAACTCCCATTACATATTGTCTATGCCACCCAGAATGTGTGATTTTTTTTTTTGTATGTTTGATTTCAGTTGTTCAGTTGTACATTTTAATATGAAGTTATTAGCGAATCATTATCTGTTCGTGAAAACTTTCATATGCAAATTTCACACACAAATTTGTGTGTATGCACAGTTGTCTGATATGGTTTCAAAACCATTTGCATCAAATGAAATGGAATAAAAAGAATGTTTTGGGTTTTTTTGGCCTGGGGATGTATTATGAAAATGAGGCCAATCATTGTTGTCAGGAAACATGACGAGTATGACAGGTCACCTGATTTTTTTAGTGAATATAGCAGAAGAAAGTACACAGCCCCGAGGAACACCATTGCTAAGAATGGTGTCTGAGAAGTAGCCTCAGTTCCTGATTAAGCAAAAATCATGGATCCAGAGAGCAGAGCAGCGTTCGCTTAGCCATGGGTCCACCAATTAAACAAACAAATCTCAAACTAATTTTCGTGGGAAAAAAGTCAAATAAATACAACAGTTAGCTTCAACCTAAGTTAACGTTTAAAAAAAAAAATGTTTTATAAAATAAGTTCAATTGTGTCTGTACATCAGTAATAATTATTTTAATTGATTTGAAATGTAAACTTCATACAGTGTATAAATACATTATTATGTCACTATATACATGTTATTTTTGGCCAGGTTTAAAATGCAAGTCAGTTATATCACAGAGGTCCCTACTCTTTCTTGGCCCAATAAACTTTCCTCTGTGCAGATCCCTAATCTGCTGGGTCAGGGTGTCGCAGCCCGTTATAACTGCCGTGATGCAGTATGGTGGTGGCTTCAGTGTATCCAGGACTACTGTAACATCGTGCCCAATGGCACAGATATTCTAACATGCCCTGTGTCACGTATGTATCCCACTGATGATTCTGAGGCACAGCCCCTGGGGACAGTGGTAAGAAGAAAGGAAACAATCTCTGATTGCTTATGATACTTGATATAGTACAACAGATCTTAGTTAGGGTAGTGCCTTATTTAATTTTTTTGTCAGGAATGTAGGCTGTGAGGGATAGAATTGCAGTGTGTTCTAACTAACTTTCAACTGTTTAACAACATACTGATTGTTCAGCTGATTAAACATCTTTCAAAGAAAATGCAGTAAAACTCCATAAAACAGATTTAAAAGTTGAGTTACATCATCTATGAACCTTCATACAATGTGTGCCACTGTAAAGACTGTAAGTCTAACCCTCACAGCCTCGTTTTCATCCCCATTAAATTCAATATGGCAACTAAATATGCCCTATATGCTTTAATTAGTAGATTGTTGATTAATCTACTAAAATTCCATATAACATCCAAAATATTAGCCACTGAAATTAAAAAAAACATTTAATTTTTATGATTTTGTTTCACAATTACCTATTACATTAGCATTGGTTAGCATTTTAAGGCCTTTTTTAATGAACATTTTTATGAAAATGTGCATTTTGCTCATATTCTAATATAAGTGTAAGTTTCAGACTCTTAAAGGGATAGTTCACCCAAAAATGAAAATTCTGCGATCATTTACTCCCCCTCAAGCTGTTCCAAACCTGAATAAATAATGACAGAATTTTCATTTTTGGGTGAACTATATTTTAGATATTGTTTCTTAAATTATATTGCTAGTATTTGTCTTTAATATTACCTAATCTACTTAACTTCCATATAAAATCCAAAATATTAGCCTTTGGAATTTAATAAACATTGTTTTTTTATGATACCATACTATTATGGTGCTTTTTTGTCATTTTGTAGCTTAACAGCCCTAGTCTCAGAATGACATTTTTGAAAAGTGTAACCAGAATATTCTTTAAAAATTTTAAGAATATTAAAACATTATTATCATTTTTTTGGCATGGTTTCAGTTTGACTGAACGCTGTTCATATTTTTGTTCATGACTTGAATCAGGATCACGACCAGCCATTATATGTGGTCATTCAAGAGGCTATGCAGCGTCATATGCAGGGAATAGAGTTCAGAGAGAGAAACGCGGGTCCTCAGATCGACCGCAACATGCGAGATGAAGGCGAATCATTTTCTGTGAATGCACAGAGGACTCTGTTTTTCATGTCTGTCTCTAACCATACCTTGCTTTTGCTATTGCTTTGCCACATAGGCTTTAACGTGGAGGCCAAAGTAAATCCCAAGACAGGCTTTGTTTACGGTGAAAATCACTTCAACTGTGGGACGTGGATGGATAAAATGGGAGAGAGCGATAAAGCCCATAATATTCTAGAAAAGGCAGTTTCATCACAAATATGTTTCTTTTTAGAAAGAAATGGGATCTGTGAGGATTTCCAGTCAGGATTTAGACCGTACCATAGTACTGAGACTGCTCTCATTAGAGTTACTAATGATTTGCTCTTATCATCAGATCGTGGTTGTTTCTCTCTATTAGTGTTACTGGATCTTAGTGCTGCATTTGACACTATTGATCACAATATTCTTCTAAATAGACTCGAAAACTATGTTGGCATTAGTGGAATTGCATTGGCGTGGTTCAAATCATACTTATCTGACCGTTATCAGTTTGTAGTAGTAAACGATGAGATGTCATATCAATCACAAGTTAAATATGGAGTACCGCAAGGCTCAGTACTAGGACTGTTGCTTTTCACTCTGTACATGCTACCCTTGGGAGATATCATTAGGAAGCATGGCGTTAGTTTTCATTGTTACGCTGATGATACTCAGCTCTATATTTCTTTGCGCCCTGACGAAACTTACCAATTCGCTAAATTAACAGAATGTATAGCTGATATAAAAAACTGGATGACCAGTAATTTCCTACTACTAAATTCAGAAAAACAGAGATTCTAATTTTTGGACCGAAAACTTCTTCACGCAATAATCTAGAATACTGTCTAACACTTAATGGCTGCTCTGTTAAGTCTTCGTCGTCAGCTAGGAACCTGGGTGTGCTCTTTGATACCAATCTTTCATTTGAAGGCCATGTTACTAGCATCTGTAAAACCGCATTCTTCCATCTTAAAAATATATCTAAACTACGACATATGCTCTCAATGAAAAATGCAGAACAGTTAGTTCATGCGTTCATGACCTTAAGGCTAGATTACTGTAACGCTCTACTGGGTGGTTGTTCTTCCCGCTTGATAAGTAAACTACAGCTCGTACAAAATGCAGCAGCTAGAGTTCTTACTAGAACTAGGAAGTATGACCATATTAGCCCAGTTCTGTCATCACTGCATTGGCTTCCTGTTAAACATCGTATAGATTTTAAAATCTTACTAATTACTTACAAAGCACTAAATGGTTTAGCTCCCCAGTACCTAAGCGAGCTCTTAAAGCATTACAGTCCTTCAAGTTTATTGCGATCTCAGAATTCAGGCCAGCTGATAATACCTAGAATATCAAAATCAACCACAGCCGGTAGATCCTTCTAGATCCGGTAGATCCAGCCAGTGCCACAGTTCCTCAACAAACCATCCATACCGGCGTGATGAATACGATCCTCAACTGGACATGACCACAACGCAGCCCTGAAGTATCAGCGGAGATCGAGTCAGCTAGATAATCCATTGTGAAGGCCTCATCGACACGACAGCCAGTAGCACAGTTCCTCAACAAACCGTCCATACCGGCGTGATGAATACGATCCTCAACTGGATGGAACTGAAATAAAAAATACTTTGATTGTTGCGATCCTATCAGACTTATGATAGCAACTTGATTCGTAACAAAGCACTGTTCGCCAGAGGAGAACTGGCCCCCCGACTAAGCCTGGTTTCTCCCAAGGTTTTTTTCTCCATTTAACACCTATTTGCCATTTGTTTGCCACCTGATGTCACCTGTTGGAGTTTGGGTTCCTTGCCGCTGTCGCCTTTGGCTTGCTTAGTTGGGGACACTTGACATTTGACTTGACATTTGATATTCAACAGTGTTCTTGACATTTATTCAACAGTGCTTCTAATCTGCCTGCATTGACACTATTCTTTAAGAGCTGCTGTGCAGCCAAAATTATGTACCAGTTATCAATGTAAAGCTGCTTTGACACAATCTACATTGTAAAAAGTGCTATATAAATAAAGGTGACTTGACTTGACTAGAGGTGTTCCAGCCGATACCCAGGTACCAGTTACCTACTAACATACCTGTCATGCTAAACCTCTATAATAATGCTGCACTATATTTAGTACAAAAGAATGCTTTCAATGTGAAACACTGAGACTTAGTGGCTTCGAGTCTGGATAAACCAGTCTTCCATATGTCAAGTGTTGATAGTGTTGTGTTTATCTTCAGGGATGGCTCTGCGGTGGAGATTGTAGGTCTTAGTAAGTCAGCGGTGCGCTGGCTGATGACGATGAATGAGAGTGGAAATTTTCCATACTCCTCTGTCACAATACACAGAGATGGTACGTCCCCTATAACATTCTCATTCTCAATGAAAAGTCAGTGTTTGTTATTTTATAACAAAAAAAAAAAGTGGCAGTAATGAAATATTTTATTTCAAAGTAAGGTGCCAGTAATTGTCACATTTAGAAAGCTCCAAAGATGAAGAAGACTCAAAAGTTCCAGGAACAAAGTCATTTAATGATGTAATTCACACAGAGTAATAAATCATTCGCAACAGTGTGTCCAACACAAACAACAACAACAACAACAACAACAGACAATGAACTGAGAAACCAAAGGAAATTAGGTAGTGGTACAGACAAGGATAATTAATGATAAATAGCTAAACTAAAAGAACTAATCATATCAGTAACCATGGCAACTAAAGAGTGGTGGGAAAATCAAACAAAGCAACACATGTGGCTGATGACAAGCTAGAAGTCCAGGATAATAAAACAGACAGAACATAAACATAATCACTCAGGATAATCACTTTTTATATATTTTAACGATTGAGTATTACCATTAAAATGCGGTATGTCCAGGAGCAGAACAGTCAGTGTCATATAAAGAGTGAAATCAGATGATCCAAGAGAATTTTGAAAGGTTATTCTATGTGTCAGATGACCCTGCGGACCCAAATGAGCAACATCCTGACCTGGTCCACAAGAAATGCATTTACAAAGACAGTTATGGGGCCTCTAGACCCTGGTGTGACTACCAGCTCAGGCCTAATTTCACCATCGCCATGGTGGTGGTGAGTCTTAGCGCTTGTTAAAAAAAAACTAAAAAACACATATATATATATATGGATTTGGAGGCTGTTATATTATACACTACTTTGTTTCACCAGGCACCAGAGTTGTTTACAGTTTAGAGCTTGTTGAAAAGAAGCTGCTCGTTCCTCTGGGAATGAAAACACTGGACCCAGAGTGAGCAGAACACAACACCTGCCGTCTGCCTATTGCCTAAGCAGCTACTTGTGTTAAGAGTGCGCTCTTCTGGCTGGCTGACTGGCCTGATAAGTGTTGCATCGGTGAAGTTATTTGCATGTACGCTCTAAAAAAGATGGGTTAAAAACAAGCCAAGTTGGGTTGAAAATGGACAAATGCAGCGATTAGATTTGTTTTAACCCAGCGGTTGGGTTAAATGTTTGCACGGTGCTGGGAAGTTTTATTTAACCCAACTTTTGATTAAAATTACTATATGGCTGGCTTAAAATGAACCCAAAATAGTTTGGAAATTAAAAATCAGGCACTTAATTATTAGAGGCAACAATAATAATCAAAAGGTAAACATTTATGAAACATATTAATAAATGTTCATTTCCAAAATATTTTGGGTTCATTTAAAGCAAGCAATACAGTAATTTTTTAAAGAATAGTTGAGATAAATAAAACTACCCAGCAGGTTGGTTCATATTTATCCCCAACCCCTGGATTTGTCCATTTTCAACCCAACTTGGGTTGTTTTTAACCCAGCATTTTTTAGAGTTTACTATCTTTGATGTTAGTGTGTCTGTATTTGTCTAACAGTGATCTGGTGTATTGCGGCATTTATGACAATGCTTTGGATAATGACAACTACAACTGTGCGAAAGGATTCAATTATCACCAAGGACCTGTAAGTATATTTATAAATTGTCACTGATGTGAGAGATTTCTTTTGTTTTGTTTTTTTCTAAACTATTTCATCTTTCATTTTCAGGAATGGCTGTGGCCAGTTGGATAGTTCTTACGAGCCAAACTTTATTTCGCTAAGAAAATGGGACAAGAGAAGTACAACGAGAGCGTGTACCTGGTGAACAATGTTCTGTCTCGACTTCATACCCATTTAGAAAGGTATTACAGATCTCACACAAAAATGATTGTACTTCTTGTATTGAATATTTGAGTAATTTGCACAGTATACAACAGCTCATATATATGTTGTCTTCGCTCTAGATCACCTTGGAAGGGTTTACCTGAGCTGACCAATGAAAACGGACAGTACTGTCCATTCAGTTGTGAAACACAGGCCTGGTCTCTCGCCACTGTTCTGGAGGCCCTCTATGATCTATGATTATGTCAAGGACCTTGCAGATCTCATATACTTCTTGCCACCTAACTGAGAAGTTCAGAGGACATTATTTTACATTCACAATCTTGTGCAGACATAATAGCATGCTGTTACTCCCTGAGATTTTGTTAGTGTTTGGTAGAAATACATTTACATTGAATCATTTAGCAGACGCTTTTATCCAAAGTGACTTACAAATGAGGAGAGCAAAAGAAGCAATCAACAATAGAGCAACAATATGGAAGTTCTATGACCAGTCCCAGTTAGCCTAGCACAGTTCACATAGCAAGTTTTTTTTTTTTTTTTATCTTAAATGGATATATAGAGGGTATGCATTGATGTCACTTTCCTGTCGGAACATGTCCCCTCAGTCAGACTGAGTGGCAAAAGAGCCTGCTGCACGATTGTATTTAATAAGGGAAACTGCAAAAACGCAAGTAAAAATTGGGATTTAACCCACCTCAATTGTATTTTTATAAAGCGTTCACAGGTAAATTTGCTTTATGTTTTTGTCCTGTCGAAATCATGAACATATAAATGTCTGGAAACACGATTCCTGGCTGCATGTGAATATCCATGGATTAATGGAACTTTGGTAAGTTGTAAGGAACACTATCGAGTCAAACGTTTAGTTTAACCATTTGTTTCACTCATTTTTACTAGTGATAACTATACCATAACTGTAAAAATAATGACACAAGAGGAACAATATCATTGGAATCACTTTTGGGGGAACTTTTTTTCCAACTGATGAACAAAAACAATGGAAGCCAATCAGAAATAAAGAGCTCAAGCATTTAAAGCAACAGATGATTTAGCTCCAGCACTAACTAAAATAGTTATTACAAGGGGTGGTGGGTGAGGGATGGTCAGGACAGTTTGTAGCAACTCAGTGTTGAAGGGTTAGTTCACCCAAAAATGAAAATTCTGTCATTTACTCACAATCATGTTGTTCCAAACCCATAAGACTTTCGTTCATCTTTATATATTTGAAAATATTTTTAATATTATATTTAATATAAATCTAAGCAATTTCTGTCCCTCCATAGACAGCTACAGAACTACCACTTTGACAATTCAAAAAGTTCATAAAGAGATTGTAAATCTATTCCATATGAATTGAGCGGTTTAGTCCAAGTTTTCTGAGGAGACTCAATTGATACACTCTAAAAAATGCTGGGTTAAAAACAACCCAAGTTGGGTTGAAAATGGACAAACCCAGCGATTGGGTTGTTTTGACCCAGCAGTTGGGTTAAATGTTTGCCCAACCTGCTGGGTAGTTTTATTTAACCCAACAATTGTTTACAAATTACTATATGTCTGGCTTAAAATGAACCCAAAATAGGTTGGAAATTAAAAATCAGACTCATAATTACTAGAGGCAACAATAATAATCAAAAAGATGAGCATTTATTAATAAGCAATTTAATAAATGTTTATTGTTTAAATATTATTCAAAAAAAGTATTAATAAATGTTTGTTTATTAAACATATTAATAAATGTTAATTTCCAACATATTTTGGGTTCATTTTAAGCAAGAAATACAGTAATTTTTAAACAATATTTGGGTTAAATAAAACTACCCAGCAGGTTGGGCAAACATTTAACCCAGCCGCTGGGTTAAAACAACCCTATCGCTGGGTTTGCCCATTTTCAACCCAACTTGGGTTGTTTTTAACCCAGCATATTTTAGAGTGTATGATGAACAGATTTAATTTAGGCTTTTAATTTTATAAACATTGATCAGCAAACATAAACAAGCCCAAACGAACCTGCTTGACGCACGAGAACAAACATCTTGCTGAAGCTTAAACGTGATGCATAACACACAAGAATGAACCTCAATGGTCACGTCAAACAAACATGCTTGAGCTTCCGTTTAACTGATGTGCGTGTTGATGAGTGTTTATATGTGTATAAAAGCCTAAATTAAATCTGTTCATCATATAAAGTGGTCAAGACTCTTCAGAAAATTTGGACTAAACTGCTAGATTCATATGGATTAGTTTTACAAACTCTTTATGAACATTTTGAAGCATCAAAGTGGTAGTTGCATAGCTGTCAATGAAGGGGCAGAATATCTACATTTGTGTTAGGAAGATGTACAGGTTTGGAACAACATGACTGTGAGTAATTAATTTTGGGTGAACTATCCCTTTAAACTATAAGAGTACACAGTTGTGACAGGCTCCTGGAGTTTCTTCAGACAGCTTCACTATCCTTGCTCTTTCTGACCTCATCTTCAAGAACCAGAAGTGCAAGCTCCACTGAGTTTATGTTTGAAGGACTGGTGCCAAGATTGCAAACACAAAGGGTAAAAACAAATCAGATCAAAAGGTAAACCTCCAAAAAAAAAAAAATTATATAAACAGGATCCATCAACTTCTGTTCATTAGAACTTATGAGATGTCCTCTATACACTGGTCTGGACTTTTCACATAATATAAAGTCTGTACAAGTAACTTACATTGCCATCTTCCAGATCCTTATGGAAAGGGTATCTGAAAGGATAAAAGGAAAGGATACCTGAAAGTTGAATTAAAACAGTTGGCCCTATGAAACTCCTGATAAGTAAAACAAAATAGGGTAAATTCAGACTGAATGGGACATTTTATCCAAGTCATCTCAATGGTAAAAATGTCCCAATCACCCTGAACTCACCCTACTTAATTTACTTGTATTTCTTATAAAGCACCATAAATACTTTAAATGTACTGTATATAGGTGAAGCAAAGGTGAACAGATTACACATTATTGAACATAACTGACTTTCATTGTAGGAGGATTTCTGACTTCTTTATCGAGTCTGGTCTCTGTGAAATGTGGAATGACAACAACAGCAGGCAGTGACATATTCATATTGTTACCATACTTGCATTTCTGTAGTCAAAGGCTGCTGATATAGTTTACACCACCATGTCGCTTGAAGTACTTTTTCGATCATTTTCTCTTCATCCTCATCCACCTCATAGTCTGAAAGCAGCCAAGGACAGATCAGCGTGCGTTCAAAGCTAGATCTCATCAACACTAAAATGACGTTGTATCTATCACTTAATAAAAATACAAATAAAAAAATCAATTTCAAACAGATTATGAGACGCGTTAAAAGTAGGGCCTACATCCCCTGCGTCCGTGAAATGTACGCGTGACGCAGCTCTCGCATAGGCTACCGCATGAACACGGTCAGATTAGTTGAAAAGTCTGATTTTGTAAGTCTGTTTCACGGTCGAAACTCAAGTTCCGTTAATATAATGGCCGGTTCGCACAAAATTCGCTGGTTTTTACCCATTTTTGTCATATGTAAATATATTATAGATGAACATCTTTCGTTCAGTCGAGTCTGACTGCCTTCTATACGGTCAAATGGCGCGTTAAGACGGAAGAATAGCTAGAGTTAGACCTAGTGGGGTAAGATGAGCCAGTGGGTAAGTTGACCCACCCCCTGTATCTTATCAACCATACCATTTTATTGTCATGTGACCTTATATTTTAGAACCACCCATCATTTCTGCTAGACTGGGAAAAAGAGAAGCACATGATGTAATGGCTGTTTTATCAAAGCAAATTTGTCCAGGTCTAAAACTATTAATGATGCATATTGGTGATTTAGCAACATATAAAACCATGCAAGTCATTTAGCTAAATATTAGCCTGAATTGGTAAGCTAGCTAGCTTTTCCTAAAATGTTAGCTATGGGAAGCCAAATGCTGTGGGGTAAATTGAGCCAGCGTTTTAACTTACCCCACCATAAGGCACTGAATTTAAGTTAAATCTGAAGTATAAACTGGTGTCATTTCAATGTAATATTACGCAACTGGTTTAGTTTATCTTTATTTTCGAGTTTATTTGATAGAAACAGTGTACAAGTACACCAAATCCTTCTCTGATGCGAACCAGAGGATGTTTAATCATTTATATCTTTCCACCTGTAGTCTCTAATGGCCTAGCATGGTCGACATTGCAGAAAATCGACATTGTCAAGAACCTTTTGTTCTTGTTTCAGTGACTTTTATTCATTCTTATTTAGTTTTTATTTAATTTTACTCAACAAACTCTCTGTTTAGTCTGTTTAAGGTTACAGTTTTGATGTTCAACTTATTGTTTCAGAAATGCAAACAATTAAACATACGGAAATTTCAAATTCATTTGGTTGGTTTTATGTTGTTTAAGTTAGCTTTAAAAAAAAAAAGAAGAAATATGAATATTTGTAAAAGGAAATGTGATTATTAAATGAGTTTTTAAAATAGATGAATATGAAGATCACATGGGTTTGATTCAGATTCAGTTAGATGGTCAGTTTACACCCACCTACTCACTTGGATCAGCTTACCCCTAACCTGGGGTAAATTGAGCCACGGGAAAAAAAAATTATAAGCCGCCATATTTTTTAGAACCCTTTGTCATAGATGTATTCTGATCATTTAAAATGATAGGAAACATCCTGAAATTACTTTAATTGTACTTCATTTTCCCTTATCTTGAGGACCACATAAGTAAAAAAATGGCTCATCTTACCCCTCTCTCCCCTATAGGTTAAAACTATAAGGTAACCCCAAACAATTCTGCTCTAATAACACTAACAATCTTAAATAGGCAAACCATATGTTGGTTTTATTAGCCTACCAAGTCACGTATTTTTGGCGGGAGAATGCGACAAAGTTGGGCAAATACACAAAATATATTGCGGGGTGTTTCATACAAATATAAATAACTGATTTAACAAGAATTGCATTCATCTCAATTTCTCAATTTCTTCATCTTCGGTGAACTATATCCCAGCTTCTCTCATCTTTAGGAGAAGCTCTTCCGTCGTCAGTGTCTGATCTGAGAAACCATCTGGCTGTCCAACCATCGTCGGTGCTGCTCGCGAGTCGCACGGGCTACATTTGAATTTGAGAGGCTGACTGCATATTTATTATTTTTTTTAAATCACCCACGTTGTTTCTTGCGTAAAAAGATTATATAAACAATTGTCTAGCTTGAAATAATGCTCAGGTGCACAAATTTAATGCACTTGCATGGTTTCGCAGACTTGAACCACACACCCCGTCAACCTTTCAGTCGTACCTTTGTTTGTTGATTAAATGGTACAAACATGGACCCTTTGACAGTTAGAAACAAATGTATAGGCTACTTTATTTCCCCCAAAATGGTATATATTAGTTCCTTAAGGTGTAAATATGACCCATTGAGGGTACAACCAAAGCATTTGTACCCAGAGTGCTCACAATGTACCCCAACCCTACCCTTTTTCCTGACAGTGTTGAGGCAGTTCATTCCACCAGCTTGGAACAGTCAATGTTAAAGGTCCGTGAAAGTGATTTTGTGCCTCTTTGGGATGGCACCACAATTAATGAGTTTAGGTATAGGGGTGCAGAGCCGGTGGTTCAACAGAAAAACTTCGTCTTTTGATTGTGCCAACTCACTTTAGAGAGCTTTTTGTCATGCTTACACGGTGACTACCAGCATATTTAGGTTAGCTAAGAAACAGATATATGCCCATTTGTGATTATTAAAATACATCTGATGCTCCTTTAAGACAAAGAATAGATTCATTACCTTGAACTGGTCCCATTTCATTCTTAAAATTCATATAAACAAAACCTTAGACCTATAAAAATAGATCAGGAATATGGGCGGCCTTTCCCAAGGGCAACAAAAGCTGGTTGTTCTGCTTTCATAAGATGTACATATTTTAGTCTCAATCATGAGTTACAGATCAGATGCACCACAATTTCTTGAGTTATTTTTAATCTCAGCTTTGAACTAATATAAGAGCTTAATAAAACGGTCCATACGACATTTCTCAAGATTACATGTTCAGTGTAATTTTAAGTCTCTACGGTACACCTTTCCTTTCTTGCGAATAACATATTGTATGGTTAGAATTGCAAAGGCAGGTGACATTTCGGTTTCCTGGGTCACCCTTACAAGAAAAATACATGCTGATTTCTGTACATTTCTTCTGCATCTGTTTCCCCCCTTCTTAGACATTGAAAGATCAACTTTGTCTAACCTACAGTGGTTTTACAGAAAATGGGGAAAACATGAACATTGCAACTATATACATTATTTACACTACATTGGAATTCCAGTAATGCAGTTTCTCACTGCCAATTTTTATCGATTACACTAGCATCAATTATATTATTGCGGTTAAACTGATGATATGTTTAATGAAAAGGACAAAAAGAGGATAATTCACTCTAACAGTGAGGATGATCACTTCTTTATAGAACAATACTGTAACGGTACATGGTGTAGGAAAACTCACGACGAGGAGATTTGCAGAAATGTAGACTTTTAATAAAGGAACCAGGAGAAACTCAGGAGATATAACACACCACATACAAACGAGAACCAACAGAGACTGAGGGAGAACACAGGGAATAATACAAGTCAAACAAAGGGGCAAACGAGACTAATTAACAAGATACACCTGAACTAAGGACACTAATCAAATGAGTAACTATCGGTGCATTCCAAATGGGATATATCGCCCTCCGAAGGGCACTTCGGAGTGAAAACAATCATGGCCACCATATTGAAGGGTCGTTCCAAACCGAAGTGCTCAAAACTGGCCACTTCAAAGGGCCCTTCGGAATGAAGGATTTCGAAGGGTACAACTGATGGACACTTCGGGCCCCCATGACCCTTTGCACAGGGAAGTTGTTTGATGTCACAGAATAGGTACAGGAGGTTAGGAGTTCGATTTTACCTATGTATATATAGTATTTTTCTGTTACAAAAGACGAAGGCGCCTCTTTGATTGTCTCGTTAAGATGACGCTGAAGTGTGTTCCAAAAAAATAGTTTTTTTGACCCCTACACCCTTCATCCCTTCGAAGCTCTCACTCCGGAGGGTAAACCCTTTAAAGGGATTAGGGATGAGCCCTTCCAAATGTAACACAGGGTATGACAAAAAACTAAAGGCGGGAAAACTAAACAAAGGAGGAGTTGTGACAAACAGAACAAAGTGCAAAACAGACAGACATGTGACAAATACTGAAGAATAAATAATTATGATTCATTCAATTTCACATTTTAGGAGTTCCAAAGGTATGAGTGTGTCAGTATGCACAAGAAACATTAACTTAATGAGAGGTGAAATTGGCCATTGAGTAAATAAATGAGTACAATTTCTCAAACTGTTTCACTCTTTTATCAGTTTTATTACCTATTTGCTGTCGAAAATATCATATGGAAAAATATTGCATCAACTAAGAAGCAGTTGTTCTCAATTGGGGTTTGGGGTCACAGGGTAAACTTCAAACGTGGTTACAAAATTATTTCAATTAAATTGTTTAATTTAATATTTTTTGACGCATCTTTCTCTGCTCTAAAGAAAAATCATATCTTCATATGCATTTTTACTACATTCTGCAGCTTTAGCAAACAAATCATCAGTTGTCAACAGATCTAAATACATTTTTATAGACAAATTTTGTTTTTGTTTACCATGTATTCAAAAAGTTATCTGGAACTAGAACTTAAGAAAACAACCTAGTGAGGCAGCAAAACTGTAAATTGTTTATTTATTTATTATTTATGTACGTATGATTTATGTCACTTGAGCTCATGAGAAACTCAGGATCTCATGATCGCCCACTGTTGGATTATAGCATTACTTACCTATTCAGGTAAAGCCCTGCCCACAATGACAACACTATTTGTAGTGAAGAAGAGGCTGGATTCTTGAGCGCGCGCTCACACGGCTTCAGTCAATAAACAAAGACACAACAATATCCTCGGGCACCAAATTGTCCAAAGGTTGTAATTTGATCCATTTTTATTTTTATTCTTAAAAATTCTATTCTAATTTGTATTCATCCCCGTCGCTGTTTTTTGATATTGCTTCTCTCGACGATGACTATATAACTTACAGTGAGTTTTTAATCTCCTCAGATGTTCCTGTATGTTCTCCTGTCGTGTGTTGGGATCGTGCAGTGTTTTAGAACTGGACAGGTCAGCGGAGCGTGTGGCTCTATGACGCCTGGTCACGGGTCTAACAGCGCTCAGTCCAGCTCTGCTCCGTACACCGTTACTGCTAACAGAACCACATTTATAGAGGGAGATGAAATCACAGGTGAGGCTGTTCTTCTACACCTGCTATGAGTTTTGTAGGATATACTTTGCGTTTACAAGCTTGAATAGATGTTTCGGCGATTTATATGTTGAGTGTTAAACTAATTACTTATTTTATCTTACCGTAAAATATGTGTTATATTTAGTATGAAATGGAAAAGCGGGCAGCATATAGCATAACATTACATCTTCAGTAATGTTCAGGATCAGGAATGGATGCGCATTTTTGGTAATTGGCATACTTGCATTTGTGTTGTCATAGTTTTGATGAATTTATCATTATTCTAAAATGTGTAAAATGGGTAAAAAATGAGTAGGCGTGTCCAACTTTTGTGGTAGTGTATACAATATTCTATAAAATATAGAAGTCTACCAACTAGACTACATACTAGTAGGCCTAGACGATTGTATATTTAGCCTAACACTTTAAAAAATTACTAACAACTAACAATGAAACCATACTTCTGCAAAATGTTAACAAATGAATCCATATATTTAACATGACTTTTAGAAATTAATTGCTAATAAATGTTATACTGTACATTATAGATACTATATCACATATACAGTAAATACTGTACCATACTAAGTTATGTAGTATACTATTCATTAATTACAGGGATAGTTCACCCAAAAATGAAAATTCTGTCATTAATTACTCACCCTCATGTTGTTCCACTCCCATAAGACCTTTGTTCATCTTCGGAACACAAATTAAGATATTTTTGATAAAATCCGATGGCTCAGTGAGGCCTCCATTGACAGCAAGAACACTCCCTTTTTTATTGCCTAAAGGTACTAAAAAACATTTTTAAAACAGTTCATGTGACTACAGTGGTTCAACCTTAATATTATAAAGCGACGTTAATACTTGTTGTGCACCAAAAATAACAAAATAGCAACTTTATTCAACAATATCTAGTGATTGGCGATTTCAAAACACTGCTTCATGAAGCTTCGAAGATTTACGAATCTTTTGTTTTGAATCAGAGCGCCAAAATCACATGATTTCCGTAAACAAGGCGTCATAAGTATTTCGAAACTTCAATAGTTCACATGACTTTGGCAGTTTGATTCACGGTTCGAACCACTGAATCAAAACAAAAGATTCGTAAAGCTTTGAAGTTTGAAAATCGCCCATCACTAGATATTGTTGAATAAAGTCGTTATTTTTGGCACACAAAAAGTATTCTCGTCGCTTTATAAAATTAAGGTTGAACCACTGTAAACTGTTTTAAATATGTTTTAGTTGCTTTCTGGGCATTGAAAAAGGGAGTGTTCTTGCTGTCAATGCAGGCCTCACTAGCCATCAGATTTTATCTTAATTTGTGTTCCGAAGATGAACAAAGGTCTTACGTGTGTGGAACGACATGAGGGTGAGTAATAAATGACAATTTTCATTTTTGGGTGAACTAACCCTTTAATGACTCCCTACTGTCAGTAATCAGAAACAAATTTCAAGCTTAAAGTTGACCAGTTTACAGCTGGTCATCATTACTTATCAGTTCAACTATGTTTGTTCAGGGTCTGTCTTCATCTAAGGAAGTTCCACTGAACTGTTTCTTCTTTCTCAGTATCTCTAAGCGCACAATCTGGAGACTTTGAAGGGTTTTTGTTACGAGCAAATCAAATTGGATCGAATAATCCCATTGGCACTTTTACTGTGTTGGACAACGGAACACAAGCCCTCTCCTGCGATGGAGTGGCTGTGAGTTTTTCTGCATTATATATTTATTACATTACTTGCTTCCATAATCATAAACTTGTATGGGATAGCACTGATATATTCCTTATGTTTTAATAACTGCATTTACATTTATTTTTATTTTTTTCCAGAATAGAGCAGTTTCTCATACATCAGATACTGAAAAAACTTTAATTAAAGCTAAATGGACGGCCCCTACATCTGGACAGCTCAGCAATATAGAGTTCAGGTATAAATAATTAAATAAATAAATAATTCCTAATTAAATGTATTGTTTTATAATTTATATATATTTCATAGTGTGATTTTTAATGGAATATTTTTGATTTTTTTTTCTTTCTTCAGTGCAACATTTGTTAAAAATTTTTCTATCTTTTGGGTCGGTGTCAAGAGCTCTACTGTTATGTATAATGGTACAGTAACAACTGTAGCTCCAACTGTAAGTTTTGCTTTTTTCCCTCTAAACCATAAAACATAAAATCTAGGAATATGTTTATCTGTTCTCGTATGTTGTTTTACATTCAGCTGAAATTGATCTATTCATTTCAGGTTCCATCAAACCCTGATTGTGGGAAAACCAAAGTCTGCTTCAGTCAGCCCAGCAACTGTGACCCAACTACCAGCACAGGCTGTTACTTCATGGCAGTTCAGGCATCATCTGACCAATCGGAAATGACGATTGAAATGTTTGGCCAGGCTGATGGATACGTCGCCATTGGGTTTTCAGATGACCAGCAAATGGTACATACTCTGTCCCGCTCATGAGATATCAGCAGGCCCAAATGGAGTCTGAAGATATTTTCTTCTTTATTTGTCTAAAAATATTTAACAAACATTCATGTAATGTGGAATGAGTAGAACTGTGATAGTGATGGGTGTTCCAAATTCTGTGCACAGATTCCATGTTGGCCTAAATGTCAGTAATGTGTCTATACGCTGCAAACATAAGTGGGTGTCTGATGTATTATATTTTTCCTGAGATCCATCTACACCTGCTGAATCTTGGAGAACTACCTCTGTCAGCACTGACTCATTATTCTGCATTTCTCAGCAAACATCAGCAAAACTCATGTGATTTTTAGTTTTTGTTTTCCAGGAACAATGAGACAGCATTGTTTATGTGGTTTTAAGAAGTGTTTTGTTTGTATTTCCAGGGCAATGACGACATCTACATCTGTGGTAAGGACAGCAGCGGCTTACTCCAAGTGCAACACGCCTTTTCCACAGGAAGAAGTCGTCCAAATATTCTCTCACTGGTACAGATCTCTTCCATTCCTCTAGTGTGCCACCACTTCTCACTGTTGTTTGATAAAATATCATCACTCACTCACATATTTTACTTGTTTTACAGGGGAATGTGACTAATATCAAGACAGCATTGACGAACGGAAATATCAATTGTTCTTTTACTTCTCGTAATGCCATTAGCACGGCAAGTAGAGCAACGTCCACTAGCGAATACTACCTCATGATTGCTTCTGGACCCTCCAGTGAAGGTCTGTGGTTTATTGAGCCTGATATACATTTCTGTGTTGTATAAAATCAAAGTTTTGAACAAAAA
>RJVU01033291.1:21406-35656 GCA_003731715.1 Anabarilius grahami
TTAGTTTATATACTGTGTGTGTGTATATATATATATATATATATATATAATGAAGACTTCAGATGCAAAAGCCTCTAAGTGCCGTCTATAATTTTCTTCTAAAATATGCATTTTTATCAAGCTTGTTTGTTTATGTTCAGTTATTTCACTTTAATGGCAATGAAAAGGACATATTAATTGCCATTAAAGTGGAATCACTGAACCTAAACTTGATAAAGCTTGATAAAAAATGCTTATTTTAGAAGAAAATTTCAGACGGCACTTGGAGGCTTTTGCATCTGAAGTCTTCATAATAAAGCTAAAAGATATATTATATTAAATAAAGCCAAAGATATATATATATATATCTTTGGCTTTATTTTTATTTTAGTTTAGTAATTTTGGTAATTTTAACACTTATTTAATTTTTTTTAGTTTTTCATCTAATATTTATATTTTTTAATAGTTATTTTAAAACAATAAAACATCAAACAACACTGATGCAATGCTTTCCTTCTTTAATATACTAAAAGGGATAGTTCACATAAAAATAAAATTCTGTCATCCTATACTCGCCCTCATGCTGTTTCAAACTCTAAGGACAAATCAAGATGTTTAGCAGAATTCTCAGAAAGTTTCAATTTACGCAAGGTAAGATTTTCAGTGAACGATGGAAATTCCTCACAGAAGGCTATCGAATGGCTTCAGAAGTCTGGTGCACAATAAACTTTTATGGTTTTTGTTTTTTGAGCTTGACTGTCCCTAGTCACTATGCTTTCATTGTATGCACAAGAGTGGCATAAACATTTTTAAAACAGCTTTTGTGTTTTCTGGAAGAAAACGAGTCACTGGTTTGGATCAGCATGAGGGTCAGTAAATGATGAAAGCATCTTTCGTCTTTCCTTACTGAAGAATGACCTTCATTAGGTAACATCCAGTTCCACACAACAAAATACGTCAGTAGCACCAAGGCAGATATACTGAATCCATCCCTGGTCACTGGAAGCGCTGAAGAATTCCCAGCAATCCTTAAAGCCCACGGTGAGTACATCATGACGGACTGCCACTGGATCCACATTAGAGCCTCACATCAGCATTACTTTGGTCCTAATGCTACTGATCTTGTTCAGGTGCCCTGATGTTAATCGCCTGGATGACCACAGGCAGTATCGGGATGATCATAGCACGCTATTTAAAGGGAGTTGCCAAGGGCCACGGTTTTGGTGGTAAAGATTTCTGGTTTATGGTAAGTCTCTGTTTTTACTCTCCTCAAACTGCATATAAATCTTTTGGACTGACTGTGTGCAGTCATTTTGCAAATGATGAAATCTGATCCATTTATTCAGATACCGTAGTCAGGTTTTTCTACATTGGTTGCCATATCAGTCACCTACATAATAATCATCAACAATGCCAAGAGGCATAAAAGAGTTTCAGCTGTCAGTGTGTAAAGTGAGAGAATGAAAAATTTGTATTTTTGCTTCTCTTGTTCACATTTTAACCATATTTCAAATCGCATGTGGATTTACGTTTATGCATTTGGCTTTTATCCAAAGCGGCTTGCGTTGGATGCAAGGTATACATTTTTTAAAGTTAATGCATTCTATGGGAATCAAACCCATGACTTTGGCGTTGTTAGCGCCATGCTCAACTCTTATGCTTAAAGAGCCCCTGTGGTGAAAATCAAGATTTTAATATTGTTTATATGTCCATGTAGTGTTTTTAATATGGTTTAAGACAAACCATATGCAAATTCCTTAGTCAACACAATTGAGTATTTTCTCATTAAAACCACAGTATACCAAAAAAGTCTCAAAATCATAGTTTGAAACCGCCCTTTTCCTATACTGTCACAATCATGTAGCCAATTCAGTCAAAGTGTGTTACCTTTATGTGTCCGACATTGTAGAGACACATAAAGGTAACTCACTCTTCCTCTTCTTCTTCTGAATCAGTTTCTGGTTTAAACATATATGGCTGAATGAAACTGATATTTCCACTTGCCATTGTGTAGCGTGTGGTGTGTTTGAGTGGAGGTGGGGACTAATTTCCATATTCCACGTATACTAAACAAAGCAGGGGTGTAGAGTTACATTCAAGCTATTTTAAGGCATGAAGACATTATTTTCACAAGGAATTTTTTTTTTAAATATGTTGTTTTGATGATCAAAGATGAGTTTCAAGGGATAAAACTATTGACTGCTACATCACTTTAAAGGGGACCTATTATACCCCTTTATTATACCCCTTTTTTCCTGTCTCTATGAAGCCCCTCCTTCTGAAAATAAATGTGCTCTGATTGGTCACCTGGACCAGCGCGTTGTGATTGGTCAATTGCTTTCTAGCGTGTTTCGGAAATGTCATTTCCCTTACCATAACTGTGAGTTTCAACACACTATAATGCAACTCAACCAGGCCTCATCGCCTTTTTTTCCTTTCTTTTTTTCTTTTCTTTCTTTTTTTTTTGGCACATACTTCGGGCGAGAATTATTTAAATGAGGAATGTTGTGATGTGTTCATTCCTGGAAGAAAACGTAAGACTACAATAAAGACATTTCATGGAGTTCAGAAACAGTGCTCACTGATTAACTCCCTTTGGAGTGGACTTTGTGCTTTGTACATTTTCAGACCTTTTTTATTCTCAAACAGCAACATTACACTCTAAATAATAGGATACCTTACAAAATCAGACTTGAATGTCGGTTGAACCAGATTTGTACAAACGTGGATTTAGCTTTTTTTGCTGTTTAGACAATAAACAACTCAATAGGTTTGAGTTGGATATGACTAAAAAAAACAACATTAAATTAGTTGCACATGTGGGCCCCTTTATCTACCTCATCAGCTCATTTGTAAAGTGAATTACATGTGTCATGTTGACATTTCTGTTTCATCAGCATGACAGTGGGAAAATTTCTTTGATAAAGGATTTGCAGTAATACGTATGTGTGCAATCAGTGCAAGCAAGATAAGATAAGAAGCAAGTTATGGTGTGTGAACATCACTTGTCATTAACAACCTTTATGGCATTATATAATGGATTACAGCACATGATTAATTTTACACAACAGTTCTATGAATACAAAGATAATATTTTCAGTTTGAGTGTGCAAAGCCTGATTTTATGCATTATGAAATGTTGTTAAAGACATAAGTAAGTGTAACCAAATGATTAAAAATAACGGTAACACTTTACAATAAGGTTCATTAGTTAACATGAACTAATAATGAACTGCACTTATACAGCATTTATTAATCTTTGTTAATGATAATTTCAACATTTACATTATTAAATTACATTATTAAAATCTTGTTAACATTAGTTAATGCACTGTGAACTAACATGAACAAACAATGAACAACTGTATTTTCATTAACTAATGTTAAAGGATTAGTCCACTTTCAAATAAACATTTCCTGATAATTTACTCACCCACATGTCATCCAAGATGTCCATGTCCTTCTTTCTTCAGTCGAAAATAAATTAAGGTTTTTGATGAAAACATTCCAGGATTATTCTCCTTATAGTGGACTACAATTGGCCCCAAACGGTTGAAGGTCAAAATTACAGTTTCAGTGCGGCTTCAAAGGGCTTTAAACGATAGCAGACGAGGAATAAGGGTCTTATCTAGCGAAACGATCGGTCATTTTCGAAAAAAAAAAAAAAACTATATACGTTTTAACCATAGATGCTCGTCTTGAACTAGCTCTCTTCTTCTTCTCCTCTATTAGAATTCTGGCAGTGTAGATGCTGCTAAAGCCGCGCACACACTTAACGATTATGAATGTAAATTGATACTTATGACTGATCAAACGCGTCCAGTCAGAGCCAGTTGCGTTCAGTCTGCGATTACAGTCGGTGTTCAAATATCATGTGTAAGTATTTAAATCTGCTTCAGTCGCAGGAAACAATTGCTGTATGTTGAACACAGTCTTAGAATGTTTTAGCTAAATGTGTGCCTGGCTTTAGTGTATTACTGCCCTCCACAGGTCAAAGTTTGAACTAATTGTTATATACTTGCACTTGCATATTGTATATGACAATTTAGTTCAAACTTTGACCTGTGCCAGAATTCCAATAGAGAAGAAGCGTCCATGGTTAAAATGTATATCATTTTTAATTTTTTTTTAGAAAATGACTGATCGTTTCACTAGATAAGACCCTTATTCCTCATCTGGTATCGTTTAAAGCCCTTTGAAGCTGCACTGAAACTGTAATGAAACTGTAATTTTGACCTTCAACCATTTGGAGTCCATTGAAGTCCACTATAAGGAGAATAATCCTGGAATGTTTTCATCAAAAACCTTGATTTCTTTTCGACTGACGAAAGAAAGACATGGACATCTTGGATGACGTGGGGGTGAGTAAATTATTAGGAAATTGTTATTTGAAAGTGAACTGAAAAGATTAGTTTATAGTAACAAATGTATTGCTTATGGTTAGTTCGTATTAGTTAATACATTAATATTTAATTAATGAACCTTAATGTAAAGTGTTACCAAAATAACTAAATATGGTTTATTTCTTGTTCCACAGGCCCACGTGTCTCTGATGGCCCTGTCAGTCACTGCCACAGCCATCGCATTTATACTGGTGTTTTCTCATGTGCGGGATTGGAGTGGGGTAAGCTAAAATAAATTGAATTATTTTTTACATAAAAATACAGTAAGAACAGCAATATTGTGAAATATTATTATAATACAAAAATAACTATTTTCTATGTTAATATATTTTCAAATGTAATTTATTCCTGCGATACAAAGCTGAATTTTTGTGGCTATATAAGTAATGACATGATATTATTATTGACAGACAAAGTAAGGAAATTATATTAAATTTGAATAATTGGTAGTAAAAACGTGCAGTGAAAACACTTCCACACATTTATATAAAATACATCTATGTAAAGACATTGGGGTTTAAATTGAAATGCTAATTATTTCAGATGATTGAAGTGAAGTGTTTTGCGCAGACATACTGTAATTCAGTGTTGTATCTGTGTGTGTAGGGAGCTCATCCTGTCTTGGGCTGTTTGGTGATGATCCTCAGTCTTATTCAGCCCATAGTCGCTGCTTTCCGCTGTGAGCCGCAGCATGAGCGGTGAGAGAAACTTCACTTCTCTTATGCAGATAGGACATGGAAAGGCAAACATTATTATTAATCTGATGATTTTCTTTGCAGGAGGTTTGTTTTCAACTGGGCCCATTCCTTCATTGCTCTAGGTATCAAAGCCCTCGCAGGTATGACCACAACTTCATTATCTTCATCGACGTCTTCCATTTCCTCAGATGAAAACAATCTCTCTTTTTATTCTGTGACACAGTTGCTGCGATTTTCACTGGTTTGGCACTGTTTGAACAATATAAGGAGGATGGATGGATGTTGAAAGTTATGGGAGGTTTTATTACCTGGGAGGCGCTGATGTACATTCTTCAAGATCTTAACATGCGCGCCAAGAAAAAAGGTATGACGCTGCATTTGCTGGTAAAGTTGCTTGAAAATACCAATGCTGTATTTTGAAAGAAGCATAATGCTCTTTTTAGTTATTAACTTGTTTTTTTATTTTTTTTATACACTACACTACCTTTCAAAAGTTTGTGGTTGGTAAGATTTTTTAAATGTTTTTGAAAGAAGTCTCTTTTGCTCACAAAGGCTGGATTTATTTGACCAAAATTACGGTAAAAACAGTAATATTGTGAAATATTATGACAAAAACGGTTTTCTATTTTAATATATTTTAAAATGTAATTTATTCATGCGATGGATAAGCTGAATCTTCAGCATCATTACTCTAGTTTCTGAATTCATGCTGATTTGGTGCTCAAGAAACATTATTCTTATTATCAATGTTGAAAACAGGGAAATCATAAGTTTGATATTTGACAACTTAAATCTTTTGTAACATTATAAATCCTTTATTACTACTTCTGATCACTTTATATCCTTGCGGAATTAAAAGCAATTTAAAAAAAATCTTACTGACCATGAAACTTTTGAACAGTAGTGTATATTTATATTTGTATCTCATATTATTATTTCATTTTTACTTTTTTTAGGAATTACGATTTTGGAAATTCTTATATGAAAATGTATTATTTCAACAATAGAATGCATAAAAGGTTTATTTCACCCTTGTCATTTTATTTTAGATTCTGAGATTTGCAGTTGTGGATCGGTAAGTCCAACATTAAGACATATGGGCTTAATCTCATTATATAGATATAATTATAATAGACTACATATATAAAAGGTTTTCATGGTTTAAAGTAATGTTTTATTTTTGTTAGATGAAGCCTGAAACAGTCCTGCTTATCCTGTTTTTGATGGGAAACCTGGCCTTCTTGATATCACTTCTTGTTGGAATAGGCAGGTCTTAAGTACAACCAATATACATCGGCCTTCCTCACTGGTTGGGGCCATTTTTTGACTGTTTTGTTGTATGAGTATGTATCCATGTTATCCCAGAAGTATCTCTCTTCACATTATTTTGTTACTTATTTAATTAACATAATACAGGCCCAGTTTCACAGACAGGGCTTAGCCTAAGCCAGGATATTAGGCCTTAGTTCAATCAGGACATTCAAGTAGATTTTATAAACGTTCACTAGAAAAAAACTGGTGTGCGTCTTGAGACAAAACAATAGCAGTGACATATTTTAAGATATGTCAGTACAAGTTGATTTCATTTAAAACCGCTCAAACATGCATTTTAGTCTGGGACTAGCTTAAGCCTGGTCTGTGAAACCGGGGGATAGCATTTATAATATAGCATATTTGTTTCTGTGCCAATACCATTAGAGATTCATTACTGTGCCTTTATTTAAGAAACATAAGTGTTATATATGTATATAGTACAATTTTATAGTTGTTCTTGCAATTACTGTACTGTAAGTTGCTCATTTTTAAGATGGAAGAACAATAGTGAAATCATCTTGGTGTTTAATTACAGAGGACAAAAAAATAAGTTCACCAATTGTATTTTATTTTAAAACTTAATAAACGTTAATTAAAGGATTTGAGAATATTTTAACTTTTATAAGTATTTTTATATCATTGGATGTATGTGTATATAGGCTTTACATTGTGATTGTAACTTAAGTGTACAGTACAAGTTAACAGCACACAACCACTAGATGGCAGTGTCATAACAGGTATTTTAAAACAACTATGTGACATTTTGTTGTACATTTTTAGACTTTTCAAGGAATGAATAAGAACTCTAACTGACATTTATTCAGACATTTTATAGATGAATAAATAGACCATTGTTTACTTTTTGTGTTAATTGCTGTATTGGACATGCCTAGATGTACGAATGAATGATGTTTGTTTAACTGAATGACTCAAGTATGATGGAAATCAGAGAAAGACGTTTTGTAAGCTGTGACAGGCCTTTTTTTTCCTGTGTCCTAAAGAGCACTATAAATGCTATGTGGTTTAAGTCAACATGCAACTTTGTTCACATCCATTTTGTTTCTATAATGTGACCTATTTCTGAGTAAAACGGGATATTATTTCAGTCAATAAAAGTTATTATATTTTGATGAAAGATATATAGATATTTTAGAAATGCACTCATTAATAATTTGCAATTAGACCAGGGTCCGGTTGCATAAACCACTTAGTGTCTTAAATATTAAGACTAGTCTATTTTTTTTTCTTGAAGAGTGGTCCTAATTTTTTAAAGTCTGTTACATAAAAGGGTAGATTGGTGTAATTGGAATTGGAAAAAATAACGTTGACTACCCCTTGGTTAACTGCAAGTTGGTCAAACTAGTTCTTAAGACACATTTTGTTACTCATTTAATTAACATAATACAGGCCCAGTTTCACAGACAGGGCTTAGCCTAAGCCAGGATATTAGGCCTTAGTTCAATCAGGACATTCAAGTAGATTTTATAAACGTTCACTAGAAAAAAACTGGTGTGCGTCTTGAGACAAAACAATAGCAGTGACATATTTTAAGATATGTCAGTACAAGTTGATTTCATTTAAAACTGCTCAAACATGCATTTTAGTCTGGGACTAGCTTAAGCCTGGTCTGTGAAACCGGGGGATAGCATTTATTATATAGCATATTTGTTTCTGTGCCAATACCATTAGAGATTCATTACTGTGCCTTTATTTAAGAAACATAAGTGTTATATATGTATATAGTGCTATTTTATAGTTGTTCTTGCAATTACTGTACTGTAAGTTGCTCATTTTTAAGATGGAAGAACAATAGTGAAATCATCTTGGTGTTTAATTACAGAGGACAAAAAATAAGTTTTGCCGCTGTTTTGACTACTTTATATAGTGACTAAGGGTGCGTTCACACTTGTCATGTTTGGTTCGATTAAAACGAACCCTGGTGCGATTGCTCGGTTAGTGCGGTGCGGTTCATTTGAACATATGTGAACGCTGCCATCCGAACCCTGGTGCGCACCAAACAAGCGGACCGAGACCGCTGAAAAGATGGGTCTCGGTCCGCTTCCAAACGAACTCTGGTGCGGTTCGAATGATATATGAACGCAACACGGACCAAAGACATGTAAACGAACCAAAAACAGGAAGACGAGACCCTAAAAAGGACAGAATCCTCACGCATGTCGGTTTTTCTTGTCATAGTCGCGAGTTTGCCCATGACAGGCATCAGACGCGCGTCTCCACGCTGCAGATCGTTTGTGTGTGTGACGGATGGATTCCCTCCGCTGTTTTGACTACTTTATACATTTTATAAGCTCTTCACGAGTTCCCAGCTGGCCAAAATACCATCACATGCAGGCTACGCACCGCTACACACACAACGAGTGCATTTACCTCAGCACACAGCATTGTTTTGGATGTTCGGTAAATTCCGTCTCAAAATAGGCAATACGTCATAAAATCCGACCAATCAGGTTGTGAATGTATCCCTATGCCTTAAGGTTCCGTATCTTTTGGTTCGGTGATAAAATTGCTAATCTGAACGCTAATCGGACCAGGACTAAATGTTTGTTTTTCTTCTTTGGTCCGGACCAAATGAACCAAACGAACCGAACCACAAGTGTGAACGCACCCTTAAGTTTATGCAACTGGCCCCAGGAGTGTGCGTTAATGAAAACAGGCCTCAATTTTGAACAGTATTTTAACAATGTATGCCTTCACTTTTCCTCACTGTCTTGATAAAACATTATACAAAGAAGAGGAAAGAAAACTCCTAGCTACAGTATATGGGTTGATGTTCACACTATAGTCTTTAGGAACACCCCTCACACTGGATCTCTGAGGGTGCGTTCACACTTGTCATGTTTGGTTCGATTAAAACGAACCCTGGTGCGTTTGCTCTGTTAGTGCGGTTCATTTGAGCATGTGTGAACGCTGCCATCCGAACCCTGGTGCGCACCAAACAAGCGGTCCGTGACCGCTGAAAAGATGGGTCTCGGTCCACTTCCAAACAAACTCTGGTGCGGTTCGAATAATATATGAACGCAACACGGACCAAAGACAAGTAAACGAACCAAAAACAGGAAGATGAGACCCTAAAAAGGACAGAATCTTCACGTATTTTTTTTTCTCGTCATAGTCGCGAGTTTGCCCATCGCAGGCATCAGATGCGCATCTCCACCACGCAGCAGTCGTTTATGTGTGTGTGACGGATGGATTCCCGCAGCAGTTTTGACTCCTTTACACATTTTATAAGCTCTTCATGAGTTCCCAGCTGGCCAAAATACCACCATATACAGGCTGCGCACACACAACGAGCGCATTTACCTCAGCACACAGCATTGTTTTGCATGTTCAGTAAGTTCCATCTCAGAATAGGCAATACGTCATAAAATCCGACCAATCAGGTTGTGAATGTATCCCTATTCCTTTAGGTTCGGTATATTTTGGTTCGGTGATAAAATTGCCAATCTGAACGCTTATCGGACCAGGACTAAATGTTTTTTTTCTGCTTTGGTCCGGACCAAACGAACCAAACAAACCGAACTACAAGTGTGAACGCACCCTGAGAAACACAGAGCTCTTTTGGTGCTCTGGTGTTGATTTAGCAGCTTGTGTGAAGTCGGCTGTTTGGCTTTCATCTTTTACAGTGTTGTTTCTCGTGGTTCTTGCTGTTTCAGCACAGGCCTTCTGGTGTTCTGCTGGTAAACGTGGAGGGCACTCGTGGCAGCACTGAGGAAACAGACAGGAAAAAGTGGGCAATACTAACACTCTGCTGTGTGCCCGATTTACAAGCCGACTGTCGGGGTCAGGGGTCGTCCTTTCAACTTGCTGTGAATCAGTGTCGCCGCTTTCAAATTCACCACAACAATAATAGGCTATTTTATATTGGTCACCTTCTCTGTGTTGTAAAAAAAAAAGAATTTTTTTTTTTTTGCAAATCAAGAAGTGATATTTTTGGCTTCTGAATTGTCATTTTCAAGTGGAATGCACACCACTGTTATTTTAGTGTTATTTACAGCGGTGTGAAAAAGTGCTTGCCCCCTTCCTGATTTTTTTATTTTGCATGTTTGTCACACTTTAATGTTTCAGATCATCAAACAAATTTAAATATGAATCAAAGATAACACAAGTAAACACAACATGCAGTTTTTAAATGAAGGTTTTCAAAATCCAAACCCACATGGCCCTGTGTGAAAAAGTGCTTGAAAAATTTGGACAGAGCTGCTTCTCGGTCAAAGCTGCAGGAATGTGGAACTCTTTACCTTTAACTGTCAGAGAGTGCAATACTTTGAATAATTTTAAATTTAATATAAAGAAATGGTTGAAGGATAATCAGGTGTGTTGTCATTAGCGCAGACTTGTTGAAGAATCTCTAATGTATCAAATGTAATGTATTTGGACTGTGTGGATTTGATCTGGGGATGGGGCTTTGTTAATGTTGGATGTGTTGTTTGTCTGTTTTTTTAAATTTTGTATATAGGTGATTATGTGATAGGTTGTTTAAATGCACTGTGAATCTGCTGTTACTTTGCTTGAAAATTAGATGAAAATTAGCTTGTAGCTATCTCTGTCTGTACAATATGTATTGTGCAATGTCCCTGTTAAATAAATAAATACTACCAAAAGATCCTCAAAAGCTACACATCATGTTGAGATCCAAAGAAGTTCAGGAACAAATGAGAAATGACATGACTCCACCATAAGAAAGCGACTGGGCAAAAATGGCCTGCATGGCAGAGTTCCAAGACGAAAACCGCTGCTGAGCAAAAAGAACAAAAAGGCTTGTCTCAGTTTTGCCAGAAGATATAAAGAAATATTCGGAAGAAATATTCTGAAGGAAATATTCTGTGGACTGACGAGACAAAAGTTGAATTGTTTGGAAGATTACGTCTGGCGTAAAAGTAACACAGCATTTCATAAAAAGAACATCATACCAACAGTAAAATATGGTGGTGGTAGTGTGATGGTCTGGGGCTGTTTTGATGCTTCAGGACCTGGAAGACTTGCTGTGATAAATGGAACCATGAATTCTGCTGTCTTGATGTGTTTTTTTTCGACATCAATTTGACATCAATGTGTTGACGTCAAAAAATTTACGTCATATGTTGACGTCAAATTGACATCAATTTGACAACAGTGTGTTGACGTCAAAAAAACTGTCAATTTGACATCAAAAAATGTATATTAAATTGATGTTTTTTTCGACGTCAATTTGATGTCAATTTTTCCTGACATCAGTGTGTTGACGTCCAACTGACGTCAAAAAATGTGTCAGTTTGACGTCAAAAAATTGACGTGTTGACGTCAAATTTACGTCAATTTGATGGGGCTTTTTTCAACATCAAATTGACATCAAAAAATGACATCAGTGTGTTAATATCAAATTGATGTCAAAAAAATTGTCAATTTGACATCAAAAAATTTATTTTAATTTGATGAGTTTTTTCTACGTCAAAAAATTGATGTCAATTTGACATCAGTGTGTTGACATCAAAAAATTTGTCAATTTGATGTCAAAAAATTGTCAACACACGAATGCCCTGTAGTCTCAAAGGAGCCAGAGCTGCATCCACGCATTTCGTGAAGGTACGGGGTGAAAGTGCTAGGCCAAAAGGAAGAACCTTGTATTGATAAGCTTCGCCCCCGAAGCAAATCTGAGGAACTTCTTGTGCTGAGGATGGATGGATACATGAAAGTACCCTCCATCCTTCTTTGGAACAATGAAGTACCGGCTGTAAAACCCTGACAGCTTGCTGGGAGGAGAACCCCTATCTATAACTCCTTTTTGCAAGAGCGTCAGAACTTCCTGTTCCACTAGACTGCTAGGGGTCCACCACCGTAGGGAGGACGCCATTGAACTGGGGCGGGCGATACCCGAACTGAATTCTGTAACCCTTTTCTATTGTAAGCAGTACTCATTGAGAAGTATTTGGAAGAAGTTTCCATTCTGCCAGAAATTCTACTAAGGGACCCAGTCTCTCGAGACTGGCCTCTGGTGTTTTTTGAGCATTCGACTCGGCGCCCTGAAGTGGCGAACCGAGTCAAATGTCGACCGGACATCCTCAGAGGGTCGGTGGAGACCGCTGCGCCCTGAAGCACACGAGGTGGCAGGGTTGGCAGAACGGCCCCCTGAGGGCACCGAGGAGGGGCGGATACCATGTGTGATAAAGGACCCTCTTCGGAGGGGGCTGCCCTCGAAGGTCCCACGCCACTGGCGTCAGGACCTCTTCGAGGCCTTCTTGGTGATAATGACAGTCCTCAGATCTGTCTTACAACATGAAGACTTCAGCTGTGTGCGTGGGAGCACGGGTGGCGACACTTTTTTTTTTTTTGGATGAACGGTCAGACCAGTGCCCTGAAATGGCAAACCGGCAAGGAACATCTGAACTGCCCGCTCTACGACCCTCCTCTTCTTGGAGGATCGCTGGAAATCACTGCACCCTGAAGCACACGAGGTGGCAGGGTTGGCAAAAAAAAGGGAAACTCGTCTGCTCAGTTCCCTCCAAATATATATAAAAACATATATATATATATATATATCAATTATGGGCACGTAATCTATGCGCAGCCTCTGCAAACGCAAGATCCGAGCCTTGCATTAGACTTTTATTTCCTCGAGAATAAAGCCAAAAGGAGTGGAGCTAAAATCTCCCACTAGTGCATGCTTCTCTTTACACTTCGGTACATTTTTATGAATGAACAGCCAGCTGTGAGCTGACGTGCATAATCCACTCCCAGCAAACAACACATAAATCGTGTGTATCCCCACTCGGTTTGTAGTGTAGCACAGGTAGGAACACAATTCAAACTGCTGTTCGTTATATCTTCAATATTTGTAAGTTTACAAAATCAGAAAGATATTTTATTTAATTTCTCAAAATTAAATGGAGCAAATAAACAATCAGACAAGTGTATCACGGTCTGAATACTTCAAATAAACTGAAAATAATCATGGCTTTCAAACACAACTGGTTTGTTTTTGATGTTAGAATAATAGACGTGTGATTTTGAAAAACACGATATGTGTGTGAGGTGGCGAGTCCTCATGTAACCCCTCTACCTAGGTCCTACTCGCCCCGCTCTGCGCGGGCCTCAAACCTGGGTTTCCGGCGTGGGAGTCGAACACTCTAACGAGGAGGCTAAAGGCTGCAACCCCTAGTGTCACTTGCTAGAGCATCTCTTGAGATCAGAGGAGTGAGGTTTACTCGCACAGCGACTACTAGCTGGCCTCCGTTACACTCACCCCCTTAAACCTCACTCCAATCCGGGTCACGGCACCAATGTAACCCCTCTACCCAGGTCCTACTCACCCCGCTCTGTACGGGCCTCAAACCCGGGTCTCCGGTGTGGGAGTCGGACTCTCTAACGAGGAGGCTAAAGGCTGCAACCCCTAGCATCAGTCACTAGCTGGCCTCCGTTACACTCAGATCGATATCACAATATCCACCTCCTCAGAGCTGGACATGTAAATACCGGTGCCTCAACCCGGGGGGAAAAAACCGTAGAGCGTGCTTCCACCTAGGAAACGGCACTGAACCTGGCAGGTAAGGGCAGACGAAGGGCGTCTCTAATTACTCTGCCAGATTCATCTGTGAACCCCATGATCTGAGCCACAAGGAACGCGAGCCGCAGCGGCCTCCTCAAAGAGTCACACATTGTACCGATGCTTGTATCGAAATGACAATACCATGTGATTGATGACGTTTGAAGCTTCGGAAAGTCAGGACAGCTGGTTTGAAAAAATTGGCGCTTCATTGATACATAAAGGAAAATGCATTTAATCATGTTTTATTGCTGGGGTCTCAGAGACCCTGAACAGAACATAAGGGTTAAACAGCTCATCTAAAATATTTTTTCAA
>RJVU01033420.1:5582-16917 GCA_003731715.1 Anabarilius grahami
GTCCTGGAGGGCCACTGTCCTGCAGAGTTTAGCTGCAACCCTAATAAAACTCACCTGCATGTAATCCTGAATACCTTGATTAGCTGGTTCAGGTGTGTTTGATTAGGGTTGGAGCAAAACTCTGCAGGGACAGCGGCCCTCCAGGACCGAGTTTGCCCACCCCTGCTCTAAACAGATGATTCAAACCACCCATTCAAATCAGTCAAACTTCAATCTGACACCATGAGTATTGAGCCTCAGAAACGGTATAAATTTTCTATTCTCGTTCAACTAGGGCTGGGCTTACCCGTCCGATCGCTGCGAGTATTGAACTCCCGTCGGATGGCACGAGAGCCCTCCCAGTCGAAAATAGCTAAACATTTTGCGTTTACGCCAGCAGAGGCTTACCCGTCCAATCGCAGCGAGTATTGAACTCCCGTCAAACGTTGCTAGAGCGCTTGCCAATCTAAAATAATTAAACGTTTACCTCACTGCTAGCAGGGGCTTACCCGTCCGATTGCAGTGAGTATTGAACTCCCGTCGGACGCCATGAGAGCCTCCCAATCCAAAATAACTAACGTTTAACTCACTGCCAGCGGGGGCTTACCCATCCGATTGCTGTGAGTATTGAACTCCCGTCGGACGCCGCAAGAGCCCTTACCAAACATTAACCCCTCTGCCAGCGGGGGGCTTACCCGTCCGATCGCAGCGAGTATTGAACTCCCGTCGGATGCCGCTAGATCCCTCCCAATCTAAAATAACTAAACATTCACCCCATGCCAACAGTGGCTTACCCGTCCGATCGCAGAGAGTATTGAACTCCCGTCGGACACCGCACGAGCCCCCAATCTAAAATTACTAAACGTCCTCCCCACCGTCAGCGGGGCTTACCCATCCCATCGCAGTGACTATTGAACTCCGGTCGGATGCCGCTAGATCCCTCCCAATCTAAAATAACTAAACATTCACCCCATGCCAACAGTGGCTTACCCGTCCGATCACAGAGAGTATTGAACTCCCGTCGGACACCGCACGAGCCCCCAATCTAAAATTACTAAACGTCCTCCCCACTGTCAGCGTGGCTTACCCATCCCATCGCAGTGACTATTGAACTCCCGTCGGACGCCGCAAGAGCCCCGCCCCAATTACTAAACGTCTACTCCACCGTCAGCGGGGGCTTTCCCGTCCAATCGCAGTGAGTATTGAACTCCTGTCGGATACCGCAAGAGCCCCGCCCCAATTACTAAACGTCCACCCCACCGTCAGCGGGGGCTTTCCCGTCCAATCGCAGTGAGTATTGAACTCCTGTCGGATACCGCAAGAGCCCCGCCCCAATTACTAAACGTCCTCCCCACCGTCAGCAGGGGCTTACCCGTCCGATCGCAGTGAGTATTGAACTCCCGTTGGACGCCGCAAGAGCCCCGCCCCAATTACTAAACGTCCTCCCCACCGTCAGCGGGGGCTTTCCCGTCCAATCGCAGTGAGTATTGAACTCCCGTCACCTAAAGGGACCCCTCAGCTGAAGCTACCCTTCCAGTCACCACGAGTAACGAACTCCTGTCGGATGCCACCCCTTCTCGATGTTCTGGCCGTTGCGGTTTTACCCATCCGATCGCTGCAAGTATTGAACTCCCGTCGGATGCTGCAGGCGCCCCCAGCCAAAACATCTAAACCTTATCTTAGCTTGCCGGTCGAAGAGGTTTATATTCATCGGTTCGCTGTGAGTATTGAACTCCCGTCAGATAGAACCCTCCCGATCCGGCAGACAGCTTTCTCCTCGCAAACATCAGCCTTAGTTCTATATTTTTTGGGGGAGCTACAGTTACAGTTCCCGGCTGCTGTCCGCAGCTAACATTTTGCATTTTTGGGGGGGTACTCTGTGTTCGGGCCGATTACCGAGCTCGGAGCCCTCTCCCCGGACAGCACGCCAAATACGTTTACCAATTAATTTACCTTACTTATTTGTAAGTGTGAACTCGTGAAATATGTGTGTGTGTGTGTGTGCGTGTAGACATACATTTGTGCAGTCCTGCTGTAATCCTGAACTCTCCTCCATGATCCACACTGCAACAGAAACAAAGTGTCAGTAAATACACATTTAATCAGTGAACGCACACACACTCATACACACACACACACAAAGCATCGTACATTATTATCAGTTTAAAATTATATTTGTGTATGACTAACCCCAACACACACCAGAGAAAACACTTTGCAGGTCCTATGCTGAGAGAGAGCCTACTAACCTACCGCTTCAGTGAGCTCAATTATAGTAACGCAGCATTTTTTTGTGTCAGTAACGGTAACGCCGCTGTAACAGGAGAAAAAGTAATTTGTTTGATTACTTGTTACTGAAAAAAGTAAGCATTTATTTATGACACCATTATTCCCATCACTGACCATTATAAAGCTTAGAAGAGCCTGGTTATTTTTAAATATAACTCCGATTGTGTTTGTCTGAAAGAAGATAGTCATATTCACCTAGGATGGTGTGAAGGGTGAGTAAATCATGGGATAATTTTCATGTTTGAGTGAACTATCCCTTTAATTGATAATAATGACCCTGGAATGAGTTCCTGTAATTTTATAATTAATGAGTAACATTAAACAGTCTGTGTAAATAAACATTTAAATGCTACTTCAAATGCAGCTTCTGTTCCACCTTTGCAGTGTAAAGATGGCTTTTGTCAATGATGAATTTATATTGGTAACAGTCTATAGTCTATAGGATTCTGATTAATTTAAGTAACTGGTTAAATTTAAGTATTTAACATAAAACACAACACAGGTAATCATAAAAATTGGCCCTTATGAAGGTAAAAAAAAGCCCCTGGAAATCAATTGCAAGCAGCCCCTTAATGGAAAAGTTAATGTATGACCCTGGCATAGGGTAAGGTCTGGCAGTAGTAGTTTGTACTCCCGCCAGGTTCACACATACTCCGTCTGCAGTGCGTATGCGGCACATATTTTTCCGGTGCCCATATTAACAGGTTAGGGCGCTTGGATGCGGTCCAGCAATGCATTTCAGGAGCGTTGCATCTGCAGCAGTGCAGCAATCATTCACGCACGAGTCTATTTTTGCTGTGCTACACACGCTGAATTAAAGCGACAGTGTATTGTTCGTGCTCAAAATCAACACAGATTGATATCAGAATGTAGTAACCTCATCATAAATGCATTTAATTAAATTATACTACTGTTTTTCACAGTCATCTTTTTACTTTAAGCCTGGGGTAAAGCAAAGAAAAGCAAAAGACTTGCCATGAGTAGCAAAAATAACTAATGTGGTCAAAATTATATTAAAAGTTTTTTTTTTATGTGAAATGCACTGCACAGTTTGTTATATTATGTCAAGGCGAGGGCCTTACATCTCCGCAAAAAGTGATAATCATGTGACAGGCTGGTGTCTGAGAACTACATGAAACAAGGCAGTACAATAAATGTCACTCAGTTAATTATTGAAGTATAGAAACGTACTCGGTTACGAACGTAACCTTGGTTCCCTGTAGTACTGCGTATGGGGAAAGGTCTCCTTTTTCCCCGCTGCTGAAGCCTTTTTCAATAGCGCAGTGTAACTGCACGGCCATTGGTTCAAACTTGAGAACTTTTTGAACCAATGACGGCGCGGCGGAGCTGTTCGAGCCTATGGCAATGCAGCGCGCCAAAGCCCGCCAGAATGGGTGGGGCGTATGGCTATATAAGCGGGCATTTCGCCATAGGATTTCAGGTCATTTGACTGAAGCGACGACACTGAAGCTGCAGCCTCGTGGCACGGCATAGAACGCAGTACTACTTCCGTATCTCAGGAAACCGAGGTTAAGTTTGTAGCGGAGTACGTTCCCTTTCGATATTTCACTCGTACTGCGTATGGGGAACGGATTCAACCGTGGATATCCAAGTTATAAAATCTGACTAGTGGAGTGGGCTCAGACTCCTATGGGGCAGTCAAGGCCCATACCGGAGTACCAGAAAGCAATAGCGTCGACTATCCAACGCGAAAGATGTTGCTTTGAGACCGAAGACCCTTTGGTGCGGCGGCAAAAGCAGACAAAGAGCTGATCGGATTGCCGGAACGGCCATGATCACTCGATGTAGGTCCTCAATGCCCTGACAGGGCAGAGTAATTCCAGCTCTCGCTCATCCGACGAGGGAGGCAGCGCTGAGAGGGAAATGACCTGTGCTCTGAACGGGGTCGAGAGCACTTTAGGGACGTAGCCATGCCTGGGTTTTGAAATGACTTTGGAGTTGTTGGGTCCAAATTCAAGGCATGCAGGGCTCACGGAGAGGGCCTACAAGTCGCCGACACGCTTGACCGATGCTAATGCAAGTAGCAGAGCGGTTTTGAGCATCAGGGGCCTAAGGTCAGCTGAATGCAGTGTCTCAAAGGTAGACCCTTTGAGAGCTCTGAGGACCGTGGAGAGGTCCCAGGTGGGAATAGTGAGAGGACGAGGGGGATTTAATCACCTAGAGCCTCTCAGGAAACGCACCACAAGGCTGTTTCGACCCACCGACTGTGCTACGTACACCTTGAGCGTCGAAGGGATGAGACCCTTATCTAAACGCTCCTGGAGGAATGACAGTATCGGGGATACGTCGCACTCCACATGGTCTTTGTTGCGTGCTGAGCACCAGTCAACAAAGACCAACCATTTCTGGGCGTAGAGGCGTCTCGTGGATGGGGCTCTCGCCTAAGAGATGGTATTTAGCACATCCCCGGGGAGGTTCACAGGCTCCCATCGAGGGACCAGAGGTGCAGAGCCCAGAGTTCTGGCTGAGGGTGCCAGATTGTCCTGTCTGAGGGTGCCAGATCGTCCTGTCTGCCTGAGAGAGGAGGACCCGTCTCAGGGGAATCAGCCACGGGGCTTCCGTGGAAAGGACCAAACTTGGCTCCTCCAGAGCGGGGCCACCAGGAGGACTCTGTGTTTGTCTTCCCTGACTCGTCTGATGACCTGAGGGATCAGAGCGATCGGGGGAAAAGCATAAAGGAGGCGGCTGGGCCAATCGTGGGCCAGCGCATCTTCCTCCTTCGGAAAATAGATTGGGCAGTGAGAGTTGTCTTCTGAGGCGAAGAGGTCTATCTCTGCCCTCCCGAAGATCTCCCAGATAGTGAGAACCGTCTGGGGGTGGAGCATCCACTTGTCTGAGGGGACATTGCTCCAAGATAGCATATCTGCTCTCAGATTCATTCTTCCTCCTGGTATGTGCGTCGCCTGAGCGACTGCAACTTCGGTAATGCCCATTCCAGAAGGCGCTTCGCCAGAGTGCATAAGCGGCTGGACGAAAGACCGCCCTGGTGGTTTATGTAAGACACCACTGTCATGCTGTCCGACTGGACTAGGATGTGGCGTCCCGTCAGGCAGGCCTGAAAAGAGTGAAGGGCTCAAATCACTGCCAGCATCTCGAGGCAGTTGATGTGGAGATGGCTCTCCTTGTGAGACCAAGAGCCGAAGGCTGGTCTGCCCTCGCAAAGAGCGCCCCAACCTAGGTTGGATGCATCTGTCGAGAGCACCGTCCTTCTGAACACCACCTGTAGGGGTACTCCATGACTGAACCAAACAGGGTTCGTCCAGGGTTTCAGAGCTGCCAGACAGACCTGATTGACCTTGATACGCAGGCGGCTGTGTCGTCAAGCGTGAGGAGGGACCCGAAATCTCAACCAGTATTGCAGAGCCGAGCTGCAAAACTGGAAAGGCGGAAGCCATCAGCCCTAGCATCCTCTGGAAAAACCTCAGAGGGAGGTAGGCTTTGTTCCTGACAGAAGCCGTGAGCTGCTGAATAGCCAGAGCGTGCTCTGGCGAGACTACGGCCGTCATGTGGACTGAGTCAGGGTGCAGGGAGCTAGGGACAGCCCAAAGGGAGGGACTGTATACTGGTAAGCCACACCCTTGAATGCGAATCACAGGAATCGCCTGTGGTGGGGGGCTATCTGGATGTGAAAGTGAGCATCCTTCAGGTCCAGTGAGCAGAACCAGTCCTCGGGGCAAATCTGAGTGAGGATCGGTTTCAGCATTAACATCTTGAACATCTGTCTCATGAGGGAGAGGTTCAGGAGTCTGAGGTCTAAGATGGGTCTGAGACCACCATCTTTCCTGGGGACAAGAGAATAACGGCTGTAAAACCCCGAGCGTCCTCAATGAACGCGGCTTGGGGGGCTCAGCCGGCAAGCAACACGCTGAGAGGCTCGGCATTTTATAAATCACCAGAGAAATGCTCATGCGTCCTCACGCTCATTCTCATTGAACGTGGCTTGCGGGGTGAAACCGGCAAGGGACACGCTGAGAAACTCAGCGACAAATATATGCTTCTTAGAAAAAATATACATCATGAATCCCACCTGAGTCAGGGAAGAGCGTCAACGTATATTCAGCCGAGCGGTGTCGGAAGTGAGACCGCTCTTCCTCAATGAACATGGCTTGCGGGGTCCAGAGGTCCAGCATAATGAGCATATGTTAGTTCCACCGAGCACGAGTGAGCATTGAGCTCGCTTTCAGTGAGCGCATTCGTCCTCATGAACGTGGCTTACAGGGGTGGGGCCAGCAAGCAACACGCAGAGAGACTGAAATATGCTATATCAACTGAGTATAAATAACATAGGTCTCACCTGAGATGGGGGAGAGTGTCATGTTATATTTCTCAAAGAATGCGGCTTGCAGGGTGGAACCGCCAAGCAACACTCTGTTGCTTGCCGGTTCCCGACATGTTATAATTCTCAATGAATGCGGCTTGCGAGGCAGCACCGGCAAGCAACGCGTAGAGAAACTCAGTGCAACAGCAGAATAAGCTCCATTAAATAAATAGAGTATATAAACATGTTTCTCGCCCGAGTTGGGGGAGAACGACATGACATATTTCTCAATCGACGTGGCTTGCGGGGCGGAACCGGCGAGCGACATGCATTGAGATAAGGAGATACACTCAATCAGATAGAAAATGCATCATGAGTCTCGCCTGAGTCAGGGGAGAGCATCATGTCAAATTCAGCTGAGAGATTCAGATAACTCGGCAAAAATCTGCTATATAAACTGAATGTATATAACATGGATATCACCCAAGAGGGGGGAGAGCGACATGCTATATTTCTCAATGAACGCGGCAGAACCATACGCATAGAGAAACTCAGTGCAAACAGCAGAAATATGCTCCATTAAATTGAGTTTATAACATGTTTCTCGCCCAAGTTGAGGAAGAAAGTCATGTCATATTTCTCAACTGACGCGGCTCGCGGGGGTGGGACCGGCATCATGTCAAATTCAGCTGAGAGTGAGAGCTTGCTCTCGTGCTCCCGAATTTTTGTTTTTAAATATGAATAAGTCCATGACACAGAAGCTGCAGATCAGTAGCACACTGCAAATGCGTAATATGTGAAAGCACAATGGCGAGTGCTGCTTCTGAAACACATACGTACTGCAACACACAACGCATACACACTGCAGAACGGAGTATGTGTGAATCTGGCGTTAGGTGTAAATTGTAGAAAGGAAAAAATAAACTCGAATGTTTTTGGGGAATACAAATAGGGATGTTTGATGGTTATCCAATGAGATTAATGATAAATATGAGGTAAAACTATTTTAAAATCTTCTTAGTTACCAAATTTATAAACTTAGTTACTACACCCAGAGGAGTGGGCAGCCATTTTTGCTGTGGCTCCTAGGAAGTGATTGGGGGTTAGGTGCCTAGGGGGCCTCAAGGGTACCTAATTTCCTGCCGGTATTGAGAATCAAACCTGAAAACTTCAGGGTTACCAGTCATGGCCTAATGGTGGAAACGCTGGTGAACAATAGCAGAGACGCCTCAATAATCAAGTGAGTAGCCGACTGGAATTAGCAATGTTACTTTAGAGTTGTAATGTTTTATATTTTGAGCATTTAATACTTTCCTGCTTCAAATGTTTGTAATTTATTGTCCTATTTGAAGATTATAGTTATTTAAATGTACAAATTTAACATGATAAACACTATACAACTATATCCAACAGTTAGTTGTGGTCCTGGGATCTGATTGGCAGAGAGTCTTGGATACTGGATTCAACTGGGTATACAAAAAAATCAGATTTGGTCTGACAGTCTGAACGTAGCCTTTGATGAGCAAAAAGATGTTGGATCAATGTTGGTCGGAGATCAACATTGTTTCGATGTGAAACATAGATTTTACTTTGAATCTACAGTGAACAGCAGGAGTTCATCACTAATTCTCAATCCTCACTCAATCATTTAATTATCTTATTAGCTTCAACACTGTTTTAGTGTTACTTTTTTTACTCTCTGTAGACTGGACTCAAATAGACACAGAGCAAGTAATAATTTAACACTGAAGATTTTACTATGCTCCTTTACTGCCATGCAATTCCCAAATTTATTTTTATGTATTATTATTATTTTATTACATATATGTTAATTAGATTTATTCACTCTTCATGCTTAACATACTTGAGTTTGTTCAGTCTGTAGTTTGTATGGTTGAGTAGCTTCACTCCTGAGTCTCCTGGGTGATTGTAGCTCAGATCCAGCTCTCTCAGGTGTGAGGGGTTTGAACTCAGAGCTGAAGACACATAACCACAGCCTTCCTCTGTCACCATACAGCCAGACAACCTACAAACACACAACAACAATCCAACTTTACAGGCAGTGTAGGGATGCAGAACCTAAACACAGAGCAGAGTATATGCAGAAAAGGAAACAGGACTGTGCCAGAGATATTGAGACAAAAAAAGAAAACGAAAATGAAGGACAGAAGAGAGCTCAATGCAAGGCACAGAGAGACTGTCAGCAAAAATGCAAAGACTCAGAACAGAAATAATAATCTGGTGTAGTGCTGATGTAAATGTGTGTATCATCAGCGTAGCAGTGATACCCAATCCATTACTCCTACTAATCTGACCAAGGTGAAGCATATAAATACTGAATAATAAAGGGCCTAAAACAGACCCTTGAGGGACTCCATGGCAGAGTTGGTTTTGAAGAGATCAAACGTGATTGGTGATCTCAAGAGTGACCCCTAGTGTCGGTTTGACACAACGTTGAATATGACCGACAGAGAGGGAACCGACATTTACAGACAGAGCATTTTGAAATAGTTTACTTGCGGTTTGCGATGCTGCTGCTGTCAGACCTAATACAGTTTGCTGCTTCATCTTTCAATATCAGTTCCTTTCCAAACTTTCCATTACACCATGCCTCATTTACAAAACAATCTACAGTCTACCGAACAAACATGTGATCATCTAACACAACCTGGGACGCCATTAAAAATAAACCATCCACGTCAGAAACTGAATAGGCATCTGTATAATGTATCCAGTGTAGTTAATGGTGATTGGTTCTGTTTGTTTTTGATGCAGCATCACATATTGTAAATTATGAAAAAAAGTAAAAACAGATGCTCATTTAAGCTACTGTAGTCAGAAATGGGCTACATAAATAATCAAAGTCAAAACTTTATTGGCATAATCGGGCATTTACAGTATTTACAGAATACAAACTTTAAGGTAACAAAGTACAGAATATTAATTAGATAAAGAAAAATGGGAAATTAATGGGAAAATAAAGCAAATAAATGTACAAATGTAACTAATAATAATATAAACATTAAATAAAAAATAAACGATCAGTGAATGGATTTAAAAGACTGTTAGATGGGATTAAAATGTACAACATTTAGACATTTATTGATAAACTTAATTCGAATGCTGTCTAAGCAGCATCGCACGCAATATAATATGCACTATGTTAATATAATAATTTCTTAATTCCGTTCTTTTTCTAAATTAGAAAAAAATATTATTATAGTCTTGTCCATTTGTAACAATTCCAGGTTGCTATGGTTAACAGAAATAGATGTCGTTCCCTCAACGTAATGAAGTCGTGGCCACGAGAAAAATATATTGTCCCCTCACCATATGATCTCGAGGCCACGACTTTACATCGTGTGCCCACAAAATAATGATGTCGTTACCTTGACAAATTCATCTTGTGGCCACGAGTTATTATCATGTTCCCACGAGTTTATATGTCGTGGCCACGACAAAACTAAGTCAACCGAACTCCCCTCCCAGTCACCGTAGTATGTGCACTAACTTGGATGGATTAAAATGCAGAGGACAAATATGGTTATCATACTTGGCCTTCACATTTCACTCATACAAAGTGTTCAGATCACTGTGTTAACTGTTTGGAGAACAGTGACCTGGGTTTAGACAAAAGTGTCAAATCAATTGAGAAAAACTGTATCATGGTAGCATTTTGTTAATTATTTTAAGGAAAACCATTTACCTCAAAATCTCCAGCTTACAGTTACTCTTCAGTCCATCAGAAAGAAGCTTCACTCCAGAATCCTGCAGGTCATTGTTACTCAGGTCCAGTTCTCTCAGGACAGAGTTTGATGACTGTAGAGCTGAAGACAAACTTTCACATGACTGACCAGTGAGATTACACCCACATAGCCTGTGTAGAGAACAACACAAACAGTGATATCAGTGTGATTATAAGGAAGGGTTTATAATCTGAACTGCATGTTTGTGCTAAATTCAGTTTAATGAGACATTAGCCATTAAAATGTAATGCCTGTTTCACACTGCAAGCGTAAGCAGCTCGAATTTTTTTCAGCGTGCATGTTAACCAACGGATGCATTCACACAGGCAGCAGGATCAGCGCGTAAGCGTCAAGCAGGAGCGTCGTGTAAGCAGCAGTGAAGCGGGGGTTTCGGCGCTGAGTCTATTTTTGCTGTGCTGCTGACGCTCAATTAAAGTGAAAGCACACTTTTTATGGACAAAATAAATATAATTTCACACAAGAGGTGTTCAAAATGCACAGAATAAGCATGTCTAATGTGTTTTTACAAGAATTTGAGTATGACAGAAAAGAAAATTAAGAATCAAAAATAATTATAGAAGATTTACCCATTTAAACTTGTTTTTAATTATTCAGTTTGGGTTAAAGTATGGTGTATTATAAAAAACTAAAGAAAACTAGCCAGAAAATATAATATATACATTATTTTATTTATTACACAGACAGCTATAGTATACTCAAATCATACCCAAGTTTGCTGTCTTTTTTCGCCGAGTTTGCTGTCTTGTAAACATGTGCACACGGCAGATGATGTAAAACACAAAGATTACCTCATTCGTGTGCAGCAATGGATGACACGAGGCTTATTTATTTATTTTTATTTATTTACGTTTATATGAGAATGTTGTACACTTCCCCATGTTAAACTTAAAAGAATATCAAGTTTTTAAATGACCAACTTATAAAAACAAATGTATAGCTGTCTTTGTAAAGAAATGCTCACTTTATATGTAGCTTCGAGCCGCTGCTGTGACGCTGTACAAACGCTTCTAGTGTGAATACT
>RJVU01033420.1:32730-84546 GCA_003731715.1 Anabarilius grahami
AGCTGCCAAGCCACTCCCTAGCAACCAAATAGAGTACCCTAGCACCCGTTTTGCAAAATCTATATCTCAGCATCAGAACATCGTACAGACATGGGGGTTGGTTTATATTGTCAAGCAGCCTTTGGTGTATCATCATTAGAAGCTGCCAAGCCACTCCCTAGCAACCAAACAGAGTACCCTAGCAACCGTTTTGCAAAATCTATCTCTCTGCATCAGAACATCGTACAGAAATGGAGGTTGGTTTATATTGTCAAGCAGCCTTTGGTGTATCATCATTGGAAGCTGCCAAGCCACTCCCTAGCAACCAAACAGAGTACCCTAGCAACCGTTTTGCAAAATCTATCTCTCTGCATCAGAGCATCGTACAGACATGGAGGTTGGTTTATATTGTCAAGCAGCCTTTGGTGTATCATCATTGGAAGCTGCCAAGCCACTCCCTAGCAACCAAAAAGAGTACCCTAGCAACCGTTTTGAAAAAAAATCTATATCTCAGCATCAGAACATCGTACAGACATGGGGGTTGGTTTATATTGTCAAGCAGCCTTTGGAGTATCATCATTGGTAGCTGCCAAGCCACTCCCTAGCAACCAAACAGAGTACCCTAGCAACCGTTTTGCAAAATCTATCTCTCTGCATCAGAACATCGTACAGACATGGCGGTTGGTTTATATTGTCAAGCAGCCTTTGGTGTATCATCATTAGAAGCTGCCAAGCCACTCCCTAGCAACCAAACAGAGTACCCTAGCAACCGTTTTGCAAAATCTATCTCTCTGCATCAGAACATCGTACAGACATGGCGGTTGGTTTATATTGTCAAGCAGCCTTTGGTGTATCATCATTAGAAGCTGCCAAGCCACTCCCTAGCAACCAAACAGAGTACCCTAGCAACCGTTTTGCAAAATCTATCTCTCTGCATCAGAACATCGTACAGACATGGCGGTTGGTTTATATTGTCAAGCAGCCTTTGGTGTATCATCATTGGAAGCTACCAAGCCACTCCCTAGCAACCAAACAGAGTACCCTAGCAACCATTTTGCAAAATCTATCTCTCTGCACCAGAACATCATACAGACATGGGGGTTGGTTTATATTGTCAAGCAGCCTTTGGTGTATCAGTGTATCATCATTGGAAGCTGCCGAGCCACTCCCTAGCAACCAAACAGAGTACCCTAGCAACCATTTTGCAAAATCTATATCTCAGCATCAGAACATCATACAGACATGGGGGTTGGTTTATATTGTCAAGCAGCCTTTGGAGTATCATCACTGGTAGCTGCCAAGCCACTCCCTAGCGACCAAACTGTACCCTAGCAACCGTTTTGCAAGATCTATATCTCTCTATCAGAACATTGTAGAGACATGGCGGTTGGCTCTTTTGACTCATGCTGGCAATCTGTACTTCCAACATGCTACACATGCTAGCAGTGAATAGCTACATGCTAATATTGATTAGCTAAGTGCTAAAGTAGGCTAAGAACATGCTAATAACTCTATAAAAACTCCATAATATCTATCTATCTATCTATCTAAACTACTAAACTTAAAGTTGGCTTGAAAAAGCCAGTCCAGAAAGTTTGAAATAGTTTTAAAAGTTTAAGTTTGTCTTCAAACTTTTTTCTCTAGCTGTATAGTATAGTTCTAGTAGCGGGGCACATTGTAACGCAGAACGAACCCTATCTGGATTATAAACCTGGTTAGTGTCTTCTGATAGTTAGTGAAGCATTAAAGAACGAACAGATTGGAGATTAAAATAATATCAGATTTGTCTCATTTTACATAAACACAAAAAATATAGATGAAAAATTAGCTTAAGTAATTAAGTTGTCTTGAAACAGCCAACATACTGTTATGCTATTTTCTTCTGAGACTAAAATTTCTGACTCTAACTCCACAAACTCCAAACTCGGGTCAGACCTTCAGACTGTTCTGACTTAGTGTGCTATATCTTTTCTAACTGATCCGATTTACGGTTTTCCTAAAAATGACTGTTAAAGCTCGGAAAAATCCCATTGACTTTCATTGACGGAATGTTCAGATGAGCCAAGATTTTCAAACTCCAACTGTCAAAATTCTAATTTAAACTACGGAAGCCTGTTAGACTAAAAAGACTCAATTAGACTCAAGTGCCATTCTATGTACTATTTCCAATCCATTGAAACTCATTAAACTCTATCTATCTATCTATCTATCTATCTATCTATCTATCTATCTATCTATCTATCTATCTATCTATCTATTTATTCTGTCTGTCTGTCTATCTATCAAACAATCTATCTATCTATCTATCTATCTATCTATCAAACTAAATCTATCTATCTATCAATCTATCTATCAAACTAAATCTATCCATCTATCAAACTAAATCTATCTATCAATCTATCTATCTATCAAACTAAATCTATCTATCTATCAAACTAAATCTATCCATCTATCTATCAAACTAAATCTATCTATCTATCAATCATCAAACTAAATCTATCTATCTATCATCAAACTAAATCTATCTATCTATCTATCTATCTATCATCAAACTAAATCTATCTATCTATCGATCATCAAACTAAATCTATCTATCTATCTATCTATCTATCTATCTATCTATCTATCTATCTATCATCAAACTAAATCTATCTATCTATCTTATAGGCCACTGTGCTCTTAGGAACCTTAAGTGCAGCAGAATTTTTTTTGTAACCTTGGCCAGATCTGTGCCTTGCCACAATTCTGTCTCTGAGCTCTTCAGGCAGTTCCTTTGACCTCATGATTCTCATTTGCTCTGACATGCACTGTGAGCTGTAAGGTCTTATATAGACAGGTGTGTGGCTTTCCTAATCAAGTCCAATCAGTATAATCAAACACAGCTGGGCTCAAATGAAGGTGTAGAACCATCTCAAGGATGATCAGAAGAAATGGACAGCACCTGAGTTAAATATATGAGTGTCACAGCAAAGGGTCTGAATACTTAGGACCATGTGATATTTCAGTTTTTCTTTTTTAATAAATCTGCAAAAATGTCAACAATTCTGTGTTTTTCTGTCAATATGGGGTGCTGTGTGTACATTAATGAGGAAAAAAAATTGTAAAAAGCGCTATATAAATAAAGTTGACTTGACTACTATAAATCTATATTAATATTATGGGATCTCATTCAATGCTAAAAACATTATTTTAGCTAAAGTATTTGTATGAATACTGTGTGCCTTTTACCCCATGTTGTGTGGGGTAAAATGCTCCCCTCACCACCTCATACATTTATAAGATTTTTAAACAAAATTAACCACTTTTATGATTTATTTTTACACAAAATCTGCTGCTCCATCAATGTCCAATACAAACATATATATTTTGTATATATCCTGTAATCATACACTTCAAGAGTAGTGAAAAACTCATTTCTTAAGGCGTGCCTTTAGCCCGTTGTACCCTATATGTGTTTGTGTGTGTGTGTGTGTGTGTGTGTGTGTGTGTAGACATACATTTGTGCAGTCCTGCTGTAATCCTGAACTCTCCTCCATGATCCACACTGCAACAGAAACAAAGTGTCAGTAAATACACATTTAATCAGTAAACACACACTCACACACACACACACGCACACACACACACACACACACACACACACACACAAAGCATCGTACATTATTATCAGTTTAAAATTATATTTGTGTATGACTAACCCCAACACACACCAGAGAAAACACTTTGCAGGTCCTATGCTGAGAGAGAGCCTACTAACCTACCACTTCAGTGAGCTCAATTATAGTAACGCGTCATTTTTTTGTGTCAGTAACGGTAACGCCGCTGTAACAGGAGAAAAAGTAATTTGTTTGATTACTCGTTACTGAAAAAAGTAAGCATTTATTTATGACGCCATTATTCCCATCACTGACCATTATAAAGCTTAGAAGAGCCAGGTTATTTTTAAATATAACTCCGATTGTGTTTGTCTGAAAGAAGACAGTTATATTCACCTATGATGGTGTGAAGGGTGAGTAAATCATGGGATAATTTTCATGTTTGAGTGAACTATCCCTTTAATTGATAATAATGACCCTGGAATGAGTTCCTGTAATTTTATAATTAATGAGTAACATTAAACAGTCTGTGTAAATAAACATTTAAATGCTACTTCAAATGCAGCTTCTGTTCCACCTTTGCATTGTAAAGATGGCTTTTGTCAATGATGAATTTATATTGGTAACAGTCTATAGTCTATAGGATTCTGATTAATTTAAGTAAATGGTTAAATTTAAGTATTTCACATAAAACACAACACAGGTAATCATAAAAATTGGCCCTTATGAAGGTAAAAAAAGCCCCTGGAAATCAATTGCAAGCAGCCCCTTAATGGAAAAGTTAATGTATGACCCTGGCATAGGGTAAGGTCTGGCAGTAGTAGTTTGTACTCCCACCAGGTTCACACATACTCCGTCTGCAGTGCGTATGCGGCACATATTTTTCCGGTGCCCATATTAACAGGTTAGAGCGCTTGGATGCGGTCCAGCAATGCGTTTCAGGAGCGTTGCATCTGCAGCAGTGCAGCGATCATTCACGCACGAGTCTATTTTTGCTGTGCTACACGCGCTGAATTAAAGCGACAGTGCATTGTTCGTGCTCAAAATCAACACAGATTGATATCAGAATGTAGTAACCTCATCATAAATGCATTTCATTCAATTATACTACTGTTATACTACTGTCATCTTTTTATTTTAAGCCTGGGGTAAAGCAAAGAAAAGCAAAACACTTCCCATGAGTAGCAAAAATAACTAATGTGGTCAAAACTATATTAAAAGTTTTTTTTAATCTTTATGTGAAATGCACTGCACAGTTTGTTATATTATGTCAAGGCGAGGGCATTACATCTCCGGAAAAAGTGATAATCATGTGACAGGCTGGTGTCTGAGAACTACATGAAACAAGGCTGTACAATAAATGTCACTCAGTTAATTATTGAAGTATACAAACGTACTCGGTTACGAACGTAACCTCGGTTCCCTGAGATATGGAACGAGTACTGCGTATGGGGAAAGGTCTCCTTTTTCCCCGCTGCTGAAGCCTTTTTCAATAGCGCAGTGTAACTGCACGGCCATTGGTTCAAACTTGAGAACTTTTTGAACCAATGACGGCGTGGCGGAGCTGTTCGAGCCTATGGCAATGCAGCGCCCAAGCCCGCCAGAATGGGTGGGGCGTATGGCTATATAAGCGGGCATTTCGCCATAGGATTTCAGGTCATTCGACTGAAGCGACGACACTGAAGCTGCAGCCTCGTGGCATGGCATAGAACGCAGTACTCCTTCCGTATCTCAGGGAACCGAGGTTAAGTTCGTAGCGGAGTACGTTTCCTTTCGATATTTCACTCGTACTGCGTATGGGGAACCGATTCAACCGTGAATATCCAAGTTATAAAATCTGACTAGTGAAGTGGGCTCTGACTCCTATGGGGCAGTCAAGGCCCATACCGGAGTAGCAGAGAGCAATAGCGTCGACTATCCAACGCGAAAGATGTTGCTTTGAGACCGAAGACCCTTTGGTGCGGCGGCAAAAGCAGACAAAGAGCTGATCGGATTGCCGGAACGGCCATGATCACTCGATGTAGGTCCTCAATGCCCTGACAGGGCAGAGTAATTCCAGCTCTCTCTCATCCGATGAGGGAGGCAGCGCTGAGAGGGAAATGACCTGTGCTCTGAACGGGGTCGAGAGCACTTTAGGGACGAAGCCATGCCTGGATTTTGAAACGACTTTGGAGTCGTTGGGTCCGAATTCAAGGCATGCAGGGCTCACGGAGAGGGCCTGCAAGTCGCCGACACGCTTGACCGATGCTAATGCAAGTAGCAGAGCGGTTTTGAGCATCAGGGGCCTAAGGTCAGCTGAATGCAGTGGCTCAAAGGTAGACCCTTTGAGAGCTCTGAGGACCGTGGAGAGGTCCCAGGTGGGAATAGTGAGAGGACGAGGGGGATTTAATCGCCTAGAGCCTCTCAGGAAACGCACCACAAGGCTGTTTCGACCCACCGACTGTGCTACGTACACCTTGAGCATCGAAGGGATGAGACCCTTATCTAAACGCTCCTGGAGGAATGACAGTATCGGGATACGTCGCACTCCACAGGGTCTTTGTTGCGTGCTGAGCACCAGTCAACAAAGACCAACCATTTCTGGGCGTAGAGGCGTCTCATGGATGGGGCTCTCGCCTGAGAGATGGTATTTAGCACATCCCAGGGGAGGTTCACAGGCTCCCATCGAGGGACCAGAGGTGCAGAGCCCAGAGTTCTGGCTGAGGGTGCCAGATCGTCCTGTCTGCCTGAGAGAGGAGGTCCCGTCTCAGGGGAATCAGCCACGGGGCTTCCGTGGAAAGGACCAAACTTGGCTCCTCCAGAGCGGGGCCACCAGGAAGACTCTGTGTTTGTCTTCCCTGACTCGTCTGATGACCTGAGGGATCAGAGCGATCGGGGGAAATGCATAAAAATCCATCGCTGGGGACTTTAACAAAGCCAACCTCAGGAAAGTTATGCCTAACCTTTATCAACATGTATCCTGTCCAACCAGAGGACCGAATACACTGGATCATTGTTACACTCAGTTTAAGCTTGCCTACAAAGCTCGCCCACTACCGGCTTTCGGCAAATCAGACCATGCCGCCATTTTCCTTACACCGGAATATAAACAAAAGCTCGTTCAAGATCCTCCGGTGCAGAGGGAGGTGACGCGCTGGTCTGCCCACTCAGAAGACATGCTACAGGCGGCTCTTGATGACGTAGACTGGGACATGTTTCGGGCAAGTTCCTCTGACGTCAGCGAGTTCACGGATGTAGCATTAAGCTTTGTAAACACACTAGCCGAACAAGCTACGGATAAAATAACTATAAGGACCTTCTCAAATCAGAAACCTTGGGTTGACAGAACTATACATGCAGCAGTAAACAAACGCACTGCTGCTTACAACGCCGGTCTTTTGTCAGGAAACATGAGCGAGTACAAATCATCNGGTGCCAGATAGTCCTGTCTGAGGGTGCCAGATCGTCCTGTCTGCCTGAGAGAGGAGGTCCCGTCTCAGGGGAATCAGCCACGGGGCTTCCGTGGAAAGGACCAAACTTGGCTCCTCCAGAGCGGGGCCACCAGGAGGACTCTGTGTTTGTCTTCCCTGACTCGTCTGATGACCTGAGGGATCAGAGCGATCGGGGGAAATGCATAAAGGAGGCGGCTGGGCCAATCGTGGGCCAGCGCATCTTCCTCCTTCGGAAAATAGATTGGGCAGTGAGAGTTGTCTTCTGAGGCGAAGAGGTCTATCTCTGCCCTCCCGAAGATCTCCCAGATAGTGAGAACCGTCTGGGGGTGGAGCATCCACTTGTCCGAGGGGATATTGCTCCAAGATAGCATATCTGCTCTCAGATTCATTCTTCCTGGTATGTGCATCGCCATGAGCGACTGCAACCTCGGTAATGCCCATTCCAGAAGGCGCTTCGCCAGTGTGCATAAGCGGCTGGACAAAAGACCGCCCTGGTGGTTTATGTAAGACACCACTGTCATGCTGTCCGACTGGACTAGGACGTGGCGTCCCGTCAGGTAGGCCTGAAAAGAGTGAAGGGCTCGAATCACTGCCAGCATCTCGAGGCAGTTGATGTGGAGATGGCTCTCCTCGTGATACCACGAGCCGAAGGCTGGTCTGCCCTCGCAAAGAGCGCCCCAACCTAGGTTGGATGCATCTGTCGAGAGCACCGTCCTTCTGAACACCACCTGTAGGGGTACTCCATGACTGAACCAAACAGGGTTCGTCCAGGGTTTCAGAGCTGCCAGACAGGCCTGATTGACCTTGATACGCAGGCGGCTGTGAGCTAGGGACAGCCCAAAGGGAGGGACTGTATACTGGTAAGCCACGCCCTTGAATGTGAATCACAGGAATCGCTTGTGGTGGGGGGCTATCTGGATGTGAAAGTGAGCATCCTTCAGGTCCAGTGAGCAGAACCAGTCCTCGGGGCAAATCTGAGTGAGGATCTGTTTCAGCGTTAACATCTTGAACATCTGTCTCATGAGGGAGGTTCAGGAGTCTGAGGTCTAAGATGGGTCTGACACCACCATCTTTCCTGGGGACAAGAGAATAACAGCTGTAAAACCCAGAGCGTCCTCAACGAACGCGGCTTGGGGGGCTGAGCCGGCAAGCAACACGCTGAGAGGCTCGGCATTTTATAAAACACCAGAGAAATGCTAATGCGTCGTCACGCTCATTCTCATTGAACGTGGCTTGCGGGGTGAAACCGGCAAGGGACACGCTGAGAAACTCAGCGACAAATATATGCTTCTTAGAAAAAATATACATCATGAATCCCATCTGAGTCAGGGGAGAGCGTCAACATATATTCAGCCGAGCGGTGTCGGAAGTGAGACCGCTCTTCCTCAATGAACATGGCTTGCGGGGTCCAGAGGTCCAGCATAATGAGCATATGTTAGTTCCACCAAGCACGAGTGAGCTTTGAGCTCGCTTTAACCCTCTGGGGTCTGAGGATTTTTGGGGCCCTGGAGAAGTTTTGACATGCCCTGACATTTGTGCTTTTTTCAGTTGTTCATAAACATATAAATGACACAAGTGTCATTACACTGTATTCAGCACAAACTAGGCTACCATAATATGTGAGGAACATGTATGTACATGTTTGTATTTTTGAAGGAATAACATTTATGCGTGGTTATTGAAAAAACAAAACACTTAAGTCACTGAAATAAGGCCAAAAAAAGCATATTAAATCTGTGTTCATAAGACCTCTGGGTATTGGAGGTTGTAGACTAGAGTTTTTGCTTCAGAATTATGTAAAAATTATGCTGCCTACTCCTTCATATAAAACAATATATTGATTTAGTTTTTGTAAGACACTTTTTGTCAAGAGAAACAGTATGCGTGGAGGCGTGAATCATCATGAATAATGGCTCATTTACACCTGAGAAGACAAAAGAATTGAATAGTAATGAGCTGAAATGACTTGCATATTAATGAGCTCTTTCAGTCAGGTAGGCTGTGAAAAAAACCCTCTGTAATCATGTCTCAGCTCAATTTAAAATAATGGTATTCTATTATATTCTTTAAAATATAATGTATTTCTGTGATGCAAAGTGTCTGAACAATTATGTTACCTCTATGGCATTTCATATAGGCTTTTAGCTTAAAAGCATGCACATTTGGAGAAATATTGATGATTCTTATATGTTTATGTCAAATTTCTATACAGAGGAGTAATATTTATTCTATATTTATTCTCATCACTATGAGTGCTGGATACTGTGTTTTCAATTCATACTTGCAGCCGGAGGGCGCTCTGTACACCTTTAGTCCACAAATTATTCTAAAGAAGAAGAGGACATTTCAGGAATGGTGTTTTCAATTCATACTTGCAGCCGGAGGGCGCTCTGTACACCTTTAGTCCACAAATCCATATAAAGAAGAAGAAGAACCAGGAACTAACTGCATGTCTTCTAGAGCTCGCTAACCATGGCTTTAACATCCAGATAAACACTTTTCAAGATAATAAATACACGATTGAAACTATGTCTGCATGTATTGACTGAATTTGCGTCTGAATAGCGCTCGCTCCGTGGCCGTGGCCGCATTAGATAATGAGCTGAATCACGGACTTCTGACATGGCTCTCTTCTCATACAGATTACATAAACACAAAAGGTTTGTTTTCGATTTGACTTACACGATTTAAAAGCTGACATCTCAACGTTTCTTTTGACATAAGTGTAATTTTTTTGTCATTAGAATTCACTAAGTTACAGTTCATTTTCTGAGAACTATCAGATTGGACTTCGTTCAGAGGGAGACGAGAGATCACGCATCAAGTTAGTTTTCTTTATTTTACAAAAAGCACAACATTTTGTTTTTACTCTGAGTGTTCACAAATAAAAGAAGATATTCCACAGATTAAAATGGTGTATAACTCTTAATTATATGTGCAACATTGACGGAGTATTTTGAGTCTCTTTCACACTGGTAAGAAAAAAAACGCGGTTGTATCGCCGGCGTGACCGTCAGACCCCAGAGTGTTAATTGAGCGCATACGTCCTCATGAACGTGGCTTACAGGGGTGGGGCCAGCAAGCAACACGCAGAGAGACTGAAATATGCTATATCAACTGAGTATAAATAACATAGGTCTCACCCGAGATGTGGGAGAGTGTCATGTTATATTTCTCAAAGAATGCGGCTTGCAGGGTGGAACCGGCAAGCAAGACTCTGAGAAATTCAACAAACTCTGCAGAAATACGCTGCATCAACTGAATATATATAACATAAGTCTAACCCGACATGTTATAATTCTCAATGAATGCGGCTTGCGAGGCAGCACCGGCAAACTCAGTGCAACAGCAGAATAAGCTCCATTAAATAAATAGAGTATATAAACATGTTTCTCGCCCGAGTTGGGGGAGAACGACATGACATATTTCTCAATCGACGTGGCTTGCGGGGCGGAACCGGGGAGCGACATGCATTGAGATAAGGAGATACACTCAATCAGGTAGAAAATGCATCATGAGTCTCGCCTAAGTCAGGGCAGAGCATCATGTCAAATTCAGCTGAGAGATTCAGATAACTCGGCAAAAATCTGCTATATAAACTGAATGTATATAACATGGATATCACCCGAGAGGGGGAAGAGCGACATGCTATATTTCTCAATGAACGCAGCAGAACCATACGCATAGAGAAACTCAGTGCAAACAGCAGAAATATGCTCCATTAAATTGAGTTTATAACATAATTCTCACCCAAGTTGAGGAAGAAAGTCATGTCATATTTCTCAACTGACGCGGCTCGCGGGGGTGGGACCGGCATCATGTCAAATTCAGCTGAGAGTGAGAGCTTGCTCTCGTGCTCCCAAATTTTTGTTTTTAAATATGAATAAGTCCATGACACAGAAGCTGCAGATCAGTAGCACACTGCAAATGCGTAATATGTGAAAGCACAATGGCGAGTGCTGCTTCTGAAACACATACGTACTGCAACACACAACGCATACACATTAATGATAAATATGAGGTAAAACTATTTTAAAATCTTCTTAGTTACCAAATTTATAAACGTAGTTACTACACCCAGAGGAGTGGGCAGCCATTTTTGCTGTGGCTCCTAGGAAGTGATTGGGGGTTAGGTGCCTAGGGTGCCTCAAGGGTACCTAATTTCCTGCCGGTATTGAGAATCAAACCTGAAAACTTCGGGGTTACCAGTCATGGCCTATTGGTGGAAATGCTGGTGAACAATAGCAGAGACACCTCAATAATCAAGTGAGTAGCCGACTGGAATTAGCAATGTTACTTTAGAGTTGTAATGTTTTATATTTTGAGCATTTAATACTTTCCTGCTTCAAATGTTTGTAATTTATTGTCCTATTTGAAGGTTATAGTTATTTAAATGTACAAATTTAACATGATAAACACTATACAACTATATCCAACAGTTAGTTGTGGTCCTGGGATCTGATTGGCAGAGAGTCTTGGATACTGGATTCAACTGGGTATACAAAAAAATCAGATTTGGTCTGACAGTCTGAACGTAGCCTTTGATGAGCAAAAAGATGTTGGATCAATGTTGGTCGGAGATCAACATTGTTTCGACGTGAAACATAGATTTTACTTTGAATCTACAGTGAACAGCAGGAGTTCATCACTAATTCTCAATCCTCACTCAATCATTTAATTATCTTATTAGCTTCAACACTGTTTTAGTGTTACTTTTTTTACTCTCTGTAGACTGGACTCATATAGACACAGAGCAAGTAATAATTTAACACTGAAGATTTTACTATGCTCCTTTACTGCCATGAAATTCTCTAATTTATTTTTATGTATTATTATTATTATTATTTTATTACATATATGTTAATTAGATTTATTCACCCTTCATGCTTAACATACTTGAGTTTGTTCAGTCTGTAGTTTGTATGGTTGAGTAGCTTCACTCCTGAGTCTCCTGGGTGATTGTAGCTCAGATCCAGCTCTCTCAGGTGTGAGGGGTTTGAACTCAGAGCTGAGGACACATAACCACAGCCTTCCTCTGTCACCATACAGCCAGACAACCTACAAACACACAACAACAATCCAACTTTATAGGCAGTGTAGGGATGCAGAACCTAAACACAGAGCAGAGTATATGCAGATAAGTAAACAGGACTGTGCCAGAGATATTGAGACAAAAAAAGAAAACGAAAATGAAGGACAGAAGAGAGCTCAATGCAAGGCACAGAGAGACTGTCAGCAAAGATGCAAAGACTCAGAACAGAAATAATAATCTGGTGTAGTGCTGATGTAAATGTGTGTATCATCAGCGTAGCAGTGATACCCAATCCATTACTCCTACTAATCTGACCAAGGTGTAGCATATAAATACTGAATAATAAAGGGCCTAAAACAGACCCTTGAGGGACTCCATGGCAGAGTTGGTTTTGAAGAGATCAAACGTGATTGGTGATCTCAAGAGTGACCCCTAGTGTCGGTTTGACACAACGTTGAATATGACCGACAGAGAGGGAACCGTCATTTACAGACAGAGCATTTTGAAATAGTTTACTTGCGGTTTGCGATGCTGCTGCTGTCAGACCTAAAACAGTTTGCTGCTTCATCTTTCAATATCAGTTCCTTTCCAAACTTTCCATTACACCATGCCTCATTTACAAAACAATCTACAGTCAAATGCACCGAACAAACATGTGATCATCTAACACAATCTGGGACGCCATTAAAAATAAACCATCCACTTGATCCTGATGCTGAGATCCTTGTGAAATCTGTACAAAAACACAAACGAGCTGTTACCATTACTTCACTCTTCCATTTGTCCTGTTGTCAGCAGACTTAAATGTGTGGAGTACGTCAGAAACTGAATAGGCATCTGTATAATGTATCCAGTGTAGTTAATGGTGATTGGTTCTGTTTGTTTTTGATGCAGCATCACATATTGTAAATTATGAAAAAAATGTGAGCGACATCCTTATGTCGTGGCCATGCAATGTAAAGTCGTGGCCCTCAAGATCATATGGTGAAGGAATGATATATTTTTCTCGTGGCCACGACTTCATTATGTTGAGGGAACAACATCTATTTCTCCTGGCCACGAGTTAAATGTCTAAACAACCATAGCAACCTGGAATTATCACAAATGGACAATACCATAATAATTTTAATTAAGAATGAAAAATAAGGGTGGAATTAAGGAATGATTATTAACCTATATAAATTCCTGTAAATGAACTTCCTTAAAAATTCCTGTGCACCTACAGAAATATAAATAAATAAAATCATAAATAAAGCTTTCTTAGGTTATATACAGGTAATAAACAAAATATTCTTTTAATATAGCCTATTAATAAAAACATTTTTGAACTTAATTCGAATGCTGTCACAGGCACGAGGGACTACAAGTGAAAACAGATGCTCATTTAAGCTACTGTAGTCAGAAATAGGCTACATAAATAATCAAAGTCAAAACTTTATTGGCATAATCGGGCATTTACAGTATTTACAGAATACAAACTTTAAGGTAACAAAGTACAGAATATTAATTAGATAAAGAAATATGGGAAATTAATGGGAAAATAAAGCAAATAAATGTACAAATGTAACTAACAATAATATAAACATTAAATAAAAAATAAACGATCAGTGAATGGATTTAAAAGACTGTTAGATGGGATTAAAATGTACAACATTTAGACATTTATTGATAAACTTAATTCGAATGCTGTCTAAGCAACATCGCACGCAATATAATATGCACTATGTTAATATAATAATTTCTTAATTCCGTTCTTTTTCTAAATTAGAAAAAAATATTATTATAGTCTTGTCCATTTGTAATAATTCCAGGTTGCTATGGTCGCTCGGGTTGTTTTCACATTTAACAGAAATAGATGTCGTTCCCTCAACGTAATGAAGTCGTGGCCACGACTTTACATCGTGTGGCCACAAAATAATGATGTCGTTACCTTGACAAATTAATCTTGTGGCCACGAGTTATCACATTCCCATAAATTAATATCTTGTGGCCACAACATATTATCATGTTCCCACGAGTTTATATGTCGTGGCCACGACAAAACTAAGTGAACCGAACTCCCCTCCCAGTCACCGTACTATGTGCACTAACTTGGATGGATTAAAATGCAGAGGACAAATATGGTTATCATACTTGGCCTTCACATTTCACTCATACAAAGTATTCAGATCACTGTGTTAACTGTTTGGAGAACAGTGACCTGAGTTTAGACAAATGTGTCAAATCAATTGAGAAAAACTGTATCATGGTAGCATTTTGTTAATTATTTTAAGGAAAACCATTTACCTCAAAATCTCCAGCTTACAGTTACTCTTCAGTCCATCAGAAAGATGCTTCACTCCAGAATCCTGCAGGTCATTGTTACTCAGGTCCAGTTCTCTCAGGACACAGTTTGAGGATTGTAGAACTGATGAAAAACTCTCACAAGACTGAACAGTGAGTCCACAGTGAGTAAGGCTGAAAGAGAGCAGATTTAGTCGGATCATCTACAAACACTATGACCGAGTGACTGCAAATGATCTCTTATATGTTCTTAAATACCTCAGTATCTGCAGCTGACAGTTTGGACTCTTCAGTCCATCAGAAAGAAGCTTCACTCCAGAATCCTGCAGGTCATTGTTACTCAGGTCCAGTTCTCTCAGGACAGAGTTTGATGACTGTAGAGCTGAAGACAAACTTTCACAGGACTGACCAGTGAGATTACACCCACATAGCCTGTGTAGAGAACAACACAAACAGTGATATCAGTGTGATTATAAGGAAGGGTTTATAATCTGAACTGCATGTTTGTGCTAAATTCAGTGTAATGAGACATTAGCCATTAAAATGTAACGCCTGTTTCACACTGCAAGCGTAAGCAGCGCGTATTTTTTTCGCCGTGCATGTTTACCAACGGATGCATTCACACAGGCAGCAGGAGCAGCGCGTAAGCGTCAAGCAGGAGCGTCATGTAAGCAGCGTTGAAGCGGGGGTTTCGGCGCTGAGTCTATTTTTGCTGCGCTGCTGACGCTCAATTAAAGTGAAAGCACACTTTTTATGGACAAAATAAATATAATTTCACACAAAAGGTGTTCAAAATGCACAGAATAAGCATGTCTAATGTGTTTTTACAAGAATTTGAGTATGACAGAAAAGAAAATTAAGAATCAAAAATAATTATAGAAGATTTACCCATTTAAACTTGTTTTTAATTATTCAGTTTGGGTTAAAGTATGGTGTATTATAAAAACTAAAGAAAACTAGCCAGAAAATATAATATATACATTATTTTATTTATTACACAGACAGCTATTGTATACAAATCATACCCAAGTTTGCAGTCTTTTTTCGCCGAGTTTGCTGTCTTGTAAACATGTGCACACGGCAGATGTAAAACACAAAGCCTCATTCGTGTGCAGCAATGGATGACACTGAAATTACATTACGCAGTCATTACAGAGAAGTTAATCAAACGTGATATGAATTCACATAGTAGATGTGCTACTTTCGATCACTTTTCCTGTGACACGCTGCTTTAATGACAGCGAGGAGCGCTAGAAGCACAATAATTCCTCTTTAAACTACACTGCAGATGTTATACAAAATATTTTAGCGAGAACGACGATCGATGCACACTTAACTTCGATATTATGGAATACATTGCTGGATTCGGTGGTCGAACGGTCCGTTGATTCCAATGATAATAGCTTATTAAACCGCAGCTGCACGGAGGTGTTGATGTTGTGTGAAGGATCTTCAAACAATTACCACTGTAAATGAAGGATATCATTTGAGGAAAACGGTAAGATTTGCATGTTTCCTTTTTAAAATACTTCAGTGAAGCGCCGAGAAAGACAATTGTATTTACACTGCAATAAAGGCATATCCGTTTCCACTAAAAAATATAGCCTATAAACTTCCTAAAAGATATGTTCACCTTATCAGCAAAACTACATATATTTGATTAGAATTGTTTAAAACAATTAAAATACTATTTGGCCAGTGCAAATGAATGAATCAACTCTATTCTAAAACCTTTATCTTAAGTATTTAATACAATTTAGTTTTTATGCATATTTAGATATATTAATTCTAAAACATAAGAATATTGGATGATTTTTAGCAATGTAATGTATATGGCACAAATGTTAACCATGGTGTCATGTGAATGGGAACATGCATGGAAATGATATGCAGATGAGGTTATGCATAGTAAAACTAGGCGTCATAAGCTCCATATATGGTGATTTTGGGGAGGAGACGGTGTGGAGATGTACGTACGCACAATCTTCCACTGACTGAGATTTATAAAGGTATTTGTGCGCAGGATCTGGCGAACGCATGGTTTTATAAATCTTTTTTTTTTTGTGCGTACGCAGAATCTAGCTTTTGCACGTACACTTTTAGGATGAAATCTATGTGAAGTTTTATAAATGAGACCCCAGATCAATTAAATCTCAATGATCCGGTCACAGCGGTTCTCAAGTTATCAACACACTGAATCTGTCCTAATAAAATGAGGCAAGAACTGGGAGTAATATGATCCTCAGAGCATGGTGTGCAGAGAATTTGACTGATGAAATGAAAATAAAGCTACTGTAATAATCAAATGCACAAGGAAAGGAAACATGTTTTAAATTGTTATTATGACTTAAAAACAGTTAATTGAACCAAACTGTTCATAAGAATCACTTAATGAAAACAGAAAATGTAGGTATTTTTTCATTGGAAAAATGCATTAAAAAAATTCAGTGTCAGTCTTCACTTGCCTCACGATTTTTTTTTATGATTCAGAGGGTAACGATTAGATTATAAATCAATTCATGATTCATCTTTTCCTCCAATTTTTTGATTAATAATAATTATTATATTAATAATCACAATATAGTTAAAAAAAATGCAAATGACAAACAGTAGAACAAATACAATATAAGAAAGAAACTTTGAAATTAACAATGAAATTGTGCTTCACTTTTTTCATTTTACAGAAATTAAAGGGGTAGTTCACCCAAAAATTGTGTCATCATTTACTCGCCCTCAGTTTGTTCCAAACCTGTATAAATTTCTTTGTACTGCTGAACACAAAGGAAGATATTTTGAAGAAAGTTTTTAACCAGGCTGCTTTGGACAACCATTGACTTCCATAGTAGGAAACAAAATACATACTAGGAAATACAACATAGTAGGAAAAAAAATACTATTGAAGCCAAAGGTGGCCCAAAGCATATTAAGTGTATTAATTCAGTGTATTAATTGTAAATAAATTGATTGTTATTAAAGATGAAAAAGTTATTCAGTCACGAGCAGTGAGTGATTCCCTCTTATCTTTTGTTGTTTGATTAACATTAATGACAAAGACAGCAGCAGGTTTATTATATTAAGACCTAATGCACGGATCTAATATAATGCTACTGTTACGCATTCCCAGTTTTGTGTACCATGTGTTTTTGTTATTTTGGTTTTGTTCCTGTTTCCTGTTTCATTTGTAGTCCTTTTGTAGTTTTTCTTGTTGATTAGTTCCCTGATTTGTTGGTTAGTTCCCAGGTTTGTTTTGTTAGTCTGTTAGCCCTTGTGTATTTAAACCCCAGTGTTTTCTGTATTCTTGGTCAGGTCGTGTCCTTGTATGGGTGTTTTTGTTGGTGATCTCAGTTCTGCTCCTGATGTTCAGTGTCGCTTGTGTTTCCTGGTGTTTTTGTTTTATTTTGGCTCTTATTTTTATTAAATCTCACTCTGCGTTTGGATCCCGCTCTCCCTCGTTTCTGAGTTTCACAATCATTATAGCTACACATCAGATTTACCCTCTTTGTGTTCACTTAAGACTATGTTTACATGAATATTCCTCAAGAGTGGAATATAACACTAAAGAGAACTGAATTTTAGATTGCATGCTGCCTGAGACAGGAGTCTTTTTCTGAAAACCAAAATCAGGTTTTCTGCCTTGTGTGCTAGGAGAAAACTCCACTGATACTTTCATACAACAATATAGACAGGAGAAGTATGATGTACTTATCATAGTTATGAAAACAGCTATTTCTTCACATTTTGAATATAGAAAATGAGTGAATGTCAAACCTCAGTATGTTCAGTTGACAGTGTGAACTCTTCAGCCCATCAGAAAGCAGCTTCACTCCTGAATCCTTCAGGTGATTGCTGCTCAGGTTCAGCTCTTTCAGATGGGATTTTGGTGATTGTAGAACTGAAGATACTGTTTCACAGCATGTTTCATCAAGACCACAGCCATCAAATCTGACAAAACAGAACGTTTAACCAGATTAATTTCTGATGTTCAGTGTTTTCCAGTAACACATTGTACATAATCAGGACAGACAGATATTTCATTATTCAGTATTTTTACATTTAGTTGTTTAGTGATAGAACAAAACCTTTAATTAAACAGCGATCAGTGAAATTACTCACAGGGCTTTTCTGCAGCATTTCACAGCTGGAACGAGTCTCTTGTTGTCTGCCTGTGATGACGTGAACCTCTTTGGGTTGAAGTCATCCAGCACCTTCTCTGACATCAGCAGTATGTAGGTCAGCACTGTGCACATTGAAGATGAGAGTTTTTTCCCTGGATGTTCTTCTGAACTGATGTATCTCTGGATTTCCTCATATAATGAATGATCCTTGAGCTCAAGTAAGCAGTAAAACAGGTTGACTGAATCTTCATCTGAGATCTTCTTGTTTTGTACTTGTTTAATGTATTCAGTTGTTTGTTTGATACTCTCAGTGGTGTCTTCAGTGTGTGGGAACAGGCCTTTGAGCAGAGTTTGACTGGATCCCAGTGAATTTCCCATCAGAAACCGCAGGAACAGGTCCAGATGTCCTCTCTCACTCTTCATGGCTTTATCAACAGCCTTCTCTAGTAGCTCGTGCAATGTGATGTTTTCTTTTGGCTTCTCAAAGAAAAACTGAAGCTCCTGCATGTTCTTGTTCAGGTAGCAGAGGAACACATGCACTGCAGCGAGGAACTCTTGAACACTCAGGTGCACAAAGCAGAAGATTTTTTCTTCATGAAGTCCATCCTCCTTCTTGAAGATCTCAGCGATCATTCCTGTGAACTCGGTGTCTTTACTCACATCAATACCACATTCTTCCAGATCTTCCTCATAGAACACAATGTTTTCCTCCTTCAGCTGTTCAAACGCTAGCTTGGCTAACTTCAAAATAATTTCTTTATTTGACTGTAAGAGCTTTGAACGTTGTCTCTCTGTTTTTCTGTCATATTTCTGGCTCTTGATGTTCATCTGTATCAGTAGGAAGTGACTGTACATTTCAGTGAGTGTTGTGCTGATGTTCTCAGTGTTGTTCTTAAGAATATCCTGAAGTACTGTGGCAGTGATCCAGCAGAACACAGGAATGTGGCACATGATGTAGAGACTACGAGATGTCTTAATGTGTGAGATGATTCTGGAGGCCTGAGTCTCATCTGTGATTCTCTTTCTGAAGTACTCCTCCTTCTGTTGGTCAGTGAATCCTTGCACCTCTGTGGACAAACCCACATACTGAGGAGGGATCTGATTGGCTGCTGCTGGTCGTGAGGTCACCCAGACGAGAGCTGATGGAAGCAGCTTCCCTTTGACCAGACTTGTGAACAGCACATCTACAGATGATCTTTCCTCAACATTGTTCAATATTCCGCTTTCAAAATTCAAAGGCAGACGACTCTCATCAAGTCCATCAAATATAAACGCAAGTTTACATTTCTTATATAATTTAGATTGTTCCAGATCCTTTAATTGAGGATAAAATTTCAGCAGAAACTCATGGAGATTGAACTCTCTGTCTTTAATACTGTTAATCTCTCTGAATGGAAGCAGGAACACACAGTGTATATCCTGATTGGCTGTTTCCTCTGCCCAGTCCAGGATGAACTTGTGCACAGAGACTGTTTTTCCAATGCCAGCGACTCCTTTGGTCAGAACAATCTTTTCCTCATTGTTTTTCCTCAGTTCAGTAAATATATCATTGCATTTGATTGGTTTGTCCTGTGTTGGTTTGTTCTTGAAAGCATCATCAATCTTCAGAATCTCATGTTCCTGATTGACATCTTTCATATCTCCCTCTGTGATGAACAGTTCTGTGTAAACATCCTTAAGAAGTGCTTCATTTTCTTTCTTTCCCTCAAATACACGCTCCGCTTCCTCCTTCATGTTGGTTTTGTGAGATCCCAAGAATTTTTTCAGATTCATATCCACTGTTATAAAAGATTTGTGTAAGTAAATAAAACATATTTAATTTAAAAAAGCTTTCACATCAGCAGGATCTGATCAGAATTCATTCAACATATAGTAATTAAATTACTGTTGAAAGTATTACAGCTCAAAGGGCTCAGATCTTCAAGGGTCATTGCCAGTCACATCCGGTGGTTGACTGGAGTATTTGGCTATTGAAAAGGGTCAGTGGTGCTGTCTGGTTAGTTCTGGTGATACAGTACATCACCTCTCACAGTTAATCTTTGTTTCAATATTAATAATGATCCCAACCTGACTTGTCCAACCAATGCATGACAGTGTTTAGATTTAAAAAGTCATAAATAATCTTACACTAACTCTGATTTATCAAGTGAAAATTGTGAAAAACATAGTTTTATAAGTTTTGTGTGTACACAGACATTTAGGATAAAACACAGAGATTTTCTGTACATTAGGCCCCTGGGCTAGTGTCCTAATTCAAAATACATCTGACATGTTTAAATCACTTCAGAAACACTTTAAAAAGGCTAGTTCACACTGTACACACTGACACTGCTCAATCATCAGATCACATTCCTGCTTAAACAATCCACAACCTGACAAACTGTAAATGAACATGTTTAGTTGGTGAAAACAAAGAAACCCACACTAACAGGGATAACACTCTCAAAACCTGGCGTTCATGTCTATTGGTGTTGGTCTATCAGTTGATGCAGTGTCATCTAGCCTTAAGAGAATATGACTGTTAAGACTGTACCTTGCTCTTCTGTGTGTTTCTCTGTGATATTCTGTGGTCCTGTGAGGAGAAAAGGAGGGAAATAAAAAATATATTTTTACACACAAAAGAACATGCCTGTGAACAATATGACTAAAATGAACTGTTAGATTTAGAGGCCTCTTACAGCCCTTTTATTCTCTTCCTGAGTGTAATATAAGTCACCATTCACTTCTTTTATGTTCAGTCACCGTAGAGAATTTGCATGAGTGAAGAAATGTAACATATTTCCATAACTGAAAAACAGCTCCTTATGTTTATTTTCTTCTTATTTCTAGTCACCTTGTTTTTCTTTTTGCAAAGTAATATTCTATATTTGTTATTTCCAACTATGAAATAATTGCTTTAATGGTTTTATCTTTGGGTGTCACTTTTGTTTCTTGGAAAGTATACATTGTGTAAACTTCTCAATAAATTCTGAAGATTTGGGGCATGACAGTGTGTGATGATTCTTCCCACGGCCGCTGACCATCGATGACTGAGAGGGACTGAAAAGCAATCATACTTGGCTGAAGAGATTGAATTTTTACATGAACTTTAATACACTCTTGGCCTGGATTTTATATTTACTTTAAAATATAATTACAATATACTTAAAATATTTAAGTTTGGTTGCATTACTTATAAAATATAAGTATATTCTTCTAATTTGTGGGTGTATTTGAATGTGTTAATAAATGTAAGTTAAATGCACTTAAATTATGAAGTTTTTCTCCTGACCACGCCTCCTACACACTGGTTTGCGGCAGGTAATGACGCCATTTTGTCGTGGTTTGTGTGAATTCAAGGAGCTGTTGATGAGCAGTTGTTTTGGCTGTTCTACAGACATTTTTTCCAAACATTTACCTTTTTATAGTTTTTCACTAAAGGAGAAAATCACAATTTTTAAGTTACCATCATCGAGGTCAGGGTTTGTTTTAGTTGAGCTCTTGACCCTTGACCTTTTAATATTAGGTTTTGTTTGGGCAGTTTTAACTGCATTAAAACCAACCAGACAAGCAAAGTTAAAAGATGATCAGGTGGTGTTGATTATTTATTCACATCATCATCATTTGACCTCAATCACTGAACTCATTTGAGCCCAATCTCTGAGTTAGATTTACAGTATTGATTACAGCAGCACTGTGATTCTACAGCGGAAGATCAACTTTTACAATACAATTTTTATTTATTAATTTTTTTTAAAGTTGTCATCACAAAAAAAAAATAATAATTTAGGCACACACAGACATCAAGAATCAGCGTATGAATCTCAACGACGGTGACGAGCAACATATTCTGATAAACAGATCAACTCTGAACATTAGAAAACAAGCTACTAAAAAGTCACAGAAAAACAGCAAAATTTAAATAGTGAGAATAAAGAAAATTACTCAGACAATTCAGCTCATAATTTATTCATGCAGCAATGCATGATGGGAGGCATGGATGAATTTTGATTGGTGGCAAGTTAACTTGCTTAGTACATTGAACTTAAATATACTAGGTGTAATTACTACAAAGTAATTAATATTACAAAACATTTTAAGTTAAATGAACTCGAATTATTAAGTTAACATTACTTATTTTTTTTAGGGCAACCAGATTCCTCTAATTTTTTAAGTAAATTCAACTTATCCGGGCTAACAGTGTAGAAAAAGGGTTCACAATCACTGAGCATTATTTCACTTATCAAGCTATTAACTGACAGCTACTAAGCAGTGTGTCTCAGTAATCACAGCTATAGTGATAGTACCTGCAGTGTTATAGTTGAAGGTCACTGGGCCTGTGATGGTGTTTCCAGCGAGTACAGGAGCATTTACAGCTGCTCCCGTCTGAGCATTCAGATCAACACCGACTCCAGAGTGAGCGCTGCTGCTCATCTTGACTGGAATAGAGACAGAGATTAATTACATTTCCTAAATGACAACTTTAGCATCACTGATTCTTTTCTTCATTACCTTCCTTGTCTTCTTCCATCTCATCTAGTGTGTCACAATGCTGATGCACAAACAGATGCAAAACGGATGCAAACTTCCTTCACTGACTGTTGGACATGAAGAAAAAGGTTTAGAATTGCTCCACTGTTACCAGACACTTTCCAAAAATAAGGCACTAAATTATATGTACTATATTAAAAGAGGCAAACAATTTTGGTTCCCATCTACTCTCATGCACAACCTTTCCTTTTATCACTCTCTACAGACACTCTCTCACCTGAGATTCTTGAGCAATGCCAAGTGTGTCATTCTCAAAACCAGTTAAAACACAATAAACACCATTAATACACACCCAGATTAGCCATCTGTACATACGCATGTCTGGAATGTTTAATGGTAAACATGTTGAAGATTGGCAGACAGGCTGTCAGTTCATAGAGTTAACTTCCCTTCACGCCAGAATGTGTTTGCAATCGCATTAAGTTCAACCTGGTAAATTTTAGAAATGCCTGTAGCTGCAAGTCAACAAAGACTGCGAAGATGTTCATGCATTCAATGATCTTCTCACATATCACCTATTGTTTGACAACCTGGTCACAAGCAAGTAACACTTCTCTCAAACCAATACCATCCCTATATAAAAAACAAACTATAAAATAGGAAATCCCTCCAATCTATCATCACTGTCATATAAAAAAAAAAATACAGGGCTGTAAGTAGGGCTGCAACAAATGATTATTTTGATATTGATTAATCTAGCAATCGTTGGAATGATTAATCGACTAATCATCGATTATTACACTGATTAATCAGTATGCTTTGTTCGATTATTCAAATACAAATTAGTATTTTAACTGAGTTATCCTTTGACTAATAAATAAAACAAGGAAATCTCTTCGGCTTTTGAAAGTGTATTTTTTAATTAATTTGTAAAAAAATCTGTTAAAATGACTGGTACTGTTTTATTAAGTCTGGGAACTTTTTAATAAAGTAAGAAATATGTGATATTGTGCATGAAAATATTGTGTGAAAATGTTCCTCTAAATTCCTTCTTTTTAAAAAAATTTTTTTTACAACTATCGAGTTTATGGTCATTGAATGGCTTTCCTGAGGGAAATTGTGATATATTTGTTTTCAAAGTTTGTTTTAATTTGTTTTCATTTTTTTTCTATTTAATTTTTAAATTTTTTTAATTCTTTCTGTGGTAGAAACTCTGAGTGATTACATTAGAGATGGATTCATTTCAGTAAGTTTTACTGTATCTTTCAGCATACTTTTGATGTTCATGTTTATTTCGTGCTGTAATAGCAGAAAAGAAGAGATAATAGATTAACGTGACGTGACCTGAGGCGCTACAGTGATCTGTCAAAAATGCAAAAACCACATATATTGTTTGAATCACGTAGTAAAATTGACAATTTAAAAGCTGAGACTTTGTTTTATCAAAAGTAACCTGATCGGTCTCGTTTGTCTGTGTCCTCTTTGCTCTGCTATGTATCTTTCATGTCTTCTATTGTATTCAATCCGGGAGAGCTGTATTACAGGTTAAACCGTGTTATTGCAGGCCCTTAAATAGGTCATACGAGATCCAAATACTATTCAACAACAAAAATATTTATAAAATAATAAAGAACAATAAAAAATTGTCGACATTGTTGATAATGTCGACTAATCGTTTCAGCCCTACTTTTTATTACCTTTTTGGCTGCGATTAGGCCTACCATTAGAGCGTGCTGATGAGTATGCGGGATAGTATCGATAACATCCGAATAGCCAAAAATAGCCAGATTGTGATCAGGTTGAACGTTAATTCTGTATGCGGTTGAAAACAATTAAAAAATGTTAGACCAAAAATCATACAGAATAGGGCAAAACCAAAATAAATGAGCTAATGTCCCCTCCGCCATTTAGTATAGAATTATACTCATACTTTAATTTTAAGATTTTTTTATCATAATCGGATTTTGAGAGTGACACTCTATATGCTTGTTTGAGTATTGGCAATGTTTCCTCTATTTAAAGCTTGTTTTTTAGACAACTCAAATGATATGGCCTCGCATTACGACTTTAACAGTATCCCACAAAATTGAATCTGAAACCTCTCTAATGTCGTTAGTTGCAAAAAACTCATCCATTTTTCCAGTTAAATATGAAATAAAAGTTGAATCTTTGATTAGAATTGGGTTGAAATGCCACAAGTAATTTCATTTTAGCAAAACACTTTCAATTTGGAACGTAACTGGGCTATGATCAGATATTAATATATTATGATATTTAGTATTTATTAATATTGGAAACCAATTCAGATGTAACCAAAAAGTAGTCAATTCTAATGTTTGATTTGTGAACATGAGAGTAAAAGGAATAATTCCTATCTGTCAGATGCTGAAGCCTCCAAATGTCAACCATATTTCTAGATTTGATTAGGTTGTTAAGTGTTTATATGGAAGTAATTTGTATGGTTTTTATTAATAATAAAAAAAATTAACAAAAACACACAACAAAAACTACCCCGAGGGGGAAAACTGGCTTGGCTTGGCTTGAGAAAACACGAGGGAAAATACGACAACAAACCAGCACAAGACTGCAAACGATAAATAGGAGAGCAAACAAGGCAGGTAATGAGGGAGGACAGGTGGGGCAAATCAACCAATAATGAGGTAACAAGATGGGCGGGGTCAAGGCAATAGACATGAGAGCACATGGCACAAAGAAACACATGACAAGCCTTGTGCTCACACCAAACATAACAAAAACACAAGCACATGACCAACATGTGCTTACACAAAACGAGACATGAACTAAGCTGTGTGTTCACACAAAACATAACAAGAACATGCAGCCAGGGAGCACACTCAGACTGCACGTTCACACAGAACATGACATGAAAGCACACGGCAGATGTAAATAAGCCGTGTTCTACACAGAACATGACAACACAAGAGCATCTGGCCAATAAGAATCAACCAGGCACTCACAAAACACGAGACAAGAGCAAGTGACACACAAACTGTGCGCTTACAATAAAGACAAAACTGGAAGTGCGAGTGTCAGAATCCCAACACAAAACAGAAACCAAACCAGACGTGAGGCCAGTGACGTGAGTGATGACGAGCTTCAGCTGCGAGGCGCACCGGCCTCGAGTCTCTCATGGAGGAGCTCCGGAAGCATAAAAGGAGGAGTGACGACAGTGAAGGACGAGAGAGGACCAGGCCTGGACTTTATTTTATTTCATGTTTTGTTATGTTTATTTTATATTAAAGTTATGTTTAACGTTCGCCGGTTCCCGCCTCCTTCTTCCCCTATATACAAACTGTGTTAAACATCAGTTAGACCCAGTTAATTGTCCTGTTGGTGCAGTACTAGAGTTTCTGCAGGAACGATTCACTGCAGGGTTATCCCCCTCTATCTTAAAGGTTTATGTGGCAGCCATAGCTGCTTACCATATACCTTTGGGTGGTATGTCTCTAGACCCTCTTAAAACATGTTTCCTCTGGGGCACTTTGAGGCTTAGGCCTGCAGTATGCACAAGGGTACTGGCATGGGATTTGGCCGTGGTGCTCCAGGGCCTTTCCATTGCTTCATTTGAGCCTATTGAGGAGGTTCCAATCAAGTTTCTGACTTTGAAGACATTGTTTCTCCTTGCTATTATTTCTCTTAAAAGAATAGGAGATTTACAAGCTGTCGGTTGCCCCATGCCTTGTATGGTAAAAGCCTTTCTTCATCCCATACCAGATTAAATTCACTAATGTGGCTAGATCTATTGTGCCGCAAGCCTTCTGAATCTTTGCAAGATGTTTGTGATGCGGNAAAAATTGTCGACATTGTTGATAATGTCGACTAATCGTTTCAGCCCTACTTTTTATTACCTTTTTGGCTGCGATTAGGCCTACCATTAGAGCGTGCTGATGAGTATGCGGGATAGTATCGATAACATCCGAATAGCCAAAAATAGCCAGATTGTGATCAGGTTGAACGTTAATTCTGTATGCGGTTGAAAACAATTAAAAAATGTTAGACCAAAAATCATACAGAATAGGGCAAAACCAAAATAAATGAGCTAATGTCCCCTCCGCCATTTAGTATAGAATTATACTCATACTTTAATTTTAAGATTTTTTTATCATAATCGGATTTTGAGAGTGACACTCTATATGCTTGTTTGAGTATTGGCAATGTTTCCTCTATTTAAAGCTTGTTTTTTAGACAACTCAAATGATATGGCCTCGCATTACGACTTTAACAGTATCCCACAAAATTGAATCTGAAACCTCTCTAATGTCGTTAGTTGCAAAAAACTCATCCATTTTTCCAGTTAAATATGAAATAAAAGTTGAATCTTTGATTAGAATTGGGTTGAAATGCCACAAGTAATTTCATTTTAGCAAAACACTTTCAATTTGGAACGTAACTGGGCTATGATCAGATATTAATATATTATGATATTTAGTATTTATTAATATTGGAAACCAATTCAGATGTAACCAAAAAGTAGTCAATTCTAATGTATGATTTGTGAACATGAGAGTAAAAGGAATAATTCCCATCTGTCAGATGCTGCAGCCTCCAAATGTCAACCATATTTCTAGATTTGATTAGGTTGTTAAGTGTTTGTATGGAAGTAATTGTAGGTGGTGGTTTTGACGAAAGTCTATCCATATAAGGATCTAAGTAGCAGTTGAAATCTCCACCTACTACTGCACTTGAAGAGTTTGCATCAGGATGTCAGGGTTTGGTGAGGAAGAAGCGAGGACTCAATTGCAGGGAAGAGAGGGTTTTTATTAATAATAAAAAAATAAACAAAAACACACAACAAAAACTACCCCGAGGGGGAAAACTGGCTTGGCTTGGCTTGAGAAAACACGAGGGAAAATACGACAACAAACCAGCACAAGACTGCAAACTCAAGGAGAATAAATAGGAGAGCAAACAAGGCAGGTAATGAGGGAGGACAGGTGGGGCAAATCAACCAATAATGAGGTAACAAGATGGGCGGGGTCAAGGCAATAGACATGAGAGCACATGGCACAAAGAAACACATGACAAGCCTTGTGCTCACACCAAACATAACAAAAACACAAGCACATGACCAACATGTGCTTACACAAAACGAGACATGAACTAAGCTGTGTGTTCACACAAAACATAACAAGAACACGCAGCCAGCGAGCACACTCAGACTGCACGTTCATACAGAACACGACATGAAAGCACACGGCAGATGTAAATAAACCGTGTTCTACACAGAACATGACAACACAAGAGCATATGGCCAATAAGAATCAACCAGGCATTCACAAAACACGAGACAAGAGCAAGTGACACACAAACTGTGCGCATACAATAAACTGGAAGTGCGAGTGTCCAAATCCCAACACAAAACCGAAACCAAACTAGACGCGAGGCCAGTGACGAGCTTCAGCTGCGAGGCGCACCGGCCTCGAGTCTCTCATGGAGGAGCTCCGGAAGCATAAACGGAGGAGTGACGACAGTGAAGGACGAGAGAGGACCAGGCCTGGACTTTATTTTATTTTATGTTTTGTTATGTTTATTTTATATTAAAGTTATGTTTAACATTCGCCGGTTCCCGCCTCCTTCTTCCCCTATATACAAACTGTGTTAGTCATCAGTTAGACCCAGTTAATTGTCCTGTTGGTGCAGTACTAGAGTTTCTGCAGGAACGATTCACTGCAGGGTTATCCCCCTCTATCTTAAAGGTTTATGTGGCAGCCATAGCTGCTTACCATATACCTTTGGGTGGTATGTCTCTAGACCCTCTTAAAACATGTTTCCTCTGGGGCACTTTGAGGCTTAGGCCTGCAGTATGCACAAGGGTACTGGCATGGGATTTGGCCGTGGTGCTCCAGGGCCTTTCCATTGCTCCATTTGAGCCTATTGAGGAGGTTCCAATCAAGTTTCTGACTTTGAAGACATTGTTTCTCCTTCCTATTACTTCTCTTAAAAGAATAGGAGATTTACAAGCTCTGTCGGTTGCCCAGTCATGCTTGGAATTTGTGCCTTGTATGGTAAAAGCCTTTCTTCATCCCATACCAGATTAAATTCACTAATGTGGCTAGATCTATTGTGCCGCAAGCCTTCTGAATCTTTGCAAGATGTTTGTGATGCGGCAAGCTGGTCCTCACGCACACATTTGTGAGGTTCTATGACCTTGACCTGAGCTCCACTCCTGGGGCCTGGGTGCTTTCTTTGTACTAGTGACAAGTCACACTAGACAGACATTGGTCACTATGGCTGCGTTGCTATAAACATTCCCACAGCGTCATTCTCAACGCAACACAAGCTCCCTTGAAAGGGAACATCTCGGTTATGACTGTAATCTTAGTTCCCTGAAGAGGGAACGAAATGTTGCATTGCCCTGCCATACTTCCGGCATGCCTGTCAGCGACTACTTCAGACTTTTTGAATATAGCGTTTCCTGGTCCTGATGTCACCCACTTCTGACGTCTTGTCACACCATTGGACAGATTTTACATGTGCTTCATGACAACATCATACAGAGTGTTTCCACAGCGTCATTCTCGGCGCAACTCTTCGGGGAAGAGGAAACAGACTAAATATATTATTTTCTTATATAGAAAATCCATCTTGATTTAAGAATGTTTAGATATTTGTACTGGACATAAGACAAAAAAATAATCAGTAAGAAAAGCATTTTTGCAGCATGAATAAATGAGGTATTTAAACATCATTTGTGCTTTAAAAAGGGGGAGGAGACTGAAAGAAACTCTGGGTTTACTGAAGTTAGCTCTCTTTCAGAAACAGCCGTGACTTACCCTGCTTTCTCAGGTTTGACATACCTCCCATTCTGAAACGGGCCCCTGGACTTAAATCATGTTTCACAAGTTCACACTTACGGAATTCGGGTTGTAGTACTTAAAGGGTTAGTTCACCCAAAAATTAAAATTCTGTAATTAATTACTCAACCTCATGTCGTTCCAAACCCTTAAGACGTTCATCTTCAGAATACAAATTAAGATGTTTTTGATGAAATCTGAGAGGTTTATTATCTCCCATAGAAAGCAACGTAATTATTGTCATTCAAGGTCCAGAGTAGTAAAAACATCATTAAAATAGTCAATGTGACTACAGTTGTTCAACCTTAATGTTATGAAGCCACAAGAATACTTTTTGTGTGCAAAAACAAAACAAAAATAACTTTATTCAACAATTTCTTCTCATCCCTGTAAATCTCCTACAATGTTTACGTTGTAGAGTATTGGCCAAAGCTGATCATGTGATCAGGATGATGCAAGCATGTGATGCTAACGCAGGAGTCGGCCAATAATAAGCAAGCTCTGGACGTAAACAACGTATGAGAATGACAGAGAAGAGAAGATATTGTTGAATGAAGCCGTTTTATTTTTGCTTTGTTTTTGCCAGGGGCGGATCTAGACCTAGCGGATCCTATAATTATCACAGAATTAAATATAAATGTAAGCAGTGTTTCAAGTACTGCTTTTCAGCACTTGCACTTCTAATGTGATGACATAAAAAAGACAGCATAATGCAATAATGCAAAATGGCAAGAAAACACGTCAGTCAATAAACTGCATGATGGTTGCATGCGCATAGCACGCTCAGTCCGCTTCATTAACAAATGACTCTTATGAACCGGTTCTTTGTGAGTCAAAAACACACAGCACATCCAAGTTCACTTACGAATAGTTTTTCCATTTGTTTGTGACTCTGAAAATTACTGCTTCCTGGCTAACTCAGTAGTCCTCTGAGAAATGTAATCCCATCTGAATATGTCTGAGATTCATTTCATAATTTTTTTGATGAGCCGATTCTTTGACCGCCCGCTCCACTTTTATTGTCAACATAGTGAAACATAATGAAATGGAAAGAATGAGTAGAAATGATCCATGAATATGTTCTTCCTGCTTCTGATATTTCTATTTACTTCATTTATGAGGGACGATAAATGATTTGCTATGATAGTTAATAACTGGTGATTTTGTAACCACTGCAGAAAATATGTTCATCTTCAGAACCAGTTAAACCAGGGCCGTTTCAGGAAAACAAATGAAACCGGTTTGTGCTGAAAGTCTGTTCACAGCTGGAGGGGTTTCCAGAAAGAAGCTTTATGTGTCTGGATCGTGTTTCAGGGTTACTTCAGATAAACGTCTCTGAGATTCAGAGGTTTTCAGCACATGCACAGAAGCACAGATTATGTGTGAATTCATTATAATCATTATTATGATGATATAAAGCTATTCGGCTTTTCCAGTCTCACACTTCATGGATCTAAAACTGAACAACAGTGTTGTAGTCGAGGCCAGCTCATTCCAGTCCCAGTCAAGACTGAGTTTTCAGAGAGGTTGAGGTCCACATAAGGTTGAGTCTCAGACAAGGCCTGAAGAAATCTTCAAGAATATGTAAAATGATTGGTGGAAACAAACAGCACATCAAATATGGCATGTACATTGTATTTCATTTACTCAGTGATATTGGTTTAAAAGCCACTCTGTGTTTTAGCGCCACCATCTCATCACTTTGTGTAACAGCAGCAGAAAATCTAAAGCTTTCATCTCACTGGATGCTGCGTTTTAATGCGGGGTAAAAAAAAATCTACACACTAGTCGAAAACCTTTTTAATAAACCAGTGTTTGAGCTAATAAGCCCACATGATCCAACAGAACTGTGGAAAATCCACAAACAACATTAGAACTCAATTTGATTCACTTTTGAGTTACGGAGGGTGTGCACAAGAGTGACTGCAGAAAAATCCTTTTCAATGCAAAAGTGTGAATGTGAAAGTATAGTCCCATGCAGACTTCTACACCGAACTAAGCATTAGCTGTCAAAATGCTGAAATTTTGCACACGAAAATCACCAATCATTGGACATGTCAATCAAACATCAATTTACAGAAATAATAACAGTTATAATCATGAAATATTTTGAATGGGACTCAATTCAGTCAATTCAGAGTCAAACTGCACATGACAAGACCAAGATCATTACAATATCCAGATGAAGCTGTTGAAGAGATTGAAGAGCGCATGATCAGAAATACTGTTTAAGAATCACACTCACTAATAAACACAGTAAAATGAGATTTCACTCCATGTGACAACGATATCACAATGTGCAGCTTTCTGTGATTCACTTACAAAGACACACTTGATCATCTGTTTGATCATGATATAAAGAGGTTTAAATAAATCAGAATGACTTCAGAACAGCATTAAAGTCTCGGAAGTGACCAATGACACATCATAACACAACACACATGCATGAAAACAGCTAAAGAAAGATGAAACGCTCACCTCAATATCTGCACGTCTGGCTTTTTCTTCCTCTGAATCTGTTGTGTTGAACATCAGCTCTGAAATGTCTTTCACTTCTACCAGGAAGAGATTTGTTTTTCAGTCGTTTACAATGAAAGGTTAATTCTCAGGAAATGCTGCTGAAATTAGTTAGTTGTTTTACAAGTTTGTGAAAATATGCTTTGAATGTCAAAAGTGTATCAAGTGTCAGCCCAAGATATTCAGTGTTGTCATGTTTGATTGAACAGCGATAGGTTTCTGCACTAAAATGTGAATTTGTGAGATTTCATTATTCATTCTATAATATGTGACAGGTGGGATTCATCCAGGTATAAAAAGTATTTTTGTCATTGTTTATTATTTGTTCTATATTGTTATGTGATGTAAAACAATCCTACAATAAACCAGATTACAATGAAGGGAGACTAAAATTGGAGTGAGACAATCATATTTTTTAGCCGATGTCAACAGCATTCTAAAAAAAAGTGTGAATAACTCCAGATCCTGAATTATTTAAATTTATAAATGATTCGTAACTAATAAACTTCTCAGGTTACGAATGTAATCATGTTCCCTGAGAAGGGGAACAAGACACTGTATACTATATGTGAACTATATACTATGTGTGAATCAGTGTCCATCATTTTGCGAGCAACTGATGATACAGAAAAATGCCACATCGCAATATTGAAAATATTTCCATTTTAAACCATGAAGGCGAGCCACAAACAAAGTGCAAACTCTGCGTGAGAGTTATGCGGGTGAAGAAGTCTCAAACTTCAGTCAATTATTCGCTACAGAACAGTAGCGGCTTCTGGCCATAAATACTGGTGGGGCAGATTCTGGATCTTAGCGCTAGTTTATGATAACCATTTAGCTTTATATTCTAATCGCTGAACACATCAGACACACTTTCCTTGCGTCATTCAGCCTGAGGGTGGCGCTCTAATGATGATTGACAGACTTCAGCACACACAACACACAGAATCTTAGAATTGTAGTATTTATTGCTTTTCCGAATGTTGTTTTAGAATAGTTATGTAGGAATACGAGTGAGGAACAAACATAAACACAACAGAACTACTATAAAAGCTATTCACATGAGCACATTTAAACTGAAGGGTTTATACCCTCATTACCTTGATACGCTACTCCACATAGGAAGAACAGTCATGCCAAACAGTTACTGACCTGATGCAGACACATATCTGAAGCGGACTGAAAGCGTCTTGATCTGGCGCGAGGTTTACGTGAGGTGTGTTTAACGTGGAAAAAGGCCCTCTATGAGAGGAAGCTGCAGTTCCATTTTACACCACAGATTTACATAGGAAAGTTGTGGGGCGCTGTAGAGCTGGGTTGGGCCCTGAGACCGGCTGCCTATCATGAATACGTGCCTGCCGAATCCAATTCAAAATGTTTAGTTATTTTTATTTATAATATGATATAGTTAAGTTTTGTTAATGAATGATTTAGCATTTTGAGCGAATAGGTTGAATAAATGATTCAATGACTCACTCATTAAGTGACCTGCCGCCACCTACTGGTGATTTAGTTTCTTGTTTAATATATGCACAATTAATTGTTAATTGTATTTTCCCAACATTTCTTTATTTGTATATTCAAATATTTATTTCAAATATTAATCTCATAACATTATTTATTGCAGCTGTAATATTTCAGTGTTCATTTAATTTATTAAAGTAACATCCCTATAGTGCATTTATCAAATGTAAGATTTTGACATGAAAGATGACACATACATTTAATAAGGTTAAAAAACTGGCCTTTATGAAGGTAAAGAATGTCAAAACAAAAAATATGCAGATTTAAGTATGTAAAAGCTGATCGAACACTAATGCAAATATTTCTTCTGAGTAAACTTTAGTTTCACAACCAAACAATGCTGTGCATTTGAGGGATTTTTTTGATTGGCATATTGTCTGCTGATATGAAAACTTCACTGTATCTCATAATAATAAGTAGCATTTATGACAGTGATGATATTTTGATTTATTTTTATATTAAACAAATTAATGTATGTATCTAATATAATGTGTTTTCCATCACAGGTTTGGTCTTAAATTTCATGCAAGGTGGTATTAAAAGGTCTTAAATTTAACTTATATCTGTAGACACCCTGGGATAATGTATATCCAGCTTGTTACTTTATAATCCATTATAATGTACAAAACAGTTGTCCTGGCAACACGAGTAGCCATTTTCAATACAGTCACTAAGTGGACACAAGATGGCGCCAGTGAGTCACGGTTTGTTATACAGCTTCTTTGTTATTAAGTGAAAGTGAAAGTGAAAGTGAAGTGACATGTGGCCAAGTATGGTGACCCATACTCGGAATTTGTGCTCTGCATTTAACCCATCCAAGTGCACACACACAGCAGTGAACACACACACCGTGAACACACACCCGGAGCAGTGGGCAGCCATTGCTGCGGCGCCCGGGGAGCAGTTGGGGGTACGGTGCCTTGCTCAAGGGTCTCACCTCAGTCGTGGTATTGAGGGTGGGGAGAGCGCTGGACATTCACTCCCCTCACCGACAATCCCTGCCGGACCTGAGACTCGAACCCATGACCTTTGGGTTACAAGTCCGACTCTCTATCCATTAGGCCACGACTGCCCCCATGTTTAATAGTCTTTATGAGAAAATATCAAACCTCACAATGTTTAAGTCACTAGAAAACTGTACGCATGCTGATTGTGATTCGTTAAAATATGAGCTTTGAGTAATAAATGGATTAACATTTCTTTCATTCCCTCTTATGGACACACGTTAAGAAAGAGAAAAGCTGCATATACTACGAAAAGATTGATAAAACATAGTGCTAGGTTTAAAGGCTAGATTTTTTTGTTGTTTTTTATATTTTAACAGGCTGGCGATCCACATGAGCCATACAGCTTCACCACAGTATAAAGCTAGCTGTGTGAGGTAATGTGACTAACCTTTGTGGATGTGATGATGGATGTGATAAAAATAGTTTTCCCGCATTCTGTGAGTCTAGCTGATCTGACATGTTAATAATCCCAAACAAAAGAACATTTGGCACGGTGGCTCCAGTCATGTCTGTTGTGTCGAGTCGAGTCTGAAGTCATTTCAGGTCGAGTCTGAGTCAAATCTGAAGTCTGTTAAACTCGAGTGCCATCTCTGGAGTGTACATGTGCTTCAGACACCGGTCACGCTGATGCCGTTCTCCGACTCAGTGTTGAGGTCCACTTCGAAAGGGAACTTTATTATTAATGGAGTTAATCTGTCATTTGAGTCAAGAATGACACAATTTCTTAACTGGGGTGAAACAAAGAAAATAACCAAACATCTAGATTTAATGGGACTAAAAATAATTATTTTAGTTTTATCATTATTGTGCTGAAGAAAGTTATTTGAAACTTTTTACGTCCTAAAGGCAGTCCAGCAAAGGCAGATGAAGTCACCAGTTTTCAACAAAGAATTCAATTAAATTTAAATTAAATGATTATACCAATACTTTCACTTTAAAATTAAATAAATTATAAATAAAGCATCTTACTTATTTGTCTGCTCTGCTTAGGTTTTAATTAAATCATTGTCCACTTGAAGGCAATTTGTGTATTGTATATTAAAATAAGAATAATAACAATAAAAATGTATAATAAACATGTAGCATTAGAACTTTTCAGAGATTTCAGAGTTTTGCATCCTCACCAATTAATACCACAGAAAGTGCATTAAGAAAGATGGATTTTAGATTCATAATTGATGGAGGTTCAAATTTCATAATTTCACATCCATGAAGAAATAAAATAATAAATTTGCTAATGAGAATCAGAAGATTATTCTTTATTCTTATATATTTACTCAGTTGTTTTTGGAATTTCCAGTGATTGTCACAAGTTATCATGGCTTTAAATAAATGAATAAAAAGTATTTTCCAGATCTCTCACGGTCTCAGATCCACAGAGTGCTTCACCACATCCATGAAAACCAGTGAAGAAGTAAGAGCATTTCAGCAAAACTAGTGAAATATGAAGAATGACAGTCAGTATCTATACACACATTCACACATGGTCATTCAGTCAGTCATAAATACATTTAACATGATAATGGATCTTCATCCACAGTGTAATTCTCAATCAAACATTAATACATTTGCTTCAGTAAAAGAGTTCAATCAACCATGATATTGACATGTATGTATGATAATTTAGTGTAATTTACAAAGCAGAGGAGGATCAAACAGCATTACCAGCTTCACTTATTACAAACCAGCTTGACTTTATTTCTGTTGCACGTCTACAGAAGATCTTATTGACAATGAACAGAGCTTTAGCTGTAGTTTTACTGAGAATTATTCATTGAAGTCCCCATTATGGCGATCAGTGTTTCCTTTAGTTAGACTCTTGACTCTATAAATATGGACAGTAAATCTATTGTTTCCTTCAGTCAACCAGTCTGTTCACATTGTTTCTGCTCAACACAAGAGCACTCCCTGTTTTCTCATTTGTCATTTTAACACATTTTGTGTTGTTGTAAATCCTTGTACAGTTACATCTACTGACGCAGCTCCAGTCCTTCACTCTGATCTGCAGCCCCTTAATTTCTCACATTTTAACATGGTGTAAACCTGGAAATATTAGACACACACACAAATACACAAACAGTTCAAAGTACAAAAAACACAAAGGTGCTGACGGAGAGCTGGCATTTGACAGGCTCTTTTGCGCTTCAGCCAATAACAGGTCAGACGGGTCCAGTTCAGATGGGGCGGGGTGATAAAGTGTCAGAGCGTGTTTTGATGTTCACTCACCGGCGTGTTGAATCAGGATCACTAAGGTTTATTATTTTAGTGAATGAAAGTGGGATATGCTCTTATTCTGATGTACTACTATTTTATTTAACATGGTAACCTGTGCCCCACATTGTTATTGTTTGTTTCTTTCTTTCTTTTACTGACAGCTTTCTATTCACAGTTTTAATCCCTCAATTCTGTGATCAAACCTCGCACTTTTAAAACATTATGGACATTATACATTATAGTTATAAAACAGTTGCTTTTGCCAACAGGAATAGCTAACACTGTATGTTTGCTTAACATTGCGTCAAACATGACAATTTATGAGATTAATATCATGTTTTACATTTACATTTAGTCATTTAGCAGACGCTTTTATCCAAAGCGACTTACAAATGAGAACAGTAGAATCAAATCAAACTCAACATGAGAACAACAGTATGTAAGTGCTGTGTGAAGTCAGTTATGTCAGTAAAGTGCTTTTTTTTTTTTATTTATTTATTTTTTTTTATAAAATACACAAATAGATGGAAGAAGAATAGCAATCAAAGTAAGTGCTACTATTACTGGGTCAAGTGCTGACGAAAAAGATATGTCTTTAGCATTTTTTTGAAAATGGCTAGAGACTCAGCTGCTCGGATAGAGCGCGGCAGGTTATTCCACCAGCCAGGAACAGACCCGGAGAAGGTCCGTGAGAGAGATTTTTTTCCCCTTTGTGATGGCACCACAAGGCGCCGTTCACTTGCAGAACGCAAGTTTCTGGAGGGCATGTAAGTCTGAAGTAGTGAGTTAAGGTATAGCGGTGCAGAGCCAGCGGTCGTTCTGTAGGCAAACATCAGAGCCTTGAATTGGATGCGAGCAGCTACTGGCAGCCAATGCAGAGTGATGAAGAGAGGAGTGACGTGCGCTCTCTTCGGTTCGTTGAAGACCAGTCTTGCTGCAGCATTCTGGATCAGTTGTAGAGGCTTGATAGTGCATGCTGGAAGGCCAGCCAAGAGAGCATTACAGTAGTCCAGTCTGGATAGAACAAGAGCTTGGACAAGAATTTGTGTGGAATGCTCCGATAGGAAGGGTCTAATCTTCCTGATGTTGTACAAGGCAAATCTGCAGGACCGGGCTGTTGTTGCAACGTGATCTGTGAAGCTTAAACAATCATCCATCACCACTCCAAGGTTCCTGGCTGTCCTGGACGGAGTAATGGTTGACGACCCAAGTTGAATTGAAAGGTTATGATGAAGTGTTGGGTTGGCACCGACCACAAGCAGTTCCGTTTTTGCAAGGTTGAGTTGAAGGTGGTGGTCCTTCATCCAGGCAGAAATGGCTGTCAGGCAGGCTGCGATGCGACCAGCAACCGTCGGATCATCTGGTTGGAATGAGAGGTAGAGTTGTGTGTCATCAGCATAACAGTGATAGGAGAAACCATGATCTTGAATGACAGATCCTAGTGATGACATGTAGATGGAGAAGAGAAGTGGTCCAAGCACAGAGCCCTGAGGTACCCCAGTAGCAAGATGATGTGACTTGGACACCTCACCACTCCATGATACCCTGAAGGACCTACCTGAGAGGTAAGACTCAAACCACTGGAGTGCGGTTCCCGAGATGCCCTTCGACATGAGTGTTGACAGGAGAATCTGGTGGTTAACTGTGTCAAAAGCAGCAGACAGATCCAGCAAGATGAGTACTGATGATTTTGAAGTTGCTCGTGCCAGTCTCAGGGCTTCAGTGACTGAGAGCAGGGCAGTCTCAGTTGAGTGGCCACTCTTGAAACCAGACTGGTGGTCGTCAAGGAGGTTGTTCTGTGTGAGATAAGTAGACAGTTGGTTGAATACAACTCTCTCAAGTGTCTTAGCAATGAAAGGAAGAAGGGATACTGGTCTGTAGTTTTCTAGAAGTGCTGGATTCAGAGTTGGTTTTTTAAGCAGTGGGGTAACCCTAGCCTGCTTAAAAGCTGTGGGAAATGTTCCAGTTTGAAGGGAAGAATTGATAATGTGAGTGAGTGCAGGTAGAATTGAGGAGGAGATGGCCTGAAGAAGATGAGTGGGGATAGGGTCTAGCGGACAGGTAGTAGGGTGATTGGAGAGGATGAGTTTTGAAACATCTGCCTCAGATAGCATGGAGAAGGAGGGGAGGGTTTGTGTGTTTTCCGTTAAGATGTTATTGTCAGTGTGTGGTGTGGAGAATTGGCCGCTGATGGTTGTTATTTTATGTGTGAAGAATGTGGCAAAGTCATCGGCTGTAAGAGCTGATGTGGAAGGGAGGGGAGGAGGGCAAAGAAGAGATGAGAAGGTTTTGAAAAGTGTGCGGGAGTCAGTTGAATTGTTAATTTTAGTGTGATAGTACGAGGTTTTAGCATTGGAGACATCAGTAGAGAAAGAAGAAAGGAGTGACTGATATGAGCTAAGGTCAGTAGGATCTTTAGATTTGCACCACTTCCTCTCTGCAGCCCTGAGTCTAGACCGATGCTCACGGAGAGCATCAGAGAGCCAGGGGGCAGAGGGGGTGGCGCGGGCTGGTCTGGTTAAAAGGGGGCAGAAGTCATCTAAGCAAGATGTTAGAGTGGTGCAAAGAGTGTCAGTAGCATTGTTAGTGTCCAGTGATGAGAACTGGTTAGGGGGAGGAAGTGTGGATGAGACCAAAGAGGATAGGTGGGATGGTGAGAGGGAGCGTAGGTTTCGCCGAAAAGTAACATGTGGTGGAGTGCGTGTTGAGTTAGGGGTCAGGTTGAGTGTAAAAGTGATGAGAAAGTGGTCAGAGGTGTGTAGTGGAGTAACCAGTACATTGTCGGTGGAGCCACAGCGTGTGTAGATGAGGTCCAATTGGTTACCTGATTTGTGGGTAGCTGAGGTAGCCACTCGCTTGAGGTCAAATGAGGCAAGCAGAGTGTGGAAGTCAGCAGCCTGAGGTTTGTCTAGATGGATGTTGAAATCTCCAAGTACTAGCAGAGGAGTACCATCCTCAGGGAAGGATGAGAGTAACACATCCAACTCCTCCAAGAAGTTACCTAGCTGACCTGGAGGACGATAAACAACTACAACATGGATTTTAGTAGGGTAGGTGATGGTAATTGCATGTGATTCAAAAGAGCCATTGTCAGAGAGAGATGGTAAAGGATTGAACTTCCATTCACTGGACATAAGCAAACCAGTACCACCACCCCTCCCAATCTGGCGTGGGGTGTGAGAGAAAGTGAAATTAGAGGAGAGGGCTGCCGGTGTGGCAGTGTCCTCTGGTTTGATCCATGTCTCAGTCAGAGCCATGAGATGGAAACCTGAATAAGCAGCAATAGCTGTGATGAAGTCTGCTTTGTTTACCGCGGACTGACAATTCCAGAGCCCAGTAGAAATAGAAAGTAATGTACTAGATGACATGGGTAAAATACGCAGGTTGTTATGGTTGCGCCGCCTCCAACGTGTAGCACGTGATTTACGAGTGTTAGTAATAGTGGGAATTTGGAAGCACATATCTAAAACAGGTCACAAGACAGACAAGAACACAATGTATGAAGAGGAAGGAAAGAAGGAAGAAGAAAAGTGCAATACTCAAGTGCCTTGTCGGTGTCGTTGCTCGGTGGAGTCGCACAGGTAGAGTCGCTGGTCTTTACAGTCTTCGGTCTTCACACGAGGAGGGCTTCACACAAGGGCTGCCGCGGGACACTACACAGTTATACCAACTTCTTACAATGTTAGTTAGTTCAGCAGGCCACGCCTTGTTGACTCAGAGCGAAACGAGAACAAACGCGATTTTACACTACACACTTCTTAGCAAAATACACGCCACTGAAATCAAACTAGAAACAACACAAGTACTTACAGAATGCAGATCCTCTTGTAGATTGAATGATTCTCTCTAGTGAATGCTAAATAACACTGTTTATATACTCAAGCTGGCTTTGGCCACGCCTTGCTGACTCAGAGCGAAACGAGAACAAACACGATTTTACACTACACACTATGTTTTGCTCCAGAATCCCTGTATGAAGTCAGTCATGTTTGAAATAACTTCTGTGGTCGTGTTGCTTCTCATCACAGAATGAGACAGAATCAGTGCTAGAGATAATGAATATATCAGTGCTTCCCAACACTGCATATCTGATTCAAATGAAATAAAGCACATGTCTCTCTCCTTTGACACACTCATTTCAGGTCTCTGCTAATGATCTGATGATCTGAATCAGGTGTGTTTGATTAAGGAGACATGGAAAACATGCAGTGTTTGGGAAACTCTGGGATATATCCGTTAGAGTGACCTCTTCAGCAGCTACCAAGACTCACCCATCACCTTGAATGTTTTTATTATTGTCCATCATGTTTACACAGTAATGACCAGAGCTGGTAAAGTCAAGTTTTACAGGTTGACTGAACATCACCGCGTGGTCATTCTCCATATCCAGCTCTGTTCCTGCTGTTTTCATGGATGCCTTGCTCAAAAGTAGTGGACCCAGGTAAAAACAAGTACATTTTATTTGTTCTAATTTTATACTTAATATACTAAAAAATCTTATTTAGTTCTTCTTAAGAACATCTAAATATACTCAACTGTGCTATTTTTGAGACACCATGAAATATTAACTTAAATGTGCTTTTAATAAACTATCTCTGTATTTAAAAAATATATTTAGTTATCACTTGTAGTACACTATGAGTTCAAGTGTACTTGTAATTGTGAAATATTGTAACAACAAATGGGTTTAAGTTCACAACACAAACATTAGTGTCAAATCGGTCATCAAAACGTACAGCTGACAGAAAAGTTATAAATGAGCTAAATGCGATCATATTATTCATTGTGTTTGAGATATCAACCACTGGTCGATGACCATAATGTTTGTATAAACTGTAGGTAACAACTGGTCAAATGTACACCTAGGTCATAAAAACCGTGACACCTACACTTCAATATTTTCTTCTCAGCCATGTCATCTTTTGTTCTTGAGCGAAATCTCCTCCCATCCGTTTGTCTGATTGGCACGGAAGAGGATTAGGGCCAAGCAATAATAAAAAAATAAAACCATCTCGAGATTAAAGTCGTTAAATTTCGAGAAAAATGTCGAGATAAAATGTTGAGAATAAAGTCATTAAATTATGAGAAAAAAGTCGTTAAATTACGAGAACAAATTCGTTAAATTATGAGAAAAATGTCATAATTTAACGACTTTTTTCTCAACATTTTATCTCGACTTTTTTCTCATAATTTAACGAATTTGTTCTCATAAACTAACAACTTTTTTCTCTTAATTTAATGAGTTTATTCTCAACATTTTATCGCGACTTTTTTCTTAATTTAACGAGTTTATTCTCAACATTTTATCTCGACTTTTTCATGAAATTTAACGAGTTTTTTCTCGTAATTTAATGACTTTATTCTCAACATTTTATCTCAAATTTTTTCTTGAAATTTAACAATTTTTTTCTCATAATTTAATGTTTATTCTCAACATTTTATCTCGACTTTCTTAATTTAACGAGTTTATTCTCAACATTTTATTTCGACTTTTTTCTTGAAATTTAACGAATTTGTTCTCAAACTAACAACTTTTTTCTCGTAATTTAATGACTATTCTCAACATTTTATCTCGACTTTTTCTTGAAATTTAACGAGTTTATTCTCGTAATTTAATGAGTTTATTCTCAACATTTTATCTCGACTTTTTTCTTAAAATGTAACGAGTTTATTCAACATTTTATTGAAATTTAACAAGTTTTTTCTCATAATTTAATGAGTTTATTCTCAACATTTTATCTCGACTTTTTTCTTAAAATGTAACGAGTTTTTTCTCATAATTTAATGACTTTATTCTCAACATTTTATCTCAACTTTTTCTTGAAATTTAACGAGTTTTTTCTCGTAATTTAATGACTTTAATCTCAACATTTTATCTCGACTTTTTTCTCGTAATTTAACGAGTTTATTCAACATTTTATTGAAATTTAACAAGTTTTTTCTCATAATTTAATGAGTTTATTCAACATTTTATCTCGACTTTTTTCTTGAAATTTAACAAATTTTTTCTCATAATTTAATGTTTATTCTCAACATATTATCTTGACTTTATTCTTAAAATGTAACGAGTTTTTTCTTGTAATTTAATGACTTTATTCTCAACATTTTATCTTGACTTTATTCTTAAAATTTAACGAGTTTTTTCTCATAATTTAATGAGTTTATTCTCAACATTTTATCTCAAATTTTTTCTCATAATTTAACGACTTTTTTCTCAACATTTTATCTCGACTTTTTCTTGAAATTTAACGAGTTTTTTCTCGTAATTTAATGGCTTTAATCTCAACATTTTATCTCAACTTTTTTCTCGTAATTTAACGAGTTTATTCAACATTTTATTGAAATTTAACAAGTTTTTTCTCATAATTTAATGAGTTTATTCTCAACATTTTATCTCAATTTTTTTCTCATAATTTAACGAATTTGTTCTCATAAACTAACAACTTTTTTCTCGTAATTTAATGAGTTTATTCTCAACATTTTATCTCGACTTTTTTCTTGAAATTTAACGAATGTTTTCTCATAATTTAATGTTTATTCTCAACATATTATCTTGACTTTATTCTTAAAATTTAACGAGTTTTTTCTCATAATTTAATGAGTTTATTCTCAACATTTTATCTCAAATTTTTTCTCATAATTTAACGACTTTTTTCTCAACATTTTATCTCGACTTTTTTCTCATAATTTAACAAATTTGTTCTCAAACTAACAACTTTTTTCTTGAAATTTAATGAGTTTATTCTCAACATTTTATCTCAAATTTTTTCTTGAAATTTAACAAATTTTTTCTCGTAATTTAATGTTTATTCTCAACATTTTATCTCGACTTAAAATTTAACGAGTTTATTCTCAACATTTTATTTCGACTTTATTCTTGAAATTTAACAAATTTTTTCTCGTAATTTAATGAGTTTATTCTCAACATTTTATCTCGACTTTATTCTTGAAATGTAACAAATTTTTTCTCATAATTTAATGAGTTTATTCTCAACATTTTATCTCGACTTTTTTTCTCGAAATTTAACAACTTTCATCTCGAGATGGCTTTATTTTTGTATTATTGCTTGGCCCTAATCCTCTTCCGTAGATTGGCATTTCGCAAGGATTCCTGGGTAGTTAAAGTGGAAGACCGCTTCAAGGGTACAAAGGGGGCGCTGCTGAGCACACTTCAGAGCGTTAAAATGCTGAACGGACTCGTAGACTCGGCGAGCACACGCAATTTAAGTCCACAAGGCCGAAAGTCCACATGAAGTGCGCCATTTGGGACAGGGCCTTCGTGACGTGTGTGTGTGTGTGTGTGATGTGGTGCAGGTGTGTGCACAATCAGTCCCAGGAATAAGGGCCAATGGGAAACGTAGTCCGAATGATGGTAAGTTCAATATTCAGGTGAAGGCTCCCTCCGGTGGTGCAGAGGAGGAAGTGCGGGAGCCACATTTGTGACAAAATGAGTTTTGGTTTTGCCATTTCGATTAAAAAAATAAACAAATATACATGCAAATAAACATGCAAAGATGAATTGTTCATTGTAAGATAAATAACATGCATTCAAAATATATGTATTGACTTTAAGTCAAATGGATTAATTATATGATGCTTTTTGAAGATTAAAACTCCTTATTGTTTATAACTGCACATGAACAAAAGAACAAACTGCAATTGTTTTTCTCAGAAGTTTAAAATGTTAATGACTTGAATATCTGTAAGAGATCACGCTTCCTGCCGCGCTGAGAATGCAGTTTTCTCACGGTTGTATTCTGAGTGTTTCCAGTACAAGCTCGGCTGCAAATGTGTGTGTATGTGTGTGCTGGAGACGGGCAGCTGGGTGCTGTGTGGTACGGGTTTAAAGATGGGCGTGTACGTGCCGAAGTGTTAAAGTGTGTGAGTCTGATGATGCGGTTGGCCCGATACGAACGTGACCATCATACATCATAGGACTGTGAGTGAGAGAAAGAGCAAAAACAGTATCTGCCGTGTGCTGCACAATTCAGTGTGGGCACAAGAGGCAGCCCAGAAACCCACACAGGTTTCACTTCTGCCTGCTGTGGCAGCAAGTTCACACGGAGGTCATGGCATGGCACAAACACAGGCAACTAGAAAGTGTCACACTCAGAAAGAAACCTGATTTGACGCGTAACAAATGAAAGAAATGCGCATTTACATATTACTTTCTCACCAAGGAGTTGAAGTTTTAAATGAACTGGACTGGCTGAAACTGAACTGAATTGTGGGCCTGCTGAGTCAAAGGGCTTCCAGTGTATATGAGTGGGGTAAAAGGACCACCTCATACATTTATAAGATTTTTAAACAAAATTAACCACTTTTATGATTTATTTTCACACAAAATCTGATGCTCCATCAATGTTCAATACAAACATGTATATCTTTCCTGTAATCATACACTTCGAGAGTAGTCAAAAGCACATTTTTTCTTAAGGTGTGCCTTTAGCCCTGTTGTACCCTAATTATTTACATGCGTGTAGGTTATCTGTGTGCCTCTCAGAGCGGCTCGTTCACAGTCAATGCAGCTTCACATGAGTGTTGCGTCTCAAACTCCAAGTTTGGATTGCTTTTAACGTTCATCTGGAAACGCAATGTGTGACATTTAATCAGATTTGTAAGGTAAGTCATCTATAAACCTTAGCAAACGCAGGAGAATACATTATACAGCATGTTTCTACGTCTAACTCCACATGTTCTTGTTCGAGAAATTACAGTGATTGTAGCATTTCTGTCATATAGAAATGGCCAAATATTAAATGGACATTTGAAATAAATGTTTTAAGCCAATATTACGTTTTTTATCTTTTAGTATGAATACGTTAGCGTTAATGTTATAAATAAGCCGGTGTGTTCCATAACAAAGACAAAATTAGCATTATATAAGCATTCATTAAAATGGATCACAGACTTTCATGACATCACATCGCGCTTCAGTTTCTCGTCAGAAATTTTGTCCAATCAAATGCTCTCTAGAGTCTGAAGGCCCGCCCCTCCTAATACAGATGCTGAAGCTGCGCCTGAAATCATTTGTTCACATATTTACTAGTTTTGTATTTGGTGAATGGCACATAGTGCACTATATAGAGAATAGGGAAGGATTCAGACAGTGTGGAGCCGTGTGGAGCATGTTTATGATGCTTGGATGCGTCAGGATATACATAAATTCACTATTTTATTTGTTTGCTCCAAATCTTTAGAATCCATATGTTTGTAAGGAACAGATCCTTTGTCTTCATTCTCAGCAGCAACCGTCACGCTCAGCCCGCACTCGTTATGACTCAAATTTGAAAGTTGCGCCCGTCCTCGAGAAGAGTTACGACAGGAGAAGCGTTACGGCACTGCAACTTCAACTCATCATCATTTGCACTACTTTTAGTACCACTTTTGACATTTTCTCAATAAATAAACTATTGTGATTTACACTTGTTTGTCTGTTATTCTATTATTTATTTTAGTTTTAAAGAAATGGTTACGGGTAGGTTTTAGGTTTAGGAGTAGGTGTAGGATTAGCGGCTCAAAATATAATTTTTAATGCTATATTGTTACTAAAACAGTCATGTTCCTACACATTTCTGTCCATTGTGTTTTATTCTTTTAATATTCTGTATAAAAATGGTATGTTTAGGTTCGGGGTGGGGTTTAGGGATCTTACATTTATCTTTAAAATGAAAAAAGGAAAATGATATATATATAATGTATATAATGCTATGTTTAAATGCTGCCAATGCGTCCATATTGTACGTTTCAGCACCAATCCAAACGTACAAAAATATATTGTTTATCCTTTATCCTCTCGATTTATAATATGATGCATTGATACTTGTTTCCTCTCTGTTCTTGTGTGACATCTAAAACAGCCTGCATTAGTGGAAAATAACTGCACACGTTTTTTTCTAAGAAGCACTTGTGAAACCAACGTAACAGGAAGTGTGGCGAGGTGCGAGTATGTGTGTCAAGCACATACATAAAGATAACTTGTAGCTCAAGAGAACATCTGTTAGAGCTTCAAGCCTATGTCTCCATATTCTCGTTCTCATATGGTCACATGTTTTACGATTGGTTTGAGGTAACAAGGAACAATATGGGGGTATATACCACCGCCCACACTAGGCGAGGATGATCTGCATGTGAATAACCATTCCTTCCAAGAATAAAATGATCAAAGACATTGTTTTCTTTTCAGTCTCACCACTAAAGAACAGAATTTTCCACAACAATGCTTATCTGTTCTTGCATTGGCCGATGTTCTTCCAAGAACATTGCATTCTCTTCGCAAGTCTGTGGACATACAGAGAGATCATTTTACCGAGTTTCATCCTCACAAATGCTCTGTGCTACATGAAAAATGTGCTGCATGAAAATCATATGCCCTAATCCAAATTAATATCTGTACCCCATACGTTCTGGGATTAAACACTTCACAATCCTCAAACTAAGCAAAGTTATGTCCAGAAGACGTCTTTATGACATCTTGGCACACGGCGAACAGACGTCCAATAAGGAGCCAGAATGAAAATTGTTACTTGTAGAATAATTATTTTAAAAAAGTATTGCAGACTTTTTATATGTTTGTATGTATAATAAAATAAAAACGTTTACAGGTACAAAACTCTGCTTGGATAGACGCTGAAATGTACAACATCCCCAGCAAAATCCTCCGTGAACACTGCTCAGTGTCCAATCTACACAATGTTAAAGGTAGAACGTGTTTTCACAAGATGTAAGATAAGTCTAAGGTGTCTCCTGAATGCGTCTGTGAAGTTTCAGCTCAAAATACCCCATAGATTTTTTTTTATTCAATTTTTTAACTGCCTATTTTGAGGCATCATTAAATATGCGCTGATTCAGCGCGCCTCCCCTTTAAATACTGTTACGTAACAGTCGGTGTTACTTTGAGATTCGCCTGTTCTTCGGAGGTCTTTTAAACAAATGAGATTTACATAAGGAGGAAACAATGGAGTTTGAGACTCACTGTATGTCATTTCCATGTACTGAACTCTTGTTATTCAACTATGCCAAGGTAAATTCAATTTTCCATTCGATGGCACCTTTAAAAGAAACACTGAAACACAATACAGTAGATGTGAAAAAAATGCATATTTAACATGGATGCTTCAATAGGTATATAATCATATGTAAGCAATTCAAATTTATTAGAGTTTTGCACTTGTATTTATTTTGTTGCATAATTAATACTTGACTGCATAAGAAGTCGTTGTTGTCTTCCCTTCTCATCTGCAGCCCACTTTTTGGGCAATTTTAAAACCTGAGCTGAGAACTGGAGCTGAAATAGAGTTTTTTGTGACCCTGAAGCTTTTTTCTGTTGTTCTGAAGAGCAGGAGAGATAATGAAGCATGAAGTGCTATTTGAGTGGCACACCTAAGTGTGCTTGAATGCACCATTTCTTTTGCACGTGTTCATCTGTTCCTCATTTTGACGGCTGATTTGAAAGTGTTACAGATAGCAAGCGTATTTGCTCTGGTATGCAGATCAAAGTCAAAGTCAGCTGCAGTACCTCACCAAAACATTCATCCCCTAGAGAACATAGACCTTTATATAAGCAATAATAGATGGTGAATGTGTTCAGCATTCGCAGCAAATGTTTTTAAGCGTTACTAGACTATTTCAAGTCATAAAGTGAGCTGGATATGTTCAAATGTATTGCATGACTACAGTAGGCATGCATAGTGAAGTCTGTGCCACAACACTTCACAATTTTCACGTTGCCTTGCGTAAACCTCACTCCAGACCAATACGGTATCAATCCGCTTAAGCTATGTGTATATTAGTCTGCATCAGGTGAGTAGGTATGTCTGTTTTTCTTAAGGTATATGTGGAGTAGCATCAAAATAATATATATCCTTTAATTTAAACATGCTCACATGAAAGGCCTTTATATAGTTCTGTTGTGTTAGATTTTCCTCACACAAGTTCCTCCACAACTTGTAACTTTATAAATCAACATTCAGAGGCAATACATACTACGTTAAGGGAATTTGATAGCATCTGTGCATCGTAATCAACATTAAAGCACTGCCCTCAGGCTGAATAATGCAAGGACATTAGACATCTTTTAAAAGTGTGTCTGCATTGACAATAAGAATATAATACAAAGAGTTTATCATGAAATAGTGGTAAGACCCAGAATCTGCCCCACCTAAATTTAAGGTCTGGACCTGTTACTGGTCAGTGTTATTGGGTAAGATGACCCCTAACCTTAAACCCTCATGTCGAAGGGCATCTCGGGAACCGCACTCCAGTGGTTTGAGTCTTACCTCTCAGGTAGGTCCTTCAGGGTATCTTGGAGTGGTGAGGTGTCCAAGTCACATCATCTTGCTACTGGGGTACCTCAGGGCTCTGTGGTTGGACCACTTCTCTTCTCCATCTACATGTCATCACCAGGATCTGTCATTCAAGATCATGGTTTCTCCTATCACTGTTATGCTGATGACACACAACTCTACCTCTCATTCCAACCAGATGATCCGACGGTTGCTGGTCGCATCGCAGCCTGCCTGGCAGCCATTTCTGCCTGGATGAAGGACCACCACCTTCAACTCAACCTTGCAAAAACGGAACTGCTTGTGGTCGGTGCCAACCCAACACTTCATCATAACCTTTCAATTCAACTTGGGTCGTCAACCATTACTCCGTCCAGGACAGCCAGGAACCTTGGAGTGGTGATGGATGATTGTTTAAGCTTCACAGATCACGTTGCAACAACAGCCCGGTCCTGCAGATTTGCCTTGTACAACATCAGGAAGATTAGACCCTTCCTATCGGAGCATTCCACACAAATTCTTGTCCAAGCTCTTGTTCTATCCAGACTGGACTACTGTAATGCTCTCTTGGCTGGCCTTCCAGCATGCACTATCAAGCCTCTACAACTGATCCAGAATGCTGCAGCAAGACTGGTCTTCAACGAACCGAAGAGAGCGCACGTCACTCCTCTCTTCATCACTCTGCATTGGCTGCCAGTAGCTGCTCGCATCCAATTCAAGGCTCTGATGTTTGGCTACAGAACGACCGCTGGCTCTGCTCCGCTATACCTTAACTCACTACTCCAGACTTACATGCCCTCCAGAAACTTGCGTTCTGCAAGTGAACCTTGTGGTGCCATCACAAAGGGGCACAAAATCGCTCTCACGAACCTTCTCCGGGTCTGTTCCTGGCTGGTGGAATGACCTGCCGCGCTCTATCCGAGCAGCTGAGTCTAGCCATTTTCAAAAAAATGCTATTTTGTCAGCACTTGACCCAGTAATAGTAGCACTTACTCTTTATTTATATTTTACTTTTACTTTTTTCGATTTCTGTTCTCTTTATCTATTTGCATTTAAAAACATCCTTGCTACGAGCACTTTGCTGATGAAACTCTGACTTGATACGGCACTTATGCTACGTACTGTTGTACTCATGTTGATTTGATTGCTTCTACTACTTTTCTCATTTGTAAGTCGCTTTTGGAGAAAAGCATCTGTTAAATGACTAAATGTAAATATTATTTCATTAGATAAATACAGACAGAAGAGGTAAAAATGTAACAGACATATGACGTTGCAGTTACGTTATTAGTAAGTCATATAAATATAGTGCATAACTCGAACATTGTTGGTTATCTTGTAACCTTAGGAAACCGTACTGACGATGTTGTCAGTTGGTAATGAAATAATAGGCATGCAACGTCGAGACAGTTGTCAGTTGGTAAGTCATGAAATTACCAAAAGTATGAATAAATTACGTAACTGTTACGGCGTGTGTTAGCTGGGAAATCTTCTATAAACATTTTTGATTCATAATTTTTTTTTCTGTCATACTCAAATTCTTGTTTAAACACATAACATAACATAATGTGCACACAATTATTTTATATATGCCATTTATATATTCCATATACACTTATCAAAAATATATTTTGCATATATATTTCACTTTAAATGTAAAATGTATACTAAGACTATATAAAAACATATTAGGGACATGTATGTGTCAGGTATGTAAGCAATATGCTATGCATATATGTGTAATTTGTATATTGAACATTTATACAGAAATATGTCATGTATATTAATTATATATGTGACATATAAAAATATATATTCATAAACATTTATATTTATATGGTGTAGTGAATTTGTACAGTTATTTAATCAATTTATGGGTGAAATATATGAATATAATAAATCATAAAGCCTTATGATTAATTATAATACATATACCGACCTAAGAGGGAACTATGCATATATGTGAATTAATTACAACGAATTATAATCAAATACGTATATGATCAGTTCTAGCTTAATAGTAGATTAGTAGAGTTAATAATAGAGAAACTATTCCACTTTTCCAGACTATTAAAAAGGAAATGTTATTCTCTGGCCACGAGAATACACCTCCTATTATAGCATCAAAGCCTAAAGCGATGGTGCTGGATCAAAAACGTTAAAGTGACCTGGGTTTTATGAAAGGAGAAACAGAACAAATAAGCATGGATATAATGTATTTAATATATGAAAACTACTACTACAGAGGTTATACGTCTAAATATACACACATACAGTTCCTTCTAAAAAAATTAGCATATTGTGATAAAGTTCATTATTTTCCATAATGTAATGATAAAAATTAAACTTTCATATATTTTAGATTCATTGCACACCAACTGAAATATTTCAGGTCTTTTATTGTTTTAATACTGATGATTTTGGCATACAGCTCATGAAAACCCCAAATTCCTTTCTCAAAAAATTAGCATATCATGAAAAGGTTCTCTAAACGAGCTATTAACCTAATCATCTGAATCAACTAATTAACTCTAAACACCTGCAAAAGA
>RJVU01033420.1:87165-124102 GCA_003731715.1 Anabarilius grahami
TTCAGAGGGAGACGAGAGATCACGCATCATGTTAGTTTTCTTTATTTTACAAAAAGCACAACATTTTGTTTTTACTCTGAGTGTACACAAATAAAAGAAGATATTCCACAGATTAAAATGGTGTATAACTCTTAATTATATGTGCAACATTGATGGAGTATTTTGAGTCTCTTTCACACTGGTAAGAAAAAAACCGCGATGGTATCGCCGGCGTGACCGTCAGACCTCAGAGTGTTAAAACCACACAATTAATGAGCATTCTGCCCTAATTTAACTGTGTAAAATCCACTTAAACATGTCAAACTGAAGAAACTACAACCGTTTCTTTGGAAATTTCTCCACTGCTGCAGCAGTGATGTTCCTTCACGCTCATGTAGGAGCTCAGTTCCCTTTCGATACTACACTCGTACTGCGTCGAATGTCTTATTATACATAAGACGACACTCATATGGGGAAAACTCCTTTTTTGTACGATTTCTGAAGCCTTTTTCAATCACGCAGCGAAACTGCACAGCCATTTGTTCGTGAAGTTAAAGTAAATGAACAATGACGGCGCGGCAGAGCCTTTAAACTGCAAGCAGCTGAAATTCGCCGCTGATCAGCTCTCCTCTGCTCAGCTTGCTGCTCAGATCGTCTCTCTCGTGCAGCGCTGATCAACCTGCCGCTTCACAGCAGCCAGGTCAGCTCGCCGCTCTCAAGCAGCTCTGTTCCCACGTCACTCTCAAACAGCCTTGTCAGCGCTTTGCTCCCGAGCCGCCTGCAGCATTGAGCAGATGCACTTAGGTGTATCCTTCTGCAACGCAGTTGCATTATAAATAAAAGAGCTATTCTAAAGAGCAAATTTCTGCAACGTTGTTGCACGCTGATGACAGGCACAGTGAGTGAGTGCATGTGATGTCTGGGGAAGTCCCACGCAGAAGCCGCACTCACTGAAATTACCTGCTCTCACTACAAGAGTATGAGTCTGGCCTCTTTGCACTCGTGGATCGTTTTCTTTTCAGAGAGCAACTCCGCCCCTCGTGCCCTACCGTTTTCTTCCTCCCAGGGACCTGTGAGGAAAAAACAGCGGGGCATTACTTCACTCTCTCCACAAAGAGAGGTTTCCTCCGTCTGTTTCTGCCACCCTGACCAGTGCCCCTCTGCCATTGTGAGCGACCTGGTCTCATTCGGGGGATCTGATGAAGAGCCGGTGGATGGCAGCATGTCCATAGTGGCCTCGGATGCCGAGGAGTGGTCGGGCTCGCTTCATGACCCTGTCCCCTTGCCGTCTTTGGAGCTAATCGATGCCATGACATCCATTGACTCTAAACTCACCTGAGTGCTGTCAAAGGCCATTGAACAGCTTGGTCTGGAGTGGTCTGTGCCTCACAAGCTGACACGCAGCCAGTTAGATGAGTGGTTCCTGCCTGGACGCCATCACGCTCCCCCTCAGCGGGCAGCGCCCTTCTTCCATGAGGTCCACGATGAGCTCACGATGTTATGGCATGCCCCATACTCACCCCGCCTACATCCTCCTGCCTCTCACACTCTCACTTCCCTTGACGCCACCGAGCAGACAGATTATGAGAAGCTGTCTCTTTTGGATGAAGCTGTGGCCGCACACCTGTGCCCGCCAGCCGCCATTGGATGGAAAATGAAGGTCGTCCACCCATCCAAGCCCTGCCGCACTATGTCGGCCCTTGCTGGATGGGCGTACTCATCGGCCGGCCAGGCAGCTTCTGCACTCCACACCATGGCATGGCGGTACTCCAGGTGTACCAGGCTAAACTCCTGCGGGCTATGGATGAGGCTGGTCACTACTCAGCCTCCTTCAGGCTCAGGCCATTCGGAATTCGATGGCCAGCCTGGTGGTGCTGGAGCACTACCTGTGGTTATCGCTGACCGAGATCAAGGACGCAGACAAAGGCGTCTTCCTCAACTCGCCTGTCTCACCCACTGGTCTCTTTGGTCCCGCTGTTGATGGTTTTGCTGAGCGCTTCACAGCCACACCGAAGTCATCCCAGACACTTCCTGCCAAAGCACTCCTGCCCTTCCTCTTCGAGCCGCCCCAAACCTGCGCCACGCCACGACCTGAGCACCTACAGCGTTCATGCTCTGCTAAGCGTCACCCCCAGAAGCGACAGGGACCCCGGCCCAAGATAGTGCTGGACCCTGAGCCTCAGAAGATGGCCTGATAACCAAGAAAGGAAGAGGAGAAGGTTAAGTCCTGCCGTGGCTGGACCACCTTCCAAAATGCCTCAAATCAGTTCCGGGTGCACAAGGAAATGTGTTTGTTCCCTGCACAGAGCCTGTTCAAACGCCCTGGCAGTGCACCGCAGTAATAAAAGACAAACATACTTAAAAAGAGAGCAAATTTCCTCTTCCACCCATATGTGCACCACAGTCCCCTCACAGTGACTTAATGCCAGAACCTATCTGGCCCCTTGCCACGCAGGCCGAGGCCAGGGTCTGAGACCGCCATCCTAAACATGGTTCTCTAATATTGTCTAAAAATGTGTCGATTAATGCAGCTTGGCTGTCTTATTGGAGTTATGATCAAGGATGGAGCACGACTTTTGTTTACAGAGTGTAATGCATTATCAGCTATCCACATTTGTGCTCGGCTAACGTGGGAGTTTACAACATAGCTCGGCCTGGTTCACTTACATAACTGTAAAACTGTTTTTTTCTTCTGTGTTTTTATTATTACAGTAGATTGGAGCTCTGTCTGTATTGTAATAGGATATTAAGATGCTAGTCCGCGCTATCTAGTTGGAGTATTCTCTCTGTAAACAGTAAACACTCATTGTAATGTAAAACAATGATATAGCCTTTTTACTTTGTTAATAGTTAATAGTCTTATAAATAACACAAACTAAGGTGACACTTACTATAGACAAACATCCTATTTCAGTCGTGATTGCAAATCAGTTTCTGGTTGATCGACTACTTCAGACATTTAATTGTCAGACTCGGTCTTGAATTGATACCGTAAAATCGATGCCATTTTTTCTGTCCATACATTGTATACAATGTCTTGCGAATTGATAGCTATCATTCAGTTATGGAAATGGGCGTGCAGTAGACCAATCACAAAGGACTTGGCCATCTGACCAATCAGAGCAGTGTAGGCTCACGGAAAGGAGTGGTTTAGAGAGACTGATTCTTTGAACTGCTTTTAACGAATCGTTTATGAACGGAGGTGAAATTAAAAACAAAAGTTTTTTTTTTTTGACTTTGCGAGCATGTAAACCTGTTGTAGGAGACCTTCAAAACAATATTAGGAATCTAAAGAAAGGCATATTAGGGGCACTTTAATATTTCTATATTTAAAACCTTCTATTAAAAATATTAATCTCTTAACATTTAATTTAAATGCAGCCTCACTAAACAGTCTGTAAATATACCTAAATGCCGTTCTTCTGTACCACCTCTGGAGTGCAAAGATGAATTTAGTTGATACTGATTTAATTTGATTGGTAACTTATTCTTCCTTACTGGCTACGTTTACATGCACCAATTTCCGTCAATCCGAATGAATTGAATCCGATTGCAGATCAGTTCACATGTACTCTAAACTTTGTAATCTGATTTAAATATCCGCTTATATGTGTTTTATATACATTCCGATCAAAACTTTTGCGTATGCGCTGTGCGTGTGAGACGTCATATCAATCACACTTGCTGTAACCCGGGTCTGTGTCAACAGACGATGATGTTGTATCAACCATCCAGAGATATTGTCAAAAGCATCAAATCTTGGCAATATTAAGAGGATTTGGTATGTCCAATTAATGTAGGCCTGTTACATTCTTCTAGTCTACTATTATAACTATTAGGTTCAGCTTCTTTTATTATTAAATTAATATTATAGTACGTGCTTTGAGGATAATTATAGATTAGGCTATCTTTAAGCTATCTTTATTTATAGCTCTATTAGCTAATGTTTAGGTCTATTATACAATGAATTATAGGCCTATAATTAAAATTATAAAGAGTGTAGGCTATAATATTAGTACTAATAGTAAATATATAATAGTATTAGTATAATACTAACTCCGCAGTCATCAATAAAAATTAGGCGCAGCTTTACTTCAAGCACCGACTTTAAAAAAACAACCTGTTTAACACGAAACACTATTATTCTCATTTGTTTCACAAATCTACAGGTCCTTCTCAAAAAATTAGCATATTGTGATAAAGTTCATTATTTTCCATAATGTAATGATAAAAATTAAACTTTCATATATTTTAGATTCATTGCACACCAACTGAAATATTTCAGGTCTTTTATTGTTTTAATACTGATGATTTTGGCATACAGCTCATGAAAACCCAAAATTCCTATCTCAAAAAATTAGCATATCATGAAAAGGTTCTCTAAACGAGCTATTAACCTAATCATCTGAATCAACTAATTAACTCTAAACACCTGCAAAAGATTCCTGAGGCTTTTAAAAACTCCCAGCCTGGTTCATTACTCAAAACCGCAATCATGGGTAAGACTGCCGACCTGACTGCTGTCCAGAAGGCCATCATTGACACCCTCAAGCGAGAGGGTAAGACACAGAAAGAAATTTCTGAACGAATAGGCTGTTCCCAGAGTGCTGTATCAAGGCACCTCAGTGGGAAGTCTGTGGGAAGGAAAAAGTGTGGCAAAAAACGCTGCACAACGAGAAGAGGTGACCGGACCCTGAGGAAGATTGTGGAGAAGGACCGATTCCAGACCTTGGGGGACCTGCGGAAGCAGTGGACTGAGTCTGGAGTAGAAACATCCAGAGCCACCGTGCACAGGCGTGTGCAGGAAATGGGCTACAGGTGCCGCATTCCCCAGGTCAAGCCACTTTTGAACCAGAAACAGCGGCAGAAGCGCCTGACCTGGGCTACAGAGAAGCAGCACTGGACTGTTGCTCAGTGGTCCAAAGTCATTCGGAAATCAAGGTGCCAGAGTCTGGAGGAAGACTGGGGAGAAGGAAATGCCAAAATGCCTGAAGTCCAGTGTCAAGTTCCCACAGTCAGTGATGGTCTGGGGTGCCATGTCAGCTGCTGGTGTTGGTCCACTGTGTTTTATCAAGGGCAGGGTCAATGCAGCTAGCTATCAGGAGATTTTGGAGCACTTCATGCTTCCATCTGCTGAAAAGCTTTATGGAGATGAAGATTTCGTTTTTCAGCACGACCTGGCACCTGCTCACAGTGCCAAAACCACTGGTAAATGGTTTACTGACCATGGTATTACTGTGCTCAATTGGCCTGCCAACTCTCCTGACCTGAACCCCATAGAGAATCTGTGGGATATTGTGAAGAGAAAGTTGAGAGACGCAAGACCCAACACTCTGGATGAGCTTAAGGCCGCTATCGAAGCATCCTGGGCCTCCATAACACCTCAGCAGTGCCACAGGCTGATTGCCTCCATGCCACGCCGCATTGAAGCAGTCATTTCTGCAAAAGGATTCCCGACCAAGTATTGAGTGCATAACTGAACATAATTATTTGAAGGTTGACTTTTTTTGTATTAAAAACACTTTTCTTTTATTGGTCGGATGAAATATGCTAATTTTTTGAGATAGGAATTTTGGGTTTTCATGAGCTGTATGCCAAAATCATCAGTATTAAAACAATAAAAGACCTGAAATATTTCAGTTGGTGTGCAATGAATCTAAAATATATGAAAGTTAAATTTTTATCATTACATTATGGAAAATAATGAACTTTATCACAATATGCTAATTTTTTGAGAAGGACCTGTATATATATACACACAAATATATAGTTTTTTTGAGGAGGCAGTGCCTCCTCAAAAAAAATGGATGAGAAAATAAAATAATAGTTTCATGAGTTCACACTTACAAATAAGTCAGATAAAATAAATGGTATTGCTGCCTATGTGTGGATCAGATACCCTCGGATTTCATCAAAAATATCTTAATTTGTGTCCTGAGGACAAACAAAGGTCTTACGGATTTGGGACGACATGAGGGTGAGTAATTAATGACAGAAATTTAATTTTGTGTGAATTAATCCTTTAATGTCCTCACCTACCTGGCTATCCCTAAACCTAACATTAAAACACTGCAAATATAGTGTTGGTACTGGTAGCACAATCTGATAGGTAGCATTATTCAGCAGAACACCGGCGAGCTGTGTGAAGTGGCTTTCTGTGCGCATGAGTTGTGTGTGTGTCACACAGACGGGATATTTACAGACAGCACTCCACAGAGTTCTCGTTTGTGTCTTGTTGTGCTTGAATGGTTATTCATTAGTGATGGGAATCCGGTTCTTTTCTGCAAACCGGTTCTTTCGATGAACTGGTTAAAAAAACTGGTTCACCGGTTCTTTTACGTCCTCACATAATGACTTCATTTCTATCTTCCCGGCAGATGAAAATACATTTAAAACAAACAAAAAAGTTAAAAAAAAATTTATCATAACTTCAGTTAAATAATAAATAATTATCAATGTTATCGTCTTGGATACGTTTCTTATATTTACATTTTGCAAAAGCACCCAATACAGCACTGACGTGCAAACACAGATGATTTACATGTCTTAACGATATAAAGTAAATAATCTTCTTCAACTTTTTACAGAAACCATCCACCTCATAAAGCTTAAAATATAATGTACATACACAATAACTGATATAATCCTTATATTAGCATGCTGACAGGGTTTTTTTCTTTTCTTTTATCTCACAGATTTGAGAATCATAGTGACCAGGTATTGGACTGCATGCATATGATACTGAGATCACTGACTGGAAGCAGGAAAGTGTTTTTCTTTTTTTTTCCTTCTTCTACTTTTTTTTCTCCAGTGCACCAAATGTCAGGTATGTAATGTTCACTTATAACTTTGAACAGGATTTATTTCCAGGTTTAACTGTATACTCAAAATGTGTCTTTGACTCTCATTTTTATAGTTAACTATATTATTCTGAATAAACTACAAACAAAAAATGTTATATTTGTTTAGTCATAACCTAACCCTTTCTTGTTCACTCAGTAACATAACTACTTGATCGAATAGCTCATTATGCGGCTCATTAGGGGCAGGGTCTTAATCTCCTCAGGTGTGAATCACAGCATTATTCATGAAGATTCACACCTCTATGCATATAGCCTTCCTAAACAAAAAGTGTCTTAGAAATTTAAAATCAATAAATTTCTTTATGTGTTCGAGTAGGCAGAATGATTTTAACATCACTTTGAAGCAAAAACTCTAGACTAAAATATATAAGTCTTATGAAAAAATTTTTAGTATGTGTTTTTTTTTTCTTTTTCAAAAACCATGCATATATGTAATTCTCTCAAAAATACAAACATACTTTTGCACATATTATTGCAGCCTAGATTCTGCTGAATGGGTTAAAAGAACCAAAAGAACGATTTGGTCACGAACCGGACGTAACTATTATTCAAGCAAAAAGCATTTGCATGAATAAGAATGTGATTGTGTGTGTGTGTATAGACGTACATTTATGCAGTCCTGCTGTAATCCTGGACTCTCCTCCATGATCCACACTAAAAAACACACAGTAAATACACATTTAATCAGTAAAAGCACACACACACTCAGATTCACGCACACACGCACTCAAACACTCACTACAAACACACTAAGACACACACACACACATTTACTCACTACACAAACACGTCTACAACCTCTCACACCCACTAACACACACGTCACACACTCATTCATACATACACATCAGTGCAGGGTGATTAATCAATTTGATTGTAATTTTGAATTACAATTTTGGCTTCCAATGATTATGGAAACAAGATAGTCAAAATAAAATGACATGGTAAAACATGCTTTAAACAGGCTAGCAATATTCTATCTATGGGGTTCATACGGTCATGAAAAACCTGGAAAAGTCATGGAATTTTAAAATAGCAATTTCAAGGCTTGGGAAAGTTTTGGAAAAGACATGGAAATTTGTTTCAAAATATTAATATAATAGAACATATGTTTAACACTCTGGAGTCAGGAAACGCATCGGCACGTTTTGCTGGATTTTTTTTTTCCACTTTGCAGCAAAACAGACTTAAAATACTCCATCGTTTTTGTTCATACTTACAAGTGTTATACATTGACAAAAAACTGTGAAATGTCAACTTATTTGTGTACACTCAATAAAAACAAAACTTTGTGCTTTTATAAAATAAATAAAATATACAAGGTGCGCTGTCCTGCCGTCTCTGCAAACATCATTCTAAAAAGTCACTAAAATTAACTAAAATACTCAGCTAATGCCACACGGACATGAGAGATATGTCTTTGGAAAGCTCGAAGTATCTTCTTTTAAACAAAACAAATAAATTCTAAAACAAATATTCTCCTGTACTGTTTCTCCTGTCTGACCTAATTATCTTTAATGTGTGCCTGCCCACGCGCAGAGCGCTCTATTCATAAGATAATATGCTGAGGCGATCTATGCAAATTGTAAACGCCCCCAACAATGTCTTAAAAGGCATCAAGTTTCATCATATTCATTCACTTTCCTGCACGTTTGGCATGCTACACACAGGTAAGCAGGCTCTTCAGATGGTCCTGGACAGTGAGGAAGAGTTCACTTTTTCCTCGGAAAAAGAGCATGACTCCGACAATGAACGTCTGCATTTTGAACAGCGACTTGATCCAGCCGAAGATACAGTTTCTGATGAGTAAGTGATTTAGATCTGAGGATGCAGTTTCAACTCTATGCCAGAACACCAATGCTCAGGCTGCCAGGGCAATTGCAAAGGGATGCAAATATAAATGGATGTACCGCTACATTGGGCTGCTGCTTTACATGGCCATGGAGAATGTAAGCTCCATCAGCCGCTACTGGAGACAGGACAGTCTTTTCTCCGTGCCTTTTCCTGCCACAATCATGTCAAGAGACAGATACCGCACCATTTCATGGAATGTGCACATGAGCCACCCAGATGAAGACAAGGAGAATGACAGAAAGAGGGGCACAGCTGATCGTGACAGTCTTTTCAGGGTCAAATCTCTCATGGACACAATCTGTCATGCTTGCAAAGCCATCTATCATCCTAAACGGAACTTAGCTGTGGATGAAAGAATGGTGGTATGCAAAGCAAACACTGGAATGTGACGGTACATGAAAGCCATGCCAACCAAGTGGGGCTTCAAGTTGTTTGTCCCTACTGATTCATCAAATGGATACACTGTGGACTTTTCTGTGTACACAGGAAAGAACAACTTTCCCACATACCATGGACTATCATATGATGCTGTGACATCTCTTCTGGACTGTAAAGTTTTAGGCTCCGGGTACTATCTGTACATGGACAATTTCTCCTGACAGACTTGTTAGCCATGAAGTTTGATGCCTGGGGGACATACGGAGACAACAGGAAGGACTGCCCTCGGAATACAGCTAATTCACTCTCTAAAAAATCTGCCAGAGGATCCATCAGGTGGATTCAGGATGGACCTCTTGTATTTGTGAAGTGGATGGACACACTAGAGGTATCTGTCTGTTCTACCATCCAAATACAAACATGTACATTCTTGTTGACAATATATTATTGTAATCTAGTTTCAGCTGAATATAGTGTAATAAGACTTTTGTCATTAATATGTTTATAAGCTACTGAAAAAAACACAAATGCCAGGGCATATCAAAACTACTCCAGAACTCCAAATCAGCCTCAGACTCCAGAGGGTTAAGTGATAATATTAAGATATAGTTGATTAAATCCGAGAGCTCAGTGAGGCCTCTATTGAAAGCAAAGCCATTATAACTCTCAAGGTACTAAAGGTACTAAAACATATTTGAAAGAGTTCATGTGAGTTCAGCCGGTCTTAATTGTATAAAGCGACAAGAATACTTTTTGTGCGCCAAACCCCCCCCCCAAAACAAAACACTACTTTTTAACAATATCTATATTTGCTGATTTCAAAACACTGCTTCATGAAGCTTCTGAGCTTTATGAATCTTTTGTTTCGGATTAGTGATTCGGATCTCCTATCAAACAACTAAACTACTGAAATCATGTGACTCTGGTGTTCCGATTCACTGATTCGATTTGTGAAGCTCTGAAGCAGTGTTTCGAAATTGGCCCATATAGATATTGTTGAAAAGTCAAAATTGCATTTCATGTGATCTTTTGCCGTTCACACTGTCTGATTGGATTTCAATCGAACATGCAAAAAAATTGATTTGGACTGACCAAAATTGTTTCGATGCCATGTGAAACATCGGTTCTACATTGAATCTACATTGAACAGCACAAGTTCATCACTAATGCTCAATCATCACTTAATCGTTTAATTATCTTATTAGCTTCAACACTAGTTTAACGTTACTCTTTTACTCTCTGTAGATTGGACTTATTATAAAGCAGTTGATAATTTAACACTGAGGATTTTACAGTTTTTTACAGATGCTAGGACACATTTCTCAATACTTAGGTCACTTTTGCAAAACTCTTCACACAGTGAGCACAACAGAAGTCTATGTGGGGTAAACTGAGGATCAATTATCATTGCTTTGGCACAAAATGCATTAAATGACTACATCTCTCAAATTTCATGAATTCTTTTCTTACTCAGACACAACAACTGCCAAAACTCTTTGTACATACAGGCCAATTTGCACATGCTTACATACTGTTTTCAAAACTGTTAAACTTAAGTTCAAAACAATAACATAACACAAAACTGAATAAGACAGAAATTTGCTACATTTCTACAGTAATATAGTTATGAAATATATTCTGAATCTAAAAAAATCAAATACTATCAATACAATTAGATGAAACGGAACACCTACACAAGCATTAGTCTTTCAATTTCATTACCATCAATTCAAAAGGGGAAACTTAGGAATAATTTTGTTCTGTAATGTAAACATGGACCATGTAACAAACTGCAGTGAATTATAAGCAGTAGAGAGTGTCATTCTTGTTTTGTTGTGAAATTTAAAAAAAAGAAAACATTGTATAATGCTAACTGATGTTAGTGTTTTTAGGTCAATGTTTTATGAGTGACAAAGTATGTTTGCTCAGTGAAAACCTTTGCTAGTGTTCTTGAAGAATGAGTTGATTTGAGAAATGTATGAGGTGTTTTGGTAGATTTAGTGCATTTTGAATGTGAAATTAACTGCTGTGCCAAGATGAAAGTTGGTTAGGAGAACTGTGTGAAGAGATTTGAAAAAGTGACCTAAGTATTGAGAAATGTGTCCTAGCGATTGTAAAAAACTGTAATGTGCTACTTTACAGCTATGCACTTCTCTAATTTATTTTTTATGTATTATATTACTTACTATTATGTATTACTTATTACTACTATGTTAATTAGATTTTAGTAAGTTGGAGAAGTGCACTAAAAACATAGTAGAAGTTATTCACTCTTCCTGTTTAACATACCTGAGTTTGAGCTGTCTGTGGATTGGATGGTTAAGTGTATCCGAGAGAAGCTTCACTCCTGAGTCTCCTGGGTGATTGTAGCTCAGATCCAGCTCTCTCAGGTGTGAGGGGTTTGAACTCAAAGCTGAAGACACATAACGAAAGCCTTCCTCCGTCACCATACAGCCAGACAACCTACAAACACACAGCAACAGTCCATATCACATTAGTTTGGCAGTAAGACGTCACTAAAACACAGTCATTTGGAAGCAGACTATCTACAGGACAAGCCGGATTCCACCAAGGCATTTTTATCTTTTATGCACACAGTAATAATCTTTTAGATTGTAATCCTTTTATTTTTAATATTTGGCATGTTTGTGTGCTGCTGTGTATCCCTGTGTGTGTAATAAGCAGAGTGTATGCATGTTATGCACCCACATATAGGCGTATATTACTAACGCACTCTTTAAATAACAAAAACAATACTGCGCCATTGACTTTAGACCAGGTTTCAGTTGGTCAATGGTCTCCTTCACGCATACTGTGTTTCTTGACAAAAAGTGTCTTACAAAATCTAAATCAATATATTGTTTTATATGAATGAGTAGGCAGGATAAATTTTACATAATTCTGAAGCAAAAACTCTAGTCTACAACGTCCAATAGCCAGAAGTCTTGTGAACACAGATTTAATATTTTATTTGGCCTTATTTCAGTGACAATTTATTATTTTTTTTTTTTCAATAATCACCCATAAACGCTATTCTAACAAAAATACAAACATAACCATACATGTTGTTCACAAATTATGTTAGCCTAGTTTGTGCTGAATGCAGTGTAATGACACTTTTGCCATTAATATATTTATAAACTGAAAAATGCACAAATGTCAGGGCATGTCAAAACTTCCCCAGGCCCCTAAAAATCCTCAGACCCAGAGGGTTAACTCGGATATGATGAGCTTTTGGGTTTGAGTGAGAGAACGAGCAGGAGCTGAAGAACCTAGCTGATAAGTGTTCATTGATCTTTAAAGCGGAAGTGATTGAAACGAATATAGTTCCTAAAAGGCTCTGATGACCAGCGACCAAGTGTTTGAATCTGATGTTGATGATGAAAGTTTTTTTTTTTGGGTAGCTGTGGTTTCTGCTCCTATGTGGAACAAATGACTGGAAAAGTGGTCTGCTGGGATGCTGGATTGAATGAAAATGGATTTAAGGTATTTGTTTTGGTACCAAAAACTTGAGACTGATGATTGGGCCAGCACCACTAGCGGAAGCACCCTCACGCAAGGATCTGCAGGCCACAGACAATGGGGAGCTAGCAGAAGCAAACTCACTCTGGGGGGGAAGGTATTCGCTGAGAGGGATGGGCATTGTTGAATGGGGTGCAGCACCAGGAAAAGCCGGGGTGTGTGGTTAAGTGGAGGAAGAAGGAGACACATCATGTTTTAAGTTTTAAGTAGCTGAGGAAAGATAGCAGTTCATGTTTAGAGCAGTTTGGACCGTGAAAGGGAATTGAAGGTGACAGAAATATAATATTGATTTACTAGTGCAGTCAGGGCCTAGAAATGAACTGTATTTAAGTTAAATCACAGAAATTCAATGGACGTGGCTGAATCTATTGTTTTATCCTGGGTGATTGGAATCCCAAGCTTAGCGAAAACTGTGCAATATCCTTGTTTTCTCAGAAGAAGCCTAAAATGCTTTATAACCTCCATATAATCACCTCTGACATGTCAGTTTGATACTGTAATTGTTGTTTGATGCTGAATGATCATCAAACAGCAAAGTACAGTTTGATTTAGATGACGGTTTGTTGTTCTAATGGTTGCTGGAAGACAAAAAGAGCAAAGACAAAGAGTTTGTGTAATAAAAACGTGCACCTTGAATTTATTCAGTTGTGTTTCACACACAAAGGATCACTAAAATTTGCCATGAACACATGGCAATAATTACTGAAATAATTCTTTTTCAGTAATTTTCATTTTTTTAAAATTTATTTAATTTTTACTTCCCTTTCGAAAGGGAACTAGCACTGCGTCGAAACGCTATCGGGGAACGCCTCCATGTGAACCGGTGTCTGAGACGTTTATCAAATAATTGCAATCCTATTGGCCGGCGACAGCCTATGACGTCATATTGGCACGATCAGGAAGTATATGAGGAGCGCCTAGAGAACGTCATCGTCTTTTCATCTTTAGGGACTGAAGGAGTCTGAGGGTCTATTGTGGTAGCATTTTGTTAAATATTTTCAGGAAAACCATTTACCTTAGAATCTCCAACTGACAGCTCTTCAGTCCATCAGAAAGAAGCTTCACTCCAGAATCCTGCAGGTCATTGTTACTCAGGTCCAGTTCTCTCAGGACACAGTTTGAGGATTGTAGAACTGATGACAAACTCTCACAAGACTGAGCAGTGAGATTACATATGGAAAACCTGAACAAGTAAAAGACAGTAATTGCATATAGAATAAATTCAGCAGTGTGGTTTTTAGCAATTAACTCAATAAAAAAGTATTGAAATAATCTGAAACAAACCTCAGTATCTCCAGCTTACAGCTCTTCAGTCCATCAGAAAGAAGCTTCACTCCAGAATCCTGCACGTTATTGTTACTCAGGACACAGTTTGATGATTGTAGAGTTGAAGACAAACTTTCACAGGACTGACCAGTGAGATTACACCCACATAGCCTGTGTAGAGAACAAAACAAACAGTGACATCAATGTGTTTATCAGGGAAGGTTTAAAATCTGGACTGCATGTTTGTGCTGAATACAGTGTAACGACACTTTAGCCATTAAAATGTCAGAGCATGTCAAAACATCTCCAAAGTCCAAAAATTGGCTCAGGGTCAATTCCTGAGATTTAAGTTATTAACTCATGTGTGCATTTGTGATCAACATTGCAGAAAATCATACATGAATGCAGCTGATCCAGTTCAACTCACTGACTCAATGATCCAATCACATGAGTTCTCAAGTTATCAACACACTGAATCTGTACTTCTAAAATGAGGCAAGAAATGGGAGTAATATGATCCTTGGAGACCAGCGTGCAGAGGATTTGACAGATTACATTTTTGTTATTTTGGTTTTGTTATTTGTATTATTTTGACTTGATTCTCAGGTTCACCATCATTATAGTTACACATTCGATTCTTCCCCCCAACTCTTTACATTCACTTAAGACAGAGGTGGGGAACCTTGATCCTGGAGGGCTACTGTCCTGCAAAGTTTAGCTCCAACCCTAATTAAACACACCTGAAGCTAATCAAGGTCTTCAGAGGGCTGTTTCATAAAACAAGATTAGAAAACAAGCCAGGCTTATTTTAGTTAGTCAGACTTATTGTCAGGGAATTCTGTTTCATAAAACAAACTTAAATTAGTTCAAACTCAGTTACTCTGGCAACTTATGCTGGGAAACTAGCCTGGTCCGGGGCAGGCTAACTGTCAGGCTAAGCTGAGCTCCTCTAACACTGACCAATCGGAATGCAATGATATTACAGCTGACTCTCTCACATACAATATTTGATTTTATTAACCACTATTAGTCCAATATATATATATATATAAATATACTGTATACATACATATATATACATTTACTAAACAGAGCTAAATAAAAAAAGGTTTAAGTTTAAGGCAATTTTTTTATGAAAAGGTAAGCATGCTGAACCAAAACATTTAAAGAGAAGTAATTTCTCAACAATTAAAAGTGTTATATAGCCCTCTGAATCATTATCAGACTTAATACTGACAAAAATAGAAGCACTTGGGAAAGAACTGTCAGGAGATTTATTTCTTAGCACAAAAGAGCACAGTTGTACAAGAGGATTACTAAATCAAGTGTGAAAATATAGCAAAAGTAACACAGAAATTCAAAATCAACAACCCACTGTAATAACCCACTCAAAGCACAACACACACATTGAACATTTCATTCATTTATAAAGTTTATTTACTATAGTTGAATATTTTTTTAAAATTGGTAGTAAAATATGACAAGAATCAGAGAGTTCAACTGTGTTAGAAAAAAATCTTAATTATATCAGATAACAGTTAAGCAAAGTTGGCAAATAACACAAGTCAAAATGTTTAAATAATNATATATATAATGTGTTTGTGTGTGTGTGTGTAACCTACAGGTTTTCTTTTCTTACTGGCTAAATATTTTGTGCCCAAGATTTAATTAGATTGTTTTAAAATATATGAATACATTTCCCTCTGGTTTTATTTGGCAGCTATAGTACCTTTTATGTTTATTAGAAGAGCAGAAATTAAAATCCCGAAATTAAAAATTAAAATAAATATGCACAGACTAAATTTGAATTGGTAAAATGAATCTAAACTCAGTAAATGTCCTACAGTATATTGATTTACCACATTAAAATAGTCCAATTACAGTTACTATCATAAAAATACACTTACTTAAAATGTATATTTTAGTCAGAATTATTGCGCTTCCATTGCATCCCGTCTGTTTAGCACGCATGCGTGCAGCAGCGTTCATTCACTGTGAAGTTTAACAGCAAAATGAAAATATTTGCATGACTTGAAAACCACCATGTCTCAATCGCATAAAACAGCACAAAATCTATGCTGTTTCCAATGGTGGATCGATTTGATCCATGATCGACCACTAGGGCTGCTTACTGATCCAGAATGCTGCAGCAAGACTGGTCTTCAACGAACCGAAGAGAGCGCACGTCACTCCTCTCTTCATCACCCTGCATTGGCTGCCAGTAGCTGCTCGCATCCAATTCAAGGCTCTGATGTTTGCCTACAGAACGACCGCTGGCTCTGCACCGCTATACCTTAACTCACTACTGCAGTCTTATGCACCCTCCAGAAACTTGCGCTCTGCAAGTGAACGGCGCCTTGTGGTGCCATCAAAAAAAGGGGCACAAAATCGCTCTCACGGACCTTCTCCGGGTCTGTTCCTGGCTGGTGGAATGACCTGCCGCGCTCTATCCGAGCAGCTGAAAAAAAAATGCTAAAGACATATCTCTTTCGTCAGCACTTGACCCAGTAATAGTAGCACTTACCTTGATTTCTATTCTTCTTCCATCTATTTGTGTACTTACATTAAAAAAAAAAAAAAAAAAAAAAANAAAAATTCCTTGCTACGAGCACTTTACTGTCATAACTGTGACTTCACACAGCACTTACATACTGTTGTTCTCATGTTGATTTGATTGATTCTACTGTTCTCATTTGTAAGTCGCTTTGGATAAAAGCGTCTGCTAAATGACTAAATGTAAATGTAAGAAAAGCGTGCACGTGCAATTATCTTGACTAGGTAAACTAGCTAAATCTTGACTGGATCAAATTAGCAGGACTGAAAGAACTTAAATTACCTTTTATGAAACCACTTTAGCCCCAACTTATTTGTTAAGTTCATTCAAGTCAGGTTTTGGAGTTTTATCTGTGCTTTTATTAGAGTCTTTAATGAAACAGACCTCTGAATTACTAAAGTTACAGGCAGGTGAGTGTTTTTTTTAGGGTTGGGGCTAAATTCTGCAGGACAATGGCCCTCCAGGATCAACGTTCCCCATCCCGGACTTAAGACATAACCGACTATGTTTACATATATGTTCTTCAAGACAGATATTTTGAAATTATTCTGTTGGTATCAAACCGTTCAGCGCAATATGCTGCTAATGAGAACTGAATTGGGGATTGCATGTTGTCTGAGAGAGGCATATTTCTTGTACCAAACACCACTGATACATTCATACTACAGTATAGATAGGAAAAAAAATCTGCTAGTCATAGTCATATTTTTTAACATAGACAATTATTAATTGAGTAAATGTGAATGTCAAACCTCAGTAGGTTCAGATGACAGCGTGAACTCTTCAGTCCATCAGAAAGCAGCTTCACTCCTGAATCCTTCAGCTGATTGCTGCTCAGGTCCAGCTCTCTCAGATGGGAGTTTGGTGATTGTATAACTGAAGATATAGTTTCACAGCATGTTTCATCAAGACCACAGCTTTCAAGCCTGCCAAAATGAAATATAAGCAGTGTGAAATGAAAAGCAAGAAAACCCAGGATTTACCCGGGGTTTACAATGACCCAGGGTTACCTATTTAAGTATTAAAATAGCCCTAATTTGTGACTCACTGTTTGCACCGAAGTTTCACTCAGACATGAAACTGAAACAAGAAAACCTTTTTACACCAACATATTTTACTTATTTTCATCATTTTGTTAGTTTTGTTGCTTATTTTGTGGGTTCATATTGATTTTGTTGCTTACTTTTTATTTGTTCATTTTGTTGCTTTAGTTCATTTTTTGATCTCTATGACATTGCATAGGTTTATTTTTCATGTTCTATTTGTACAGTTGTACAGTTTTATTTGTTTTGCACATTGAAATATATATTTCTATGTTCTGTGTATTGTTTGTTTCCTTTTTCTGTTTAGAAGATAACTGAGCCATTAAATCTCCTTTGTAGATGAGCTCACAAAAAATAGTTAACTGACAACTATTAAATATTTTATAAGTACCTGAATTAATCATGGAATACAGTAGGAATATGTTTTAATAAAGTATTTATTAACACACTGAGTAACTATTACTCTATAAGTAAATTAAGTATAAATAGTATAATAGCGTAATATAAATGGACATTTAACGTGTAAGATATTCTTTTTCCCAAAAATACTAGTTAAAGTTATCACATTAGACTGACACTTTGTGACTTTGTTCACACAGGGAATAACTACTTCTCAATTTCTTTGATAATTTTCACCTTGTCACACTTGTGGTGTGAAAGGAAAAAGTAAATCTTTGTTTATTTGCATTATTTTGTAGATGGATGTAAACATTTGTCGAGTTAATATTTGAAATGTCCCGCGAGTTCGAAGGAAGTCATCATTAAAGCTAAGCGCATTTTTATTAAGTTACAGATGAAACATTGTCCATTTTCCCCATTAGGTATCAGGAACGCTTTGTGTTGATTTGTTATTTTGGCTTTTTTTATTTTTGTGTAGGCTTTTGGGTGAAGCACACCGCCGTGGTTACAGATTGGGCTGTTTTGCTCAGTTTCAAAACTGTATACTGGTGTTTAATGTCGCTTTACTCTTGAAAGCTGCACGAAGATTAGGTATAGAACAGTTTAGTGGGTGGAAAGGCAGAGTAGAAGGAGAAAGAGTGAATAGATGTTTTGTCTGTAGCTTTTGTTTTTAAATGCACTTGCTTTAAATTGAGAGAGTAGCCAACAAGTTTAAGATTTAAATATGGCATCCGTTGAAGAATTTGTTAAAGCTCCATGAGAGGACGTGTTGAATTTGTTTGTGAAGCAACAGTTGTGGGAACTTGTAGAGCATTTTAAAACTGATGTTGATAAATTAATAAAGAAAAATGAATTTCGTTCTAATGTGAGAAATTGGTTGATTGAAAACAAACGTTTCCACGCAGAAAAAACACAAGATTGAGAGAAATCCAGTGTATATATTTTTCAGGGTTATCTTTTGAGCGGAGAAAAGAAATTTAGCAAATGCAACAGAAACATGATAAAGAATTGGTCAAGGAAACTAAGCGATATGATTGAAAAATTAAGAACAAATAACTTACTCAAACAATGCAAAATTAAATACGCAGAAAAACAATTAGAAGCTGAAAAATCAGCATGCGAGTTTGAGCTACAAGCGGAGCATTTGAAATTGGTAAAGGAAGGTAAACTATCTCCAGAGCATGGTGAGAAAAAATTAAGTTTGTCTGGTGGTTTTGACTGGGCCAGTAATTTAAGATTGCTCCCTAAATTTAACGAACATGACCCCAATGTTTTTTTTTCTTTGTTTGAGACCATAGCTGAAGAGAGGAATTGGCCAAATGCTGTCCAAATTATTATGCTCCAAACTGTGATTACAGGCAAAGCACAAGAGGCATATGCCGTGTTTCCGATGGAGGACAGGAGAGATTATGATAAGGTAAACGTGACAATCCTAAAAGCTTACATGTTAGTTCCTGAGGCATACCGTCAGCGTTTTAGGAACTGGAGGAAAGGTGACCGCCAAACATGTTCTGAGGTGGTAAGAGAACATGTTTCGCACTTTGATCATTGGTGCATTGCTTCCGATATTGATAATTTTGAGAAGTTACATGACCTAATTATTTTAGAACAATTTAAGAACATTGTGCCTGACTATATGGCTACATATATAAATGAAAAGATGCCACATGATGCGATTAAAGCTGCAGTCTTAGCAGATAATTACATTTTGACGCATAAAACTGACTGATCACTGATCAGGGCGTCACCAGGTAATTTCAGTGAAAACAGAGTTGCATCAAGGAAAATTGAACCAACTTTTTCTTCAAAATTTGAGAAAAATGGTTGTGGGAAACCTGACCGAGATTTAGTATGCAATAGGTTGTTTGCAAACACATGGTTCTGGTGACACGCGAAATACCGGTGGAGGGCAAGCAGTGAAAATTAGAATGGAAGAGATGGAGAAAAGTCAATAAAAATTAAAACAGAGATTCTAATTTTTGGACCGAAAACTTCTTCACGCAATAACCTAGAATACTGTCTAACACTTGATGGCTGCTCTGTTAAGTCTTCGTCGTCAGTTAGGAACCTGGGTGTGCTCTTTGATACCAATCTTTCATTTGAAGGCCATGTTACTAGCATCTGTAAAACCGCATTCTTCCATCTTAAAAATATATCTAAACTACGACATATGCTCTCAATGAAAAATGCAGAACAGTTAGTTCATGCGTTCATGACCTCAAGGCTAGATTACTGTAACGCTCTACTGGGTGGTTGTTCCTCCCGCTTGATAAATAAACTACAGCTCGTACAAAATGCAGCAGCTAGAGTTCTTACTAGAACTAGGAAGTATGACCATATTAGCCCAGTTCTGTCATCACTGCATTGGCTTCCTGTCAAACATTGAATAGATTTTAAAATCTTGCTAATTACTTACAAAGCACTAAATGGTTTAGCTCCCCAGTACCTAAGCGAGCTCTTAATGCATTATAGTCCTTCACGTTTATTGCGATCTCAGAATTCAGGCCAGTTGATAATACCCAGAATATCAAAATCAACCGCAGGCGGTAGATCCTTCTCCTATTTGGCACCTAAACTCTGGAACAATCTTCCTAGCATTGTTCGGGAAGCAGACACACTCTGTCAGTTTAAATCTAGACTAAAAACACATCTCTTTAACCTGGCATACACATAACACATTATCAATTTATATTTTCAAATCCGTTAAAGGATTATTAGGCTGCATAAAATAGGTCAGCCGGAACCGGAACACTTCCTATAACACCAGATGTACTCGTTACATCAGAAGAAGAATGGCATCTATGCTAATATTAGTCTTTCTGTTTATCCCGGGGTTTACCGTAGTCAACCGGATCTGGGTTGTATCCAGCTGAGACCAAGGACCGGAGCCATGACACGACCACAACGCAGCCCTGAAGTATCAGCAGAGATTAAGGGTGCATTCACACTTGTAGTTTGGATCGTTTGGTTCATTTGGTCCGGACCAAAGAAGAAGAAAAAGACATTTAGTCCTGGTCCGATTAGTGTTCAGATTGGCAATTTTATCACCGAACCAAAAGATACTGAACCTTAAGGCATAGGGATACATTCACAACGTGATTGGTCTGATTTTATGACGTATTGCCTATTTTGAGACGGAACTTACCGAACATCCAAAACAATGCTGTGTGCTGAGGTAAATGCGCTCATTGTGTGTGTAGCTGTGCGTAGCCTGCATGTGAAGGTATTTTGGCCAGCTGGGAACTCATGAAGAGCTTATAAAATGTGTAAAGTAGTCAAAACAGCGGCAGGAATCCCTCCGTCACACACACAAATGATCTGCTGCGTGGAGACGCGCGTCTGATGCCTGTGATGGGCAAACTCGCACCTATGACAGGAAAAACTGACATGCGTGAGGATTCTGTCCTTTTTAGGGTCTCGTCTTCCTGTTTTTGTTTCAGTTACATGTCTTTGGTCCGTGTTGTGTTCATATATCATTCGAACCGCACCAGAGTGTCGTCTGGAAGCGGACCGAGACCCATCTTTTCAGCGGTCTCTGTCCGCTTGTTTGGTGCACACCAGGGTTCGGATGGCAGCGTTCAAATATGTTCAAATGAACCGCACTAACCGAGCAATCGCACCAGGGTTCGTTTTAATCGAACCAAACATGACAAGTGTGAACGCACCCTAACTGAGCAATCGCACCAGGGTTCGGATGGCAGCGTTCACATATGTTCAAATGAACCGCACTAACCGAGCAATCGCACCAGGGTTCGTTTTAATCGAACCAAACATGACAAGTGTGAATGCACCCTGAGTCAACTAGATCATCCACTGTGAAGGTCTCATCAACATGACAACCAGTGGCACAGTTCCTCAACAAACCGTCCATACCGGCGTGATGAATACGATCCTCAACTGGATTGAACTGGAATAAATACTTTGAATGTTGTGATCCCATCGGACTTATGATAGCTACCTCAATCATAATAAAGCACTGTTGGGCAGAGGAGAACTGGCCCCCTGACTAAGCCTGGTTTCTCCCAAGGTTTTTTTCTCCATTTTTAACACCTGTTTGCCACCTGATGTCACCTGTTGGAGTTTGGGTTCCTTGCCGCTGTCACCTTTGGCTTGCTTAGTTGGGGACACTTGACATTAGATATTCAACAGTGCTTTGATCTGCCTGCATTAACACCATTGCATGTGAACTGAACTGAGCTGGATGATGACATCACTGTTTACTCCAGTGCTGATATAGATAAATTAACTAAATTAATAACTATTGTTTCTTAAATCGGAATGAATCAATACTGAATTTACTTAAGATGGATACTGACACTATTTTCTTTAAGAGCTGCTGTGCAGCCAAAATTATATACCAGTTATCACTGTAAAGCTGCTTTGACACAATCTGCATTGCAAAAAGCGCTATATAAATAAAGGTGACTTGACTTGTCCAGTATTTTTACATTTAGTAATATATATTAAATCCTTTAATTAAACAGTAATCAGTGAAATTACTCACAGGGCTTTTTTGCAGCATCTCACAGCTGGAACGAGTTTCTTGTTGTCTGCCTGTGATGACGTGAACCTCTTTGGGTTGAACTCATCCAGCACCTCCTCTGACATCAGCAGTATGTAGGTCAGCACTGTGCACATTGAAGATGAGAGTTCTCTTCCTGGATGTGCATCTGAACTGATGTATCTCTGGATTTCCTCATATAATGAATGATCCTTGAGCTCAAGTAAGCAGTAGAATAGGTTGACTGAAGCTTCATCTGAGGTAGAGTACCATTCTAGTACTTGTTTAATGTATTTAGTTGTTTGTTTGATACTCTCAGTGGTGTCTTCAGTGTGTGAGATCAGGCCTTGGAGCAGGTTTTGACTGGATCCCAGTGAAATTCCCATCAGAAACCGCAGAAACAGGTCCATATGTCCTCTCTCACTCTTCATGGCTTTATCAACAGCCTTCTCTAGTAGCTCCTGCAGTGTGATGTTTTCTTTTGGCATCTCAAAGAAAAACTGAAGCTCCTGCATGTTCTTGTTCAGGTAACAGAGGAACACATGCACTGCAGCGAGGAACTCTTGAACACTCAGATGCACAAAGCAGAACACCTTTTCTTCATGAAGTCCATAGTCTTCCTTAAAGATCTCAGCGATCATTCCTGTGAACTCAGTGTCTTCACTCACATTAATACCACATTCTTCCAGATCTTCCTCACAGAACTCAATGTTTTCCTTCTTCAGCTGTTCAAACGCTAGCTTGGCTAACTTCAAAATCATTTCTTTATTTGACTGTAAGAGCTTTTTACGTTGTCTTTCTTCTTGTTCATCATACTTTTGGTTCTTTATTTTCATCTGTATCAGCAGGAAGTGAATGTACATTTCAGTGAGTGTTGTGCTGATGTTCTCAGTGTTGTTCTTGATGAGAATATTCTGAAGTACTGTGGCAGTGATCCAGCAGAACACAGGAATGTGACACATGATGTAGAGACTACGAGATGTCTTAATGTGTGAGATGATTCTGGAGGCCTGAGTCTTATCTGTGATTCTCTTTCTGAAGTACTCCTCCTTCTGTTGGTCAGCGAATCCTTGCACCTCTGTGAACAAACCCACATACTGAGGAGGGATCTGATTGGCTGCTGCTGGTCGTGAGGTCACCCAGATGAGAGTTGATGGAAGCAGCTTCCCTTTGACCAGACTTGTGAACAGCACATCTACAGATGATCTTTCCTCAACATTGTTTAATGTTTCACTTTTAAAATTCAAATCCAGGCGAGACTCATCAAGTCCATCAAATATAAATGCAAGTTTACATTCCTTATATAACTTTGATTTCTCAAGATCTTTCAGTTCAGGATAAAATTTTAGCAGAAACTCATGGAGATTGAACTTCTCGTCTTTAATGCTGTTAATCTCTCGGAATGGAAGCAGGAACACACAGTGTATATCACGATTGGCTTTTTCTTGTGCCCAGTCCAGGATGAACTTTTGCACGGAGACAGTTTTTCCAATGCCAGCAACTCCCTTGGTCAGCACAATCTTTTCTTCATTTTTTCCTCTAAGTAATGTAAATATATCATTGCATTTGATTGGTTTGTCTTGTGTTTTTTTGTTCAGGTAAGCATCATCAATCTTCAGAATCTCACGCTCCTGATTGACATCTTTCATATCTCCCTCTGTGATGAAGAGTTCTGTGTAAACATCCTTAAGAAGTGCTTCATTTTCTTTTTTGTACTCAAAAATACGTTCTGCTTTCCTCATCATGTTGGTTTTGTGAGTTCCCAAGATATTTTTCAGAATAAAATTATCTGTTATAAAAGATTGGTGGAAGTAAATAAAACAGTAGATAGCAAAAACATATTTCATTTAAGAAAAAAAGCTTTCACATTAGCATGATCTGATCTTCCATTTAATTCACTACATTTTGATAAATATATTACACTCATGGAAGGGAATACCCTTAAGCATTCAAATCAGAACTGTCATCCAGGCATATATACTTGATTATATTAATGCCTAATTTGTAAACTCAGAACAGAGGATAGGGTTAAAGCAGTGTTTCTCAAACTTTTTCTGCCATTCCCCACTTTGAGCCGACCTGTCCCCAATCACCCCAACAAAATGAAAATAAACTAGGCTTTAAGTTTAACTGTTAAAATATAATCACATTTAAAAAAGATAACATCAAATAACAGCATTAAAAACCTTCATATTGAGAAAATAAAAGTGCAATTATATTATCACTTTGGATTATAATTTATCAGTGGTGTAATGTAATGAAGTAATAATACTTTTTAGATTTCTGTCAACTTTTACTCCACTACATTTCCTAAATAAAATGTATACTTTTACTCTGATACATTTTCCCAAAGCATTTTCGTTACTTACTACAAAATAAAGTCGGAAGAACACAGACTGCAAGCAAGCATGTGCAAACAAGTGCTCGCACAACTGCATTTGATTTAATTTTCTGGGTTGCGTTCGTTGCTGGAGCGGCTGAGAAGGGTGCGCTGAGTGAGCTTACTTGCACAACTTCTGTGCAAAGTCCAGGAGGATGAGGAGCAGGTACTTCTAGTTGTGCCCAACTGGACCTGGTTTCCCGAACTGATGCTACTCGCGACAGCCCCTCCCTGGCCCATTACTCTAAAGATGGACCTTCAGACTCAGAGACGGGGCACCTGCATACGGACCTCTGGAATCTCCATGTCTGGTCCCTGGATGGGACTCAGAGGTTCTAGGTGGTACCCAAGTGAGTGGTAGACACCATCACTTCTGCTAGAGCTCCTTTGACAAGGAACCTCTATGCTCTAAAGTGGAACCTGTTAGTCGAGTGGTGTTCTTCCCCAAATTTGCCTGATTGGGTCAGTGGTTTCCTTCCTGCAGGACAGGTTGGAGCAAAGGCTGTCTCCCTCCACCTTTAAGGTGTATGTTGCCGCTATTGATGCACATCATGACGCAGTTGATGATAAGTCTTTGGGGAAACATGACCTGATCAGAAGGTTCCTGAGGGGGCAGAGGAGACAGGTGAATCTGCCTAATCCTCCCTTTATACCCTCTTGAGACTTGTCCCTTGTGCTTACAGCTCTTCAGGGACCACCATTCAAACATTTGCAATCAGTTAAAAGCTCTGTCACTTAAGATAGTTCTCCTAGTTGCATTGGCCTCCAACAAGAGGGTAGTGGACCTGCATGCTTTTTCAGTCAACGAATTTAGCCCAGGTGACACTCACATTATCTTGAGACCCCAGCCCGGATATGTCCCTAAGGTTCCTCCCACTCCCTTTAGAGATCAGGTGGTGAACCTGCAAGTGCTGCCCTCGGAGGAGGCAGACTCAGCCATGGCTTTGCTCTGCTCTGTCCACGCATTGCGCCTGTACATGGACAGAACATGAAGCTTTAGGACCTCAGATCAGCTCTTCATCTGTTACGGAGACCAGCAGAAGGCAAAGGCTGTCTCCAAACAGAGGATGGCCCACTGGATAGCGTATCAATCCCAGGGTGTGCCTTGCCCGCTCGGGTTGAGAGCTCAGTCCACCATAGAAGTTGCTTCCTGGCTGCGGGCTGGGCGACACCTAACACGTTCGCTAGATTCTATAGCCTCTGTGTGGAACCGGTTGCTTCACACATGCTCGCCCCTAGTGGTCAGTAATGCCTGAAGTCCCTGTACGTCTCGGTTACGTATGTAACCCCCGTTCCTTAAAGGAGGGAACGCAGATGTACATCCCGTCGCCACAGATCCTGTGCCACTGCTGAGCGTGAGCCATGTGCTCATCTCCTCAGCGAAAAACAGAGTGCGAGTGCACTCGATTCCGCATTTTTACCCACTCGCGGGGAAGGGTCGTATGACGCAAAGCACAGACGCCAATGTGCATTGACTCATTTAGTTTACACTCTAAGGTGATTGGGCTCTCATGTGATATCCAAATTTGTCAGTTCACTTCTGACGTATGTCTCCTGAAGGTGAACGAGGGTTACATATGTAACCGAGGCGTTCTTGTATGTAAGGAGGCTGTTGAAAATGTCAGGGGTGCTGTCTGGTTAGTTCTGGTGATACAGTACATCACCTCTCACAGTTAACTTCTGTTCTAATATTAAAAATGCCCCCAACCTGCATGGCAGCATTCAAATGTAAAAAGTCATAAGTAATTTTATAATGACTCTGATTTACTCTGATCAGGGGCAGTCGTGGCCTAATGGATAGAGAGTCGGACTTGTAACCCAAAGGTCATGGGTTCGAGTCTCAGGTCCGGCAGGGATTGTCGGTGAGGGGAGTGAATGTCCAGCGCTCTCCCCACCCTCAATACCACGACTGAGGTGAGACCCTTGAGCAAGGCACCGTACCCCCAACTGCTCCCCGGGCGCCGCAGCAATGGCTGCCCACTGCTCCGGGTGTGTGTTCACGGTGTGTGTGTTCACTGCTGTGTGTGTGCACTTGGATGGGTTAAATGCAGAGCACAAATTCCGAGTATGGGTCACCATACTTGGCCACATGTCACTTCACACTATTCACACTATTTATCAAGTGAAAATTGTGAAAAACATAATTTTATAAGTCAACCCTTCATAGACTTTACCTTTTGTGTGTACACAGGCATTTAGGATGAAACAGATTTTCTGTACATTAGGCCCCTGGACTGATGTAAAATACATCAAATAAATCACTTTAAAAAGGCTAGCTCACACTGCACAGACTGATGCTGAGCAATCACCAGATCACATTCCTGCTTAAACATTCCACAACCTGACAAAGGTGAATGAACATGTTCAGTCGGTGAAAACAAACAGACCAACACTAACAGGAAAAAAAATGACAAAACCTGGCATTCATGTCTATTGGTGTTGGATAACACCTGTCTGTGCAGTGTGATTTAAGAGAATACTACTGTTAAAGACGGCACCTTGCTCTTCTTTGTGTTTCTCCACTGTCTCTGTGATATTTTGTGGCTCTGTGTGGAGAGAGAAAAGGAGGGAAGTAAAAAAAATTATGATTTTTTTTAGATACACTGTATCAAAAGTTGGGTGATCATACATGCCATTTTTCCCAGACACGTCCTGGCCAGGATTTCTAAATTCGATATCGGTCGGAAGGCGATTTCAGAAAGCGATTTCTATGTGCACGCTATTGGTCAAATGACTTTTCAGTCATTACCTCCAGCAAGTATGAAAACAAAGCCAAAGCTGGGACATTTTAGGCAACTTAGAAATCCTGGCCAGGACGTGTCAAGGAAAAATGGCACGTATGGTCTCCCTGTGATATAATTCCTTTTATGGTTTTATCTTTGTCCGCCCTCTGGACAAGGTGGGGTGTCACTTTTTTCTATGGAAAGTATAAATTGTGTAAACTGCTCAATAAAGATTAAAGATTTGTGTCATGACTGTTCATTCTTTTCACACTGAGAGGGACTGAAAAGCAATTATACTTGATTTAAGAGTAAGAGAAATATTATTATTTAATGAACTTTAATAGAAAAAAGGGTTCACAATCACTGAGCATCATTTCACTGATCAAGCTATTATCTGACAGCTAATGTGTCTCAGTGAGCGCAGCTGTAGTGATAGTACCGTTTCCTGCAGTGTTGTAGTTCAAGGTCACTGATGTGATGTTGTTTCCAGCGAGTACAGGAGCCTTTACAGTTGCTCCCGTCTGAGCATTCAGATCAACACTGACTCCACTGCTGCTCATTTTGACTGGAATAGAGACAGAGATTCATTACATTTCCTAAATGACAATTTAACATTACTGAATGTAATGTTCTTCATTACCTTCCTTCTGTTCAGGCTTGTCTTCTTTCAGCTTATCTAGTGTGTCACAATGCTGATCAACAGATGCCATCGTCCTTCACCGACTGGACATGAAGAAAAAGGTTTCAAATAGCTCCACTGTTACCAGACACTTTCCGAAAACAAATAAGGCACTATTTGAAAATGAAAATGAAATAAAGCCGCAAGTGGATATTATAAAAAATAAATGACGGGTTATTAAATGTCTCTGTATGGATGTATTATCCTATGTACTATTTTAAAAGAGGCAAATAATATTAGGTCTCATTTACTCTCATGCACAAGGTTTCCTCTCATCAAACATGATCTCTACAAACAATCTCTCACCTGAGATTCTCAAGCAATGCCAAGTGTGCCATTCTCAAAACCAGTTAATACCCAATAAGGTAACACTTTATTATAGGGAACACATTAACTATTAACTATGACTTTCCCCTCAATAAACTCCTAATTTACTGCTTATTAATAGTTAATAAGTTAATTGTTAGGTTTAGGTATTAGGTATGATTAAGAATGTAGAATAAGGTCATGCAGAATAAGGCATTAATACGTGCTTAATAAGCACTAATAAACAGCTAATAATCTAGTAATATGCATGCTAATAAGAAACTATTTAAAATACCCTAAAATAAAGTGTTACCCAACCAACACCTTTAATACACACCCAGATTACAGACTTCTGATTAAACAGCTGTACACATAAATGGTCTTTATGCAGAGGACTAGGGCTGGGTATTGACACAATTTACGATTTCGATTCGATATCGATTATTTTGGATGTATTATTTAAGTTTCAGTACATGGCAAATTTTCTAGAGGAAAAAAATCTCTCTCAGAATGTTGCTTTCTAGAGCACTTTTCTAGCTGACTAATGAGTTTATGGTCACTGAATGTGTTTTTCTGAGGTAAATGTGACGTTACGTGACATTGTTTACGAGCTGTTTTATTGAGTCTTTCCGAGGTTGAAACACTGATTGAGCGATTACACGAGACATGATACGGATTTCAGTAAGTTGTACTGTATATTTGAACATACCTTCAGATGTTCATGCATGTTTATTTCACTGTAACTGGTATTAAAGCGGAGGAGAGGATGATCACATGCTTCTCTTTAACTGAGGCGCTAAAGCGATCTGTCACGCCACATTAAACAGCGCCAAAACGGTGTTTATTTTTTGAATCTCATAATAAGATGGACGTCATGTGAAATCTGAGACTTTGCTTCATATCAAAACTAACAAAGCACAAAGATTATTGTGATTTATTGGATGGGAGGCGCTACATATTCTGCTCATTCATCAACTGAAAACACACTAGACTAATCGATTCTTGGGATTTAAGAATCGATATCGGTTCGTAAATATGAGAATCGATTAAAATCGAGAAATCAATGTTTTTACGCAGCCCTACAGAGGGCTGTTTAATGGTAAACATGTTGAAGATTAGTGGACAGCCTGTCAGTTCATAAAGTGATCGGCTGTTTCTTCACAGAAGTCAACTGAACTGCATATTAAAGCCTTGACCATTGGCATCCATTCAAATAAGCCAACCCATTCTTACTCCAAATGTATCCAATAATAATAATGAAAATCATGCCCCAAAATATTGTCATTGACAATTATACCCCAGCATATCATTTCATGATTATAAAATAACTATGCCCTTCACGTCAAAATTGACAGAGTATGTTTTTTCTATAAAAGCCAATGAGTTTAAAGGTGCCCTAGAATTAAAAATTGAATTTACCGTGGCATAGTTGAATAACAAGAGTTCAGTACATGGAAATGACATACAGTGAGTCTCAAACTCCATTGTTTCCTCCTTCTTATGTAAATCTCATTTGTTTAAAAGACCTCCGAAGAACAGGCGAATCTCAACATAACACCGACTGTGATGCAACAGTTGAGATCATTAATATGTACGCCCCCAATATTTGCATATGCCAGCCCATGTTCAAGGCATTAGACAAGCCAGTATTAACATCTGGATCTGTGCACAGCTGAACCATCAGACTAGGTAAGCAAGCAAGAACAACAGCGAAAAATGGCAGATGGAGCAATTATAACTGACATGATCAATTATATTTTTAGTGATATTTGTAAATTGTCTTTCTAAATGTTTCGTTAGCATGTTGCTAATGTACTGTTAAATGTGGTTAAAGTTACCATCGTTTCTTACTGTATTCACGGAGACGAGAGCCGTCGCTATTTTCATTATTAAACACTTGCAGTCTGTATAATTCATAAACACAACTTCATTCTTTATAATTCTCTCCAACAGTGAGTAATGTTAGCTTTAGCCACGGAGCACCATCAAACTCATTCAGAATCAAATGTAAACATCCAAATAAATACCATACTCACATGATCTGCATGACGAACACTTTGTAAAGATCCATTTTGAGGGATATATTAGCTGTGTGAACTGTGTTTATGCTGTTTAAGGCAAGCTCCGGGGGCGGGGAGCACGAGGATTTAAAGGGGCCGCGCGCTGAATCGCCGCATATTTAATGATGCCCCAAAATAGGCAGTTACAAAAATGAATAAAAAAAAATCTATGGGCTATTTTGAGCTGAAACTTCACAGACACGTTCAGGGGACACCTTAGACTTATATTACATCTTGTGAAAACACGTTCTACGGCACCTTTAACTACGCATAGCAATAAAGAGCCCAGGGTGCTTTTGAACAAATGTCTTGGACATGCAGCATTTAGAAAGGGTTGCAAAAAGTGGAGCGTTAACCAGACAGGAAGCGTCACACCTCAGACATCTCACAGGCAGGGTTATCAGTTGTGCCGTTCTGAACTCATGTTCTCAAGTTCAAGGTGGAAGTCCAAAACAGTGAATATAATAACCATACAGGCAAAAGTTCACTTTAAGAATGAACAAAGTGGCGTCAATGAGTTTGAATTAAGGTATTTGAAAAAACAAACAAAAAAACAGCACAAACAGAAAGAGAAAAAGGTGATCTATATTATTATTTCTCTATATAAATATTTAGCAAAGACTTTATTCAAGCCACAAAAACAAACTTGTTACTGAAGTATGTAGAATATGTCCCTTACTTTACAAAAACCAAACAGAAACACACCCTTTGAGTAGGGCTGTGCAATTAAACGCAATCGCGATTTGAGCACATGCAATTTCTAATAGGGGTTGTTTCTTTGCAAACATGATGATGTTTCCTCTTTCGTTCGGTACATCTGCAAAAAAAGTGCAACATGTAAGTTTACTACACTTGCCATCAGATTGCTTGCAAGTGTGTGTGTGTGCAAAATTGCATCCAGTGATTTCACAAAGTCATGTTTACACGAATGAATCATGCCTGTCTTCTTTTTTCCTCTCTATCCCAAATGCCGTTTTTTCCTTCTTATCTTGTATTTCATGTAGGTGGGAGGCAAAGGTGTTTGTGGATCTGCAGAGTTTGCCGCTGCGAAACAGTTTTCCTGCAAGACCAGCAGTAAGGTGGATTGAAGTCGCAGTCTGTAGGCATGGCGTTCTTCTGAGGGCACTCAGTATGTTCAGAGGAGATATCTATGCTTACCCTTTGTACTTGCAGATAGAGCTCTGCACAGAAAATGCTACTTTCTTTTGTGCCGACATCATGTGCAAATACTGGCCATACCGTGCGTGTAGTGATCATGGTAGTGATGTTTCCACTCATTTATGTGTTACCTGGTTTCTCTGTAGCTTGCTAAACGCGCTATATGAATGACGTGAACACAGTTAAAAGAAATATCCTGTCATCCTTCATAGCAGTCGCTATTTACATCTCGTATCGTCTGTAAACTCTTGCATTACAAAGGCAACAACTGACTCGTTTGTATTACTTTGCAAAGAGCAGCACCACAGTAGAAAACGAATCCATATCCGTACCGGCACGAAATGTAACGACTAAACAAACAGCTTGGCCTAATGGAAAAGCACTTGGGAAATTCGAAGGCTCTTACGTTTTCGAACTGAAACCATTGTGCAGCGTTTACCTCCGTAAGTTGACCGAGTGGATCTCGTCTGAGCTTGTGCAAGTGAGTGGAGGTGAGTGGTGAATTATCTTACTCATAGATCCTTGTATATTGAATAAGGCAAGGGGGTAGATATTAAACATGTAATTTTGGTGATTTAAAGATGAGTTTTAAAGGATAAAATTATTGACTACAGGGGGACTTTAAAATGCCTTTAGAACAACCCCAGATAAGGGGCAAAAATGATTTACACAGAATTACACTGAGTGCCATTTTTCTCCATATATCAGCATGATTACAAATGTGATATTGATTTTATTCAGCGTACAGTTTAATGAACAAGAACTTAATATCAAGTGACTTACATTTTAGACACCAAATCGTCTGTTTCACTCTATTTTGCCTACAAAAACAGTTCCAAAGTCCACAGAATTGTTTTGCGTCTCTGAGCAACACTTCCTGAATGAATCAGCCGTTTGAATGAATCGGTTGAATCTCAATGACTCGCTCATTAACAGCGATTCGCTCCCACCTACTGGCGGGTTTAATTTCACATTTTAAATGTCTACGTTTTATAAATAATTTCAAATAACAGTATTTATGCATCTGTAACTGCTGTTGACTGATTAACTTTAATAAAGTTTAATAGTTAGGCTATACATTAAGATTACAATTTCTGTATCTGAAAATCTGTTTAAACCTACATGAAAAACTTGAAAAGCACCGTTTATTTCATTTAAGCGTTTGTTGTTGTATTTATTTGTGTTATTACACGTAATTTGATTATTTGTTACTATTTTATTACTTATTGTTTATTTGTCTAACAATATTTAAAATATAAGATAATCTAGTAGCTTTTGGTCTCATAACCCTATTTATTGAGGTTAAATGTAACAAAGACAACAAAAATAATAACTAGGCTTAATTTATAGGCCCATTTTCTTTTCTTGTACTTTATACATTTTTTGTCGTGGTGCCAGTGAAAATTTTGGTGGGACAAGTAAAAAATTGAAAAAGTCCTTAGCGTTGAGCCCTGACTCATTACAATCCTACTAGCCCTTTATTTTAGACCAAAAACTCAATGTAATAACTGCACATAATGCATTACTTTATTATTGTAATAAAATGCTCAATGTAATATTTTTCTAATCTTGAGCTTATCATGTAATAACAATTTTTACATCATGAGAAATGTATTAAATTATAAACTCACCAAAAACATGTCATATTGTCATAATTGTAACAGCTTTTAAAACATAAAATACATTTGTATTCCCTTACAGTACATTTTTAAAAATCTAAATCCGGTCTTATACTGCGAAATCAACATATTAAATATGATATTCATAAATATTCAGCTTGATGATTAGTTAATTCTAAAGTTATTTGTTTCAGTGGCATTGCATAGGCATAATTTCACATTAATGGTGCAAAAGTTCTGGTACATGATTGTAAGTTGTACTGTATTTTTCAACATGCCCTCTGATGTACATTCAGGCTTTGTTTTGCTGTAACTTGTATTGAAGTGCAGAAATGTTTGCTTAACTTGGGCTCCGTGCTGCCTTTGGCTGAAGCAGATAACGTTATCTATCACACACACACACACACACACACACTCCTCATTGCTAGACTGATACTGTGAGTTGCTTTTTTTAACATCATTTGCATACAGTGTTGGTTTTTAACACTGTTTGTAATTTAACTATATATATTTAATGTATATAAGAAGTTGTAGTAGTAATAATAATAATAGTAGCAGTAGGCTAAAAACTGAACTTAGATTTTAAAATGTACTGTAAAAACCCAAACATGTTTTAGAGTGTACATTCAAAAATAATGTAAAATTCCAGTAAACAAAGCAAAATGTTTAGAAACATTATAAACACACATCAATTTAAGCTCCCTCACTCACATGAAATCACATGAAAACAGTATTTAGGATAAATTCACGAATCTGAAGCAACATCTCTCATTCGACACGAATCCAAATGTTTCCATATTCGTATTCGGATGCTGTTATTTATTATGTAAATGAGGCATTGTACTTTACTCGCATTATAAAACATATTTAGTTTAATTCTGTTTCCTCCGTCCACAGACGCGCGATCAGCTGCTTATATCTGTCCTGAATGTGTGGAAATGTGCATTATGAGTCACAAGCATCAGGATAAGAGAGTGTGAAGAGTGCATGCAGTGACATAAAGATTCACCTCAGTATAGGTTTATAGCGCTGCGCTAAATTCAATTCACATTTATTTGTATAGCACTTTTCACGATACATATTTCAAAGCAGCTTTACAGAGAATGCATGTCAACATTACAATTATGTTACAATAACATTACAATAAATCACTCACGAGATAAACTGAGGAACTGAAGTTGCGACATGAAAGTGTTAGTATATGACAGAATAAGAGAGAAACAGAAAGATAAATGAACTTACACTCATGCGCACACATCTAGAGCTGGCAGAGACGAAAGAGGAGACTGAAAGTCAACTGTGACAGTGATGATGACAGACCTGACGTCACACACAACTGTACTTACTTGTTTGGCAGAAAATCTGTATATTTTGAGGGATGGAAATCCAAAGGGATTTGCCCATTTCTTAGATGATAATGGAAATCTGTTACTGTAAAGAGAATTTTGTGAGAAATTAAATAAAAAAAAAAAAAGAAAATTATCTGTCTTTCCCCCTCCTTCCTAAAGCTAAAGCTTTTTAAATGAGATTTATCCTACCAATGAATTTTTAAGATTAAAATGTAATTTTGATGTGAAACGAATATTGAAAACGTAGAGCATGTGTTCTTTTGTTGTGATATGGTGCAGCCTTTGTGGAGAGATGTGCAGAACGGGTTACGGTCTGGGGAGGTTGAACTCCCTCCAGTGGCGTGTAAAGAACTCGAAAACCATACTTCAGTAAAAGTGTATCTCACCAGAAAATGACTTTGGTAGAAGTTAAAGTCGCTGTTTAAAATGTTACTTGAGTAAAGGTTTTAAAGTATGTGATATTTTTCGTACTTAAGTATTGAAAGTAAAAGTACAAGTAAATGTAAAATACAAAAAGAGCAAAAAATATTATAAAAAATTGTTCTATATACAGTTTGAGCAGCAAGATTGCGTTCAGTTTTAACTCTCTTACATTTTGTTTCTTTGAATTAAAAAAAATGGCTAAATGTTTATTGTAATTTTTAAATATAAAAAATACTAATATATTAATTATACATTGAGCATTCATGTTAATTCATAGTGCACTATAACTAATGTAAGAGACAACTTTAAAATGCTAAAATGTAAATGTTAAAATTAAAAATGAACAATACTTTTATTAACCTTATTTATACAAATGGACTCTTATTGTAAAGTGTTTCCATTTCATATAAATCCAAACAGTCGTGCTTAAAAATTACCATCTTTACACACAAAGTTATAGCATGGGTCTATTATATGTATACTTTCACACATTATTTGCCTCTATTTTAGAAAACTTGATGATTATCTAATCAAAATATGTGTTACAGTGCCGATGAAAAAAGAATTGAAATCGAACACATTTCTGATAAATGTTTCTGTTGCTGCATGATGAGAATACAGTTTAAATGCAACTTCGCTGGATAATGAATGCATAACAGCGAACAAATGGATATAAACTAATGCAAATGAATAGTAACAATCGTGACATTAAACAGTTGGTGTTTTTGTCACATTGTTTTAAAGGAACACTCCACTTTTTTTGAAAATAGGCTCATTTTCCAACTCCCCTAGAGTTAAACAGTTGAGTTTTACCGTTTTCGAATCCATTCAGCCGATCTCCGGGTCTGGCGGTACCACTTTTAGCATAGCTTAGCATAGTTCATTGAATCTGATTAGACCGATAGCATCTGGCTCAAAAATGACCAAAGAGTTTTGATATTTTTCCTATTTAAAACTTGACTCTTCTGTAGTTAAATCGTGTACTAAGACCGACGGAAAGTGAAAAGTTGCGATTTTCTAGGGTGATATGGCTAGGAACTATATTCTATCATTGCGTCTGCTGCACTCATGGTACGGCGGCGAAGTTCCTTGATTATTACGCCGGAATGAGAGTATAGTTCCAAGCCATATCGGCCTAGAAAATTACAACTTTTCATTTTCCGTCGGTCTTAGTACACGATGTAACTACAGAAGAGTCAAGTTTTAAATAGGAAAAATATTGAAACTCTTTGGTCATTTCTGAGCGAGATGCTAACGGTCTAATCAGATTCAATGAACTATGCTAAGCTATGCTAAAAGTGATCGGAGATCGGCTGAATGGATTCGAAAACGGTAAACTGTTTAACTCTCGGGGAGTTGGAAAATGAGCCTATTTTCAAAAAAAGTGTAGTGTTCCTTTAACCGCTTGAGGTACTAATGTCAGCATCCTCTCAGCCTCGACGGCAAACATCCTGCTGTTCTCCACTAATGCAGCATCTACTCAACAAACTAATTACTGTATAATGATATGAAAACATGTACTGTAGTGTACACTGTATAACATACCGTCAACAGAGTCTTTTGAAGAACACACAAGAGAATAAGAATCACAACTACACATCAGCTTAAACAATACTGGACAAAGAACTGGGGGTATTCCAGAAAGAGGGGGTCAAAATTACCATTTTCACCTGAGATTCCCAGCCAAATTTCAAGGGTGTAAAAGCATGACTTTATAAAGATGGCAGCATCATTATTTTGTTTTCACACAGAGTTTGGTAGGTCTGTTAGTAAAATCTTGACTTTAGCAATCTTTGTTTCATCATATGCCAACAGTGACAGTTCAGAAACGGTAAAAAGCACTGTGTTTTTTGCCTCAAGTTTGTGCGCCTGTAACTCAAG
>RJVU01033420.1:125931-143920 GCA_003731715.1 Anabarilius grahami
TACTTGAGTAAAAGTTTTAAAGTATGTGATATTTTTCGTACTTAAGTATTGAAAGTAAAAGTACAAGTAAATGTAAAATACAAAAAGAGCAAAAAATATTATAAAAAATTGTTCTATATACAGTTTGAGCAGCAAGATTGCGTTCAGTTTTAACTCTCTTACATTTTGTTTCTTTGAATTAAAAAATGGCTAAATGTTTATTGTAATTTTTAAATATAAAAAATACTAATATATTAATTATACATTGATCGTTCATGTTAATTCATAGTGCATTATAACTAATGTAAGAGACAACTTTAAAATGCTAAAATGTAATTAAAAATGAACAACACTTTTATTAACCTTATTTATACAAATGGACTCTTATTGTAAAGTGTTTCCATTCATATAAATCCAAACAGTCGTGCTTAAAAATCATCTTTACACACAAAGGCATAGCCTAAGTCTATTATATGTATACTTTCACACATTATTTGCCTCTATTTTAGAAAACTTGATTATCTAATCAAAATATGTGTTACAGTGCCGATAAAAAAAGAACAAATTGAATACATTTCTGATTTATGTTTCTGTCGCTGCATGATGATGATACAGTTTAAATATGCAACTTCACTGGATAATGAATGCATAACAGCGAACAAATGGATATATATATGCTACTTGAGTAAAAGTTTTAAAGTATGTGATATTTTTCGTACTTAAGTATTGAAAGTAAAAGTACAAGTAAATGTAAAATACAAAAAGAGCAAAAAATATTATAAAAAATTGTTCTATATACAGTTTGAGCAGCAAGATTGCGTTCAGTTTTAACTCTTACATTTTGTTTCTTTGAATTAAAAAAAATGGCTAAATGTTTATTGTAATTTTTAAATATAAAAAATACTAATATATTAATTATACATTGATCGTTCATGTTAATTCATAGTGCATTATAACTAATGTAAGAGACAACTTTAAAATGTTAAAATGTAATTAAAAATGAACAATACTTTTATTAACCTTATTTATACAAATGGACTCTTATTGTAAAGTGTTTCCATTTCATATAAATCCAAACAGTCGTGCTTAAAAATTACCATCTTTACACACAAAGTTATAGCATGGGTCTATTATATGTATACTTTCACACATTATTTGCCTCTATTTTAGAAAACTTGATGATTATCTAATCAAAATATGTGTTACAGTGCCGATAAAAAAGAACTGAAATCGAATACATTTCTGATAAATGTTTCTGTCGCTGCATGATGAGAATACAGTTTAAATGCAACTTCACTGGATAATGAATGCATAACAGCGAATAAATGGATATAAACTAATGCAAATGAATGGAAACAATCGTGACATTAAACAGTTGGTGTTTTTGTCACATTGTTTTAAAGGAACACTCCACTTTTTTTGAAAATAGGCTCATTTTCCAACTCCCCTAGAGTTAAAAAGTTGAGTTGTACCGTTTTCGAATCCATTCAGCCGATCTCCGGGTCCCGCGGTACCACTTTTAGCATAGCTTAGCATAGTTCATTGAATCTGATTAGACCGATAGCATCTGGCTCAAAAATGACCAAAGAGCTTTGATATTTTTCCTATTTAAAACTTGACTCTTCTGTAGTTAAATCGTGTACTAAGACCGACGGAAAATGAAAAGTTGTGATTTTCTAGGGTGATATGGCTAGGAACTATATTCTATCATTGCGTCTGCTGCACTCATGGTACGGCGGTGAAGTTCCTCGATTATTACGCCGGAATGAGAGTATACAGTAGTTCCTAGCCATATCGGCCTAGAAAATCACAACTTTTCATTTTCCGTCAGCCTTAGTACACAATGTAACTACAGAAGAGTCAAGTTTTAAATAGGAAAAATATCAAAACTCTTTGGTCATTTTTGAGCGAGATGCTAACGGTCTAATCAGATTCAATGAACTATGCTAAGCTATGCTAAAAGTGATCGGAGATCGGCTGAATGGATTCGAAACGGTAAACTGTTTAACTCTCGGGGAGTTGGAAAATGAGCCTATTTTCAAAAAAAGTGTAGTGTTCCTTTAACCGCTTGAGGTACTAATGTCAGCATCCTCTCAGCCTCGACGGCAAACATCCTGCTGTTCTCCACTAATGCAGCATCTACTCAACAAACTAATTACTTTATAATGATATGAAAACATGTACTGTAGTGTACACTGTATAACATACCGTTTTTGAAGTGTCCCGCTCTGTGCAGCGCACAGCATCACATCACGTGTCAAAACAAACTCTACGAGGCATCAGTGATAGCTTTTATTTCACCTCTAGAGGTCGCTCTCGTACCGCATAANTATTTTGTTTTCACACAGAGTTTGGTAGGTCTGTTAGTAAAATCTTGACTTTAGCAATCTTTGTTTCATCATATGCCAACAGTGACAGTTCAGAAACGGTAAAAAGCACTGTGTTTTTTGCCTCAAGTTTGTGCGCCTGTAACTCAAGACATATTAAAGTGCCCCATTATGCCTTTTTTAAGATTCCTAATATTGTTTTGGGAGTCTCCTACAACAGGTTTACATGCATGCAAGGTCAAAAAACACTTTTGTTTTCTCATAATATACATTTAATTTCATTAAAGATGGATAAAAACAAAATGAACCAGGCCCTTGGATTGATGCCTATTCAGTAACAGAGAGCAAGAGCATTTCACATTTGATGATTTTGCTGTTTTGTGGAGTGACCTGCTCAAGCAGAATCAGATTTCTCAAGCTTCTCAAACTCAGGCTAAAGCATATCTGGCAGGTTCTTGCTTAGGAAAGCAAGCATTTCTGCTCTCTCGGCTGTCAGCCTGTTTCGCTTCCCGGGAAAACGCTGATGGTCGACTCGCCAGTATTTGTATGGATCTTGTGTGGCAGGAATTGTCTCCTCTGTAAAAAAAAGCCATGAACTTGGACAGCAGTGCTGGAGCTGCTTGCTGCACCAGGAACATCCTCACACTCCTCCCGAGTTTTGTCAAACTCCTTCCAGGAGGACTTTCCTGGTGGCTCTGAAGTTCCCAGTCCCAGGATGAGGGACCTTCCACCTCCACAGCAAGTGATACTACTTTCTTTCAAACTTAGGCTACATGACATGTTACACATGCATGCTCATGCAAACATATAAAATGTACACCAAATAATTATCCTATTTCTTGCAATAACATAGGCTCTTTTTGTTATTCTCTTTCTGTTCAGTCTGTGAGATCGGACTTGATCTCAGTGTCGCAAAGGGAGAGGGCCATCAGAAAGAGAGTGAAGCCACCACCATATAACCTCACAAGTGATAAAACACACTGAATATATTAAAACAATAAAGTCATCCAGCAAGCAACCCTGACAGCAACATAATGTGGCCCAGATCCGGCCCACATGTGGATTACACACGGAGCAGATGTGGGCCAGATCTGGGCTGACACTATGTTGCTGTCAGGGAACCAGCCAAGCAAGTACCCGGGCAGCAAGCAACCAAAAGGGGGAAAAAAGAGAACAACAGAAGCACATCACCTACTATGGTGACCCAAATGACCCTAAGGCTACTGAGGAATGGGTAAAATGAGATCCATGTTCTGCCTGGTTTCATGAGAGCTGTGATGACGATGGTTTCATTTGCAAAGACTGTGTTTTCATCACACACATGCAATAGTGATATCAGTTTTAAATTTTGAATGTGAATTTTTGTAATTTGCACATTTTGTTCTAAATGTGTTGTACACACACACACCCCTGACATCAGTTCACTGATCTATGCTCTTCCAAAATTGACTTTTTTGTATATGTGGGTTTGCACCCAAAATGTTTCTTTTTTTAATGGCACGTATGAATATGTTTGTTTAAAGCAGTTTAAATGTATTAAAACTGATGATAAATGACTATTTCCCTACGCAGTTTGACTGGCCCATTTTACCTGAAACTGCTCGTGCAAAAAAAAGTTGGCACAGCTGATTTTTCAAGAACTGTAGGGCCTAAATAATTATATTTTATTACATAATTTCAACACAAAACCCTCATTATTAATCATAAAAACACATGGAAAAGGCATATATGGTATTGTATTATTGTCCCAAGCGATTTACCAAAAAGTGGCCCAATTTAGCTGATATCACCCTATAGAAAAATAATGTAGGAATTCGATTTTCTTTAAAATACACATAAATATGCTACTTAGGCTTCTGGAATCTTTTTTTTTTTTTTTGTGAGAATATTTTACTTCCTGAAAAATGCCAAACCGGAAGTGACGGAATGAGAGGGAGTGCAGTCAATATAAACAACTGATAGTTTTCAGTCTAACTAACTATGACCTTCAACCTGTTGGTGCCCATTGAAGTCCACTATAAGGAGAATAATCCTGGAATGTTTTCATCAAAATCTTTAATTTCTCTTCGACTGAAGAAAGAAAGACATGAACATCTTGGATGACATGGGGGTGAGTAAATTATCAGGAAAAGTTTATTTAAAAGTGGACTGATCCTTTAAGGGTGGGTGGATTCTTTAGCCTGGCGTTGGTTCACCCTCCACCTATACTGCTTGATCAGCCCTTTAACAGTCTTTCTGCATAGTTAATCTGTTTAAAATTAAGTGGTGCAACACAACTCGATTTAAAATAAAACCCAGATCCTTGATTAGTGTTAAATTTTGCTTAATATAATCCTTATTGGTACAACCCAAAGTGCTGGAAGGTTGGCGTAACTGCTACTCATATTTTATTGACAGCTTTCTGGTACAAACAAAAAGAAAGGGCGCTCACTGCGCTTTCTACCACTCAGCAAAATAATTCAAAATAAGTCCGCATATCACTCCAGCTCTGACGAACGGTCTCGCCCATAGCACGAGTTCCCAGTGAGTTTCTCTCTCTCCAGCTCCCCATTTCCTGGTGGCTTTTAGCCGGTCTCTCCACACCAATTACTGAAACGAGACACAGATGTTTAACATTTGCACTTGACCTACTCTCCCATTGCAGACTTCGCTGAGCCACGCCCCCCTTGCCACACTCTGATTGGATGTCTGTGATTATGGCATGTCCCAGACACTGCTCAGCTAACTTCAGTGAGTGTAAAAAGTGAACAAATGACATAAAATTCAAAAACCTTTTGAGTGTTCTTATTGTCCTCGACAAGTTATTTGATAAAACAAGTCATTTTGATCATTTATATTCTATTTTGCCGCTGTCGCCTTTGGCTTGCTTAGTTGGGGACAATTGACATTTGACTTGACATTTGATATTCAACAGTATTCTTGACATTTAATCAACAGTGCTTCTGATCTGCCTGCATTGACACTATTCTTTAAGAGCTGCTGTGCAGCCAAATAATGTACCAGTTATCAAAGTAAAGCTGCTTTGACACAATCTGCATTGTAAAAAGCGCTATATAAATAAAGGTGACTTGACTATTTTCATAATAATATTAAATGCAAAATTTTGCCAAAAATGACATGTGCATAGTTTTTTGCCACATTATAATAATGTTTTCACTAGGGCTGTCAATTTAATGCGATAATTTGGTGCGATTAATTATGGGGGAAAAACACGTTAAAAAAAATTAATGCATTTAGTGCATCCGGCCCAGACTTGTACGGCATCTTACATGGCATAGTGATGTACGAAACGACTCGCTGTGTGATGCAGCCTGTTAGAATGTAGTTAGAATGTGCCTAAAATGCCCCGAATGGGTTTTATCTTCATATATCATATGATATAGTTACGCAATCACACTAGAAAAAGTGTAATTTTCCTGAATATCTGCTCGATTTGCAAATGTGTTATATTTTATACAACAGTAAAATAAACACATATTGTCAGTTTTTGTTCTATTTTGCCAACAAAAATAGTTCCAAACAAAGCCACAGCAGAACTGTTGTGCGTCTATGACATAATTGAATAACATTTATGCGTGGTTATTGAAAAAACTAAAAACTTAAGTCACTGAAATAAGGCCAAAAAAGTATAGTAAATCTGTGTTTACAATGCTTTAGGGTATTGGAGGTTGTAGGCTAGAGTTTTTGCTTCAGAATTATGTAAAAATTATGCTGACTACTCTTTCATTTATAACAATATATTGATTTAGTTTTTGTAAGACACTTTTTGCCAAGAAACACAGTATGCATGGAGGCATGAATCAGCATGAATAATGGGTCATTCTCACCTGAGAAGACAAAAGAATCGCATAGTAATGAGCTGAAATGACTTGCATATTAATGAGGCATTTCAGTCAGGTAGGCTGTGAAAAAAACCTTCTGTGATGTCTCAAGCTCATCATGGTATATGAAACCTACAGAAAAATATTATTACAATATAAAGTAATGGTTTTATATTATATACTTTAAAATATAATGTATTTCTGTGATGCAAAGAGTCTGAATATAGGCTTTTAGTTTAAAAGCATGCACATTTGGAGAAATATTGGATTCTCATATGTTTATGTCAATTTTCGATATTTTCTATATCAGTTATATTTATTTAATATTCATTGTCATTACTATGAGCGCTGGTGTTTTCAATTCATACTTGCAGTCGGAGGGCGCTCTCTGTGCATTTTTAGTCCACAAATTCATCTAAAGAAGAAGAGGCTATTCCATGAATGGTGTTTTCAATTCATACTGCAGCCGGAGGGCGCTAAAGAAACAAAAACTCATCTAAAATTCATCTATAGAAGAAAAGTAAACAGGAACTAACTGCATGTCTTCCAGAGGTCGCTAACCATGGCTTTTACATCCAGATAAACACTTTTCAAGACAATAAATACACGATTGAGACGATGTATGCATGTGTTGCCTCTGAATTTGCCTGTGAATAGCGCTGGCTCCGTGGGCGTGGCCGCATTAGTGGGTAATGAGCTGAATCACGGACTTCTGACATGGCTCTCTTTTCATACAGATTACATAAACACAGAATGTTTGTTTTCGATTTGACTTACACGATTTAAAACCTGACATTTCAACGTTTTTTTAGACATAAGTGTCATTTTTTTGTGATTAGTATTCACTAAGTTACAGTTCATTTTCTGAGAACTATCAGATTGGAGTTCGTTCAGAGGGAGACGAGAGATCACGCATCATGTTAGTTTTCTTTATTTTACTAAAAGCACAACATTGTGTTTTTACTCTGAGTGTATACAAATAAAAGAAGACATTCTATAGTTTCAATTGATATATTACTTATGTCTCTATGACAAGAAATGACGGAGTATTTTAAGTCTGTTTTACTGCAATGTGAAAAAAACCTGCAAAACGCGCCGGCGCGTTTTCAGACCTCAGAGAGTTAAGGGTTTCTTCTTGTTCCTGTTTTTTCTCATGTTTCTGTTTTCTTCACCAATTCAAGTCTTTGTCCACCCTGTCATCTTCTTCTTTTATGAAAATTAGCAAATTGATAAATGAAAATACAAAAACTACTGAAAACCCACTGATTCAGGCCTTCCTTCTCCATGTGGGTGCTACTACCAACCTCATTGCTCTAGGTGTGCAGCAAAACATCATTTTTTATACAAATAAGTAATATATTTTGTTCAGGCAAACATGTTCTGTATTGTAAAAAGGTCATACAGCTGAACAAGCTGGAGGTCCACAAGAGTGCACAGCATGTCCATAAGCGTATAGCTGCCATATTTTGCAGAATGCGTTAAAAAACGAAACTGGTGCCGCATTCGTTCCGCAAGTAGAACAGGAAAGGCGTAGGACATACGGCGTAAGCTTTTTGAAGAATACGGAAAGCAGAAGCACGTGCAAGGTGATATTTTGTGTTTATAAAGCATATACAGTTGTATTTTTTCCGAAAATGACCAATCGATTCCTCGTCTGGTGTCGTTTAAAGCTCTTTGAAGCTGCACTGAAACTGTAATTTGGACCTTCAACCGTTTGGTGCCCATTGAAGTCCACTATAAGGAGAAAAATCCTGGAATGTTTTCATCAAAAACCTTCATTTCTTTTCGACTGAAGAAAGACATGAACATCTTGGATGACATGGAGGTGAGTAAATTATCTGGAAAAGTTTGTTTAAAAGTGGAGTAATCCTTTAACATGGAACATAATCCTTTTATCTGTGCTAGTTGAACCTCTTCTGCTTATAAAGAATAATAATGAGAACACAACAGAGATTTAAGAAGAAAAAACATTTATTGATAGCTTTTGTATATTAAAAATATGTAAAGAGATACCTTAGTGGAAAAACATGTGTAAACAATATTGTAAGTATTTTAAAATGCTTTTTTTAATTTTAAAATTTAGATCAGATTTGACTTGCCTAACCTGAGAATAATAAACACACTGCAAAAAATGCTGTTCTTACTTAGAGTTTTTGTCTTGTTTCCAGTCCAAATATCTAAAAATTCTTAAATCAAGAAGCGTTTTCTAGACAAGTAAAAATTATTTTCTTGTTTTTAGGAAAAATAAGTCAAAATTAAGTGAGTTTTTCCTTAAAACAAGCAAAATAATCTGCCAGTGGGGTAAGCAAAATAATCTTAATCCAAACTGAAAACAAGATTATATATCTTATTTTTGGTTTGATATAAGATTATTTTGCTTATTTTCAGGAAAAAAAACTCACTTAATTTTGACTTATTTTTTCTGAAAACAAGAAAATAATTTTTACTTGTCAAGAAAATGCTTCTTGATTTAAGAACTTTAAAATATTTTGACTAGAAACAAGACAAAAACTCTAAGAACAGCATTTTTTGCAGTGTATAAGGTAAAGGTGTGTAGAGACGCACCATAAAACAACACATGGTATATATGCATTAGCCCATATTGCAAAAGCACTGCAGTTGTACACTAACATATTGCACTATTCTTTATCATAACTCCAAGTAATAACAATGACAATCATTTGACACATTTCTAGACAACACATATTGCTGTTAGCCANTGATTTAAGAACTTTAAAATATTTTGACTAGAAACAAGACAAAAACTCTAAGTACAGCATTTTTTGCAGTGTATAAGGTAAAGGTGTGTAGAGACGCACCATAAAACAACACACAGTCATGGTATATATGCATTAGCCCATATTGCAAAAGCACTGCAGTTGTACACTAACATATTGCACTATTCTTTATCATAACTCCAAGTAATAACAATGACAATCATTTGACACATTTCTAGACAACACATATTGCTGTTAGCCAGAGACCTACAAGCTGCGCAGAGCGTACACAACACACACAACTAAATCTGTACTGTGCTGCTGCATTGAACATAATAGCAGCAATTATTAATCGTACTTACAGGTTGTGATTCGGAGGAGGAAGAAGCTGGTCCAAAAACACCCATCCTTCGATAACAACCGGCTTGCGAATCTCTCTTTGAATGCATTTATGTTGAAGAAGCAGTCGATTCTGACTGAAAAAAACTGTGATTTCCTTCACATTGTAGAGCACTGCATCTTCTCGACGTGATGCTGTCCAGCGTTGTGGCAAAAATCAACACTGACTCTTTTCCTACATCACCAGTAACCACAGGAATCAGCTGCAGTTGTTCAGGGAGTTGACACTAATGTTTTGTTGTGACCTCACAACGAAACGGCTTGGGATTTGTTTTACAAACGACTCGTTTAATAGATTTGGTTTGAACATTGGGGGGGTTGAACGTTGGTATGCTGCCTGTTATTTTTATTTTTTATTTCTCACTATCTATCTACATGCATTTATGATCAATATATCGTTTGATTAAAATGAGTCGAAATGAACACATGCTTTAACTGATTACAAATTCAACATATACAAATATGAAAGAGACAACATTTAGACATTTATTTTAAGATTTTTACATTCCCCCTTAATGCATTTTAATTTTTTTTGAAAGGGAAACACATTGGCTCTTGAACAACTGTAAACATGAAATGTAGATACACCACTTACTCAAAGGCACAGAACAGTGATTATGATCACACGGTTTAAATGAAAGCTCCAAATATCAAATTCTTGGCACACCAACTTGTTGTCTAAGAGGTCCAACTTGTCTTGGTGGACATGACAAACTGTCATGTCTCTTTTGTGACATACTTGAGCGTAGCCAAGTTTTTAACCTTCTAAGGGCGCTAAAGCTCCTTTCAGCTTCAGAAGATGACACTGGTACAACCAGAAGCAACCTTACCAGAGTGTCCACTTCACTGAAAAGGCCACGGACTTCCACTGACAAACCTTTAAGAATGTTTGCTGCCTCCATACTGGATGCAAATTGGTAGTTATGCCTAAACATTGGTAACTGAACTGCAAGCAACTGGCTGTTGATCTCAGGATACTGAATCAATTTGTCCAGTGAGCAGAGTGTCCTCTAGTTTCTGCAAGGTCAGCAGATCTTCCTGATGAAAACGTTCATTGAGCTCTGACTCAACAACATCAAGCACCTGATAAAACTCAACTCTGTAATACTCGGTTGCAGTTTTTGGCTTGTATGTGCTTGCATCTGTACTAAAACGCCTAGGAAGTCGCCTTGGTTCTGGAACTTTGATAGGCTCTAGATTTAGAGAATTCACAATCACATTTGCTTGCTCAAAAAAGACTTTGAAAGGCATCTTCATTTCTTTTGTCTTTCAAGACAGACTGAACACAAGAAATGGAAACTTTCATGCAAGAGATAGTCTGTTGTCTTTCTTTGGAGAGAAGCATTCAAACACTCCAATTCTCCAATCACAGCTCTTGCCAACACAAGACCCAGTAAGGTCTGGCCTTTGAGAAACTGTTGGTGCAAGCCTAGGAGCATGACTGTTTGACATTTCCTCTAAGGAAGTGAGCACAGAATCATACTGCTTGAGAACAGATGTTACTGCTTGGTGTCGTACTGTCCGTCGTGTTTGACAGAGAGGCTTTAGAGTGCTTGCGATACCCGTTGCCATTTTCGCAAGACTCTCTCCTGTAGTTTCCGTCACTGCATAAAAACCAATGAATTCCTCATGAGGAATCAAGTCATGGTCAACATAACGAAGGCAAATAGACTCTTGCTCTGTACCTGAGCCATCTTGTGTTCCATCAACAATTAAGGCAAACTGAGTAACAGGAAGGGATCGAATGTTATTAGTTATTCCTCTGAAGTAGTTCATTCTGAATTTGAGGATTTGTGCAATTATGCTTTAGTGCTAGCCACTTGTCAAGGGCCGGATCATCTGCTCCCATGCATTTTAGAAGTTGCGAAAAATTCCCCCTCTCTTCAGCATGGCCTCTCAATGCAATACCTCGTCGAGCCAAATACTGAATACATCCCACAATCTTTAGCAATGCATTTCTTGCTTCCTCCTGTTGTCTAGAAACAACCGAGGAAAGCTGTGATGCTATGCTGTTTGTTTCCTGAGCATACACAGTTGTTGCATGGAAGTGGGATAGGCTTTTAGCATGGGCTGTAAACTTTTCAACTGCGTTTTTCCAGTTCCTAAAACCAGTACTCACAAAGGCAGGATCCATCTTAGATGCCTGTCTGTTGTCTTCTCCCTGTTCTCCCTGTATTGAACTCGATCAATAAGAGTGGAAAAAACATGCACTCGCTAAATGAGGTCTGATCGCGCTCTGACAGCGGAAGTGATGTCTAGCACTCATTGAAGCAAAGCGTGAGACATCGCTGTCAGAGCGCGATCAGACCTCACTAACGTGCTGAACGCAGTTGGACATAGTGGTGTATTAGAGGTAAAAAATGATATAAATACAGTTCGGTTTCTCGCACAAACAGATCGTTTCGTGCCTTAGGACATCAATGTGTCGTCACGAGCCGCAGGGTTTAATTTGGATTTGTCTGTGGATGTTTTATTTACTCTTATAGATGAAGTTCCCATTGACATGCATTGTACGTCTGACAGACTGCAACGGTTGCAGTTCAAAATCATCATTTGTGTTCTACTGGATTTGTCTGTGCATGTTTTTTTGACTCTTATTGATAGAGTTCCCATTGACAAGCATTATACATTATAATATTATTATTATATAATTAAGCGACCAAGTAATCAGTGTAGCTTGCAGCCCCCTCTGTTGGTGAAAACAATTACTACATGATTGCTCTGGTACTCCACAGTCCGCAGGCTATATACTTTTTACCGTGTATTTACAGGTTGTTTTGATTGAACGTGCTGTAAAATGGGAACATTTCCGGGGACAATTCTATTCCTGGCTTTTGATGGTCTGTGCTCCCGCCCCCAAGCTTACGATTCACATTAAAGGTGCCCTAGAATTAAATATTGAATTTACCTTGGCATAGTTGAATAACAAGAGTTCAGTACATGGAAATGACATACAGTGAGTCTCAAACTCCATTGTTTCCTCCTTCTTATATAAATCTCATTTGTTTAAAAGACCTCAGAAGAACAGGCGAATCTCAACATAACACTGACTGTTACGTAACAGTCGGGATCATTAATATGTACGCCCCCAATATTTGCATATGCCAGCTCATGTTCAAGACATTAGACAAGCCAGTATTAACATCTGGATCTGTGCACAGCTGAATCATCAGACTAGGTAAGCAAGCAAGGACAACAGCGAAAAATGGCAGATGGAGCAATAATAACTGACATGATCCATGATATCATGATATTTTTAGTGATATTTGTAAATTGTCTTTCTAAATGTTTCGTTAGCATGTTGCTAATGTACTGTTAAATGTGGTTAAAGTTACCATCGTTTCTTACTGTATTCACGGAGACAAGACTGTCGTTATTTTCATGTTTAAACACTTGCAGTCTGTATAATTCATAAACACAACTTCATTCTTTATAAATCTCTCCAACAGTGTGTAATGTTAGCTTTAGCCACGGAGCACCATCAAACTCATTCAGAATCAAATGTAAACATCCAAATAAATACCATACTTACGTGATTAGACATGCTGCATGACGAACACTTTGTAAAGATCCATTTTGAGGGTTATATTAGCTGTGTGAACTTTGTTTATGCACTGTATTATAGAGTTGCAAGCTCCGGGGCTGGGAGCGCGAGCATTTAAAGGGGACACGCACTGAATCGGCGCATATTTAATGATGCCCCAAAATAGGCAGTTAAAAAATGTAATAATAAAACATCTATGGGGTATTTTGAGCTGAAACTTCACAGACACATTCAGGGGACACCATAGACTTATATTACATCTTGTGAAAAAGCATTCTAGGGCACCTTTAAACATTGCATAAATGCTACAGACGTTCACAATATAACTCTCAAAGTGGATCATTACAATCTCCAGACATTAAATGTAGTTCCAAATGTAGGTTCGGGAGGAGCCTGAACATTCAGTCCTGTCAATCATCATTATGAGCGAATATAACAATTCTTCCAGCATTTGGTCCCGCCCTGTCGTTTGAATGCATGTCCCAACCCGACAAGCTCCAGCAGCATTTTACCTTCAACAAAGAGTGTTTCGCAGAATACACTTCCCTTTTCAAGTTACACCAGGATCCTCTACCTCTGGTTCCCCTTCCGCACACAACAAGGGAATTTGGAGAAGGGTTTGGCTGCAGACGCTGCATGTGCACTCAGAGACATTTAGGCTGCATCCAAAATCCTAGGTAGCAGTTTTGCTGCCTCGCTGTCTTATAAGAGAATGTGCATGAAGGCATTTTTCAGACAGACTTCTGAGGCAGTTTAACATTTTTAATGATCTACAGCAATATAGCGCAAGCTTTGGTGAGAACTAAACAAATATTTAATTACTACAGTAGTAATTTCTCGCTAGAAATTACATCAAAATTGAAATATGTTGGCCAAAATAGTACATTTATACACAAACTGAGCAGCAAACGCAACTTTCGAATGCCATGTTTATTTTTCTAGCTCAACTGTCACAGAATGGAAAGCACAGGATTGTGGGATATCAAAGGCAGCTAAGGATACATCTATGCTTCCTTCAAAAATCAATCAGATGAAGGTGTCTCATGGTTTCAGACATGCCTTGATGCCTTCCTACCTTGAAATGTGTCCTCAGAAGGCAGCGCTTTCCAGTTTTCAGATGCAGCCACAGTCTCAGCCGCATTTGTGCAGTCCGACACGTGTTCTCAATCACGCATGTGCAGTCCGACGCGTGTTCTCAATCAGGCATGTGCAGTCCGACGCGTGTTCTCAATCAGGCATGTGCAGTCCGACGCGTGTTCTCAATCAGGCATGTGCAGTCCGACGCGTGTTCTCAATCACGCATGTGCAGTCCGACGCGTTCTCAATCAGGCATGTGCAGTCCGACAAGTGTTCTCAATCGCGCATGTGCAGTCCGACGCGTGTTCTCAATCACGCATGTGCAGTCCGACACGTTCTCAATCACGCATGTGCAGTCCGACGCGTGTTCTCAATCACGCATGTGCAGTCCGACGCGTGTTCTCAATCGCACATGTGCAGTCCGACGCGTGTTCTCAATCACGCATGTGCAGTCCGACACGTGTTCTCAATCAGGCATGTGCAGTCCGACCGGTGTTCTCAATCAGGCATGTGCAGTCCGACCGGTGTTCTCAATCACGCATGTGCAGTCCGACGCGTGTTCTCAATCACGCATGTGCAGTCCGACGCGTGTTCTCAATCACGCATGTGCAGTCCGACGCGTGTTCTCAACAGCTCATGGACACGCAGATACATGTGCTTTCAGACACACACGTGTAATGCACTTGTAAGTATATTTATGCAATTCGCACAAGATTAAGTTAAATTAAAAGAGTTGTTCATTATTTGGTAAATGTTATCGAAAACGATCCTGATATTTATCTGGTATATCCCACATGCACAGGTGTTAATGTTATACATAATGTTATGTTATGTTTAGAGGAGTCGACAACCATTAAGTAATTGATGTAAGTATATTTACCTCATTCATACAAGATTAAACAACACTTTTATATCTAGCTAATCTATAAGATAATGTTATTGAAACTATCCTGATATCTCTCATAAGTTTCTTATGCTCATTTATTTGATCAAAAATACAGAATTATAAAAATTGTGAAATATTGTTGCTATTTAAAATATCGGTTTTCTATGTTAATATACTTTCAACTACGCTTCAAAGGTTTAGAATATTTTTTTAATGATTTTTTTGTTGTTGAAAAATTAATATTTGTATTCAGGATATGTGTTCATTTGTTAAAATGTGCAAGTAAAGACGTTACCTACCTAAAAACCTACAGGGTCCGTGTAACGCTTTGCAGTTCTTTGTTCAGTTCGCACCATCAAAATGAACCAAATGAAAAGTTGGCTTCTAACTTTCATTTTCAATTTCTTTGGAGTAATTTACAAACGGATAATTGTCTCTCATTTTAATTTTCAATTTTCTGGTTAATGGGTAATGTAAAATCTAATGTAAAGACGATTATAAACAAAATAACAAAATAAACAAATACAGACAAAAGATGCAATTGCAGACAACTCAAAATAAGTCAATCTTCTACCCACAATGTTTATATCTCTACAATCTGTACAAGCTGTTATATCAGGCCCTTTAAAATANCTAACTTTCATTTTCAATTTCTTTGGAGCAATTTACAAACGGATAATTGTCTCTCATTTTAATTTTCAATTTTCTGGTTAATGGGTAATGTAAAATCTAATGTAAAGACGATTATAAACAAAATAAACAAATACAGACAAAAGATGCAATTGCAGACAACTCAAAATAAGTCAATCTTCTACCCACAATGTTTATATCTCTACAATCTGTACAAGCTGTTATATCAGGCCCTTTAAAATATGAATAAGACCTCATATAGCAAACCTGGACATAAATCTTGACAATCTAAGCCAGATTCGCTTCTGTCAGCTCCTCCATGGATTTGAAAAAGTTATGCATCAATTTGGAATTGTCCTGTAATAAGGAGGCTGAAACATATCCACATATTTATCATTAGCATGTCTTTGACATGTTTTTCCACATCATGTATCTATACTGATGGGTCAAAGATTGACAATCACGTATCTGCAGCAGCAGTAATTGGCCACCAACAGTATGGCATTCGTATCCCAAACCAAATTTCCATTTTTACAGCAGAGGCTCGTGCTCTACTTGCTCTGGAACATATTGAAAATGCAAGAGGACAGACCTTCATGGTGTTAAATGATTCAAAACCTGTCTACAAGTTCTGAAGTCTTTGGAGACAAACCATCCAAATAATCATTGATATTAATCAAAGCAAATCATTTACGGAGACTCAAGTACAACATTGCCTTCTGCAAGCAGACATGGATGCAAAGAAGTTCTTGCAGAAAGTGAATGCCAAATCCTACCCTTAAACATAAATCCCTTAATCAACAAATATACTAGAGAAATGGCAAGCACAATGGGTAGAATATCAAAATAACATAATATTTTAAATAATTTCTGTGGATGGGAAAAGATGTGTCTACCCTTTTAAATCAAGGCACAACCAAGTTGTATATGGTGTTGGAACAGTCATACTAGACTCATGGACATTTACTGAAAGGTGAAGAAGCACCAAAATGGCAATACTATACCAAACTTTCTATGAAACATATACTTTTGGACTGCCCAATTTTTAATGTTTTGATCAAGATAAACTTTTATGGACTTATTTATGGATCTAGAAAAACTTAAACAATTTTTAGCACAAGTACATTTAAAGAAACGTATAAAAATGTACTTGTTTTATATATGTACTTATTTTTACGGCACAAAAAGGCTGATAATGTTAGCCCGAGATCTGTCGAGGGACCGATTGGAGTACATTTTTAAGGTGGGTAACTGGTTGTTTTTAAGACTTTCGTGCATTCTTTTGTCTTTAATAACTTTCGTTATGTTAGCTTAGTTAAGCTAGCGTTAGCCACTAGCAAGCATATAGAGGGTATTCGTCGACGTCACTTTCCCGCCGAAAACGCGCTCCCTCAGCTGGACTGAGTGGCAAAAGAACCTGTTGCGTGACTGGATTTAATAGAGGAAACGCGAGAAAAACTAACGATTACACTAAAGGTTGGACTCGAAAGTGTTTCTTACAACTTGTCAAATAAACCTAATCCATGGATATTGACGTTCAGCCAGGAGTCGTGTTTCCTGACATTCATATGTGCCTGATTTCGACACCGGGGAAACACATAAAGCAAATCTGCATGTGGATATTTTATAACTACAATATAGGTAGGTTTAAATTCGCGTAATCACTTCTATCAATGTTATATCGTCATATTGTCCAGCCCTAAAACACATATAGTTTTATAGTATAGTTTTTGTCAGTGTTTATTTAAAAACACCCAATTATGCAGAATATAAGATGGAAAATATTTAATTGATGAGTTGTCAACACAATATATAACAATACAATATATACGGTATGATTTTACCTCAAAATCCAACATTTTGACACAAAATGATAACTGCAAATCCATGTTTCTCTGCCTGGAGTTCAGATGTTTCTGTGAATTGCATTGATCCATTTGCTTCTTTCTGTTGCTTTCTGATTTTTTTATTTTTTTTTTAAATATATGCCTCAGGTTTTGTGTCAAAGCTACTTGTACAGTCAATCGCAAAGTTCTTTCCCGTTTTGTGTGTTTTTCGCAACATTTACGCTGAAAACCAATGCTGCCGCTCAGTCTTTTGCCACTCAGTGGGCGTGACCGCAGTCGTAACGGTCGACGTCACATGCATACCCTCTATAGCCTACAAGTGATCGCGCCGGCGCCTCCCAGGGTTACATTTGAACGGAAAGTCCAATGGTTAAGTAATAACTTTTATATAGTTTGTAGTGTGTTTACACGACAACGATGTACTAAAAGCAGACAACAATCTTACATTATTACATGTCAGCAGAAATAATAACGGAAATATTTTGATCGAGTTCAAATGAGCAACTCATTCCGAAAAAACATCACTTCTGAAGTACTTGGCATCTACAAACGTGTCAGCATGACCTGAACACTTGAAGAACAGTTGAATATAACAAGCATACATATTCTTAAATATAAAATAAGAATAACCATAAGGGTACAATAACAAGAAAATACTTTAAAATATGATAAGAATTAATATATATAAAGTAGAAGTACATAAATATATGAAATCAAAAGTGAAACTGATAAATCATAAGCCATAAATGATTAACATAAAAT
>RJVU01033420.1:147026-166184 GCA_003731715.1 Anabarilius grahami
TTAAAGCAGGCTTAATAAAATTAAGTTACATGCTTATATACAGTTATGCAACAATATACTGTATAGAAAAAACAGTATCTAACGGTTACCTGTACATCTGTAACCACAGGTAACCGATCAGTCTGTAATGCACTGCTTTGATCTCACTGATCAACAGTTACCACCTTTCATCTGAAACTTAAGCAACCTAAGCAAAGAAAAGTTAAATGTTTAGAATCCAAACACCAAAATAGTGTTGTGCCAATAGACAATAGTATCATGTATTTGTGATATTATTATTATTATTATTATTAAGCTAGTATTATCAAATTGGCCTGCCATAGTTTTACTCAAGCATCACAGCATATAGTCGGCACAACATGTGCATTAAAATACTCCTTGTTGAAAATGTTTTAAAAACAGTCTACAAAACTATAGCCCACATCAAACTGCAAGGTGTTAAACTTATATTCACAAATTTGGTCGAGTGCTTTGAGAATGAATTTACCAATTTCTTGAACAGTTGTGAAAACAGCATCGTCATGAATAATGGGTCATTCTCACCTGAGAAGACAAAAGAATCGCATAGTAATGAGCTGAAATGACTTGCATATTAATGAGGCATATTTTGTTTCCTTTGCATAGCACATTAACATAAAATGTTTATGACAGGCCTAATAATATAATACAAATGACAACACTAACAAATTATTCTATTATATAATAAAAATGGATAGCTAGTAACAGTCTATAATAGGTCCAAACAATCAGTCAACAATGGAAATTTAAAAGCAACTTGTTTAACACCAAAAAACAACTGAAAGATCGTAAACCTGAAGAATAGTGAAATAGCTTGCAGTGGCCACATACAATAACATTAAGAATCTATGGTGGTATAATTTTAAAGTAACATTTAAAATTTGTAATAATGACGACTTATTACACTAACTCTTGATATTGTTGATGTTACAGATAATACTGCAGGGAATTGAAATGCTGATATTGTCTGTGAAGTGTTAGCGGAGATGAAGGAGAAAGTTTCTGAAGTGTCAAAGTCACTATCCATTGCTTCTTCTCTGCGAGATGCATTAGCATGCAAGATGTGCACAAACATGCCCAATTCTGTGCTTGTTATAACTGCATGTTGTGGGCAGGTGGCCTGATGATAAATTATTGTATGGTCAGGCGTGTCAATTCATAAGCATACAGCCCTCTGGGTAAATACAGCCACATCCCAACCCCCCGCTCCCCCCACTGGTGCGGTCCAACCGGGAGCGCAAAACAGAGAAATGGAAAATCATTTTTATGTTAGTTCAAAAATCAGATTCGGACGCAACAACACAAACTGGTAAAATTGAAAATTAAAATGAGAGACAATTATCCGTTTGTAAATTGCTCCAAAGAAATTGAAAATGAAAGTTAGAAGCCAACTTTTCATTTGGTTCATTTTGATGAATTGAACAAAGAACTGCAAAGCGTTACACGGACCTTACCAGCATGCTGTTTTTTCCAACAGGGTTTAAAAATATTTATTAGGCAAAAAACGTATTGAAGCCATATTAACATAACGTCATAACATATATGCAAACAAAACAATACACTTTACAACATACAAATATATCATTTGAATAATCAGGTACACCCTCCCTGGAGCCAAGCAGAGGAGATCTGTGCTTCTGTTGGTGACAGCAGGACGGGGTTCCTCATGGCTAGAGCTGCATGTAAAAATAATAAAAACTGCATTTTTTTAAAATGAATAAATCGGTCAAAGATCAGCGAGTTCAGGTGCGTTAAAAAATAAAAAATTCAGGTGCATCTTCCTGTGCGAGTCTACGTGATGCTGCGTGGAGAAGACACGTGTCCGAAGAATTTGCTTAAGGTATGTATATTTTAATACTAATTGTGTGGCGTCTGTGATCGGTTAAATAATAACCTTGAAATTAGGATTTACCACAGTTTCAACAGAAAAAAATTTGTTTTAAATGAATTCAGTGCATATCAATAAATTACATAAAAACATCAAATAAATGCATTTCTTTATGCTGTAATATAATACATTTCCTCAGCTTTTCTTTTTTCTTTCCACAAAATGAGAACTGTTGAGTGAAGGTAAAACATCTTTGTGGCGCTTCGCCGCCACACCACTAGATGGCGCATCGCGCGCACATGAAAGACGCGAGAGATTTATTACTTCCCCTGTTCATTAATTAACTGACTGTCGCTGTGGAGAGACACAACTTCAGTCCTCTCGTGTTTTTCACAGGTATGAGAAGATTTCACTAAAACGCTCATTTCATTCTTGTGTGAATCGACAAAGAGTTTGAGCGAGTTTGGAAGTGTAAATAGTGTTTTAATTCACAAAGGATTATAAAAAGAGCGAGTTTAATCGTGGTTTATGTTGATTGACATTAGAAAATGTTTATCAGGCTGAAATATTGAGTTCATGTCAGATATATTATCGTTTAAAAGCGTTTCTGAGTGCATGTTGTTTTCTCGTTTCCATCGCCATGTTGAGTGTTCAGCGCGTGTATTTGTTCAGTGTGCGCATGCGCAGAATTACAGACTGATTCCATCAAACTAATATATCAAGTGTGATGACATCTAAAGTATTTTCTTCTGAAATCTGGTCTTGAAGACTTTATGGTATCTTGATTTAATGTTTATTCATTTTTGACACTCTTTTGTCATTGTAAAGTATCTGATTATTATTATAAATCTTTAAGATTTTAAATGCATACCTGCATATAAACTTATATAAGTTTTCATATACACAAATACACAATATTATGTGCAAAGGTATATTTTGCATACACTATATAAGTGTTTTAATGGATTTGTTTAATTGTATTCCACCAAATGCACTTTGAGAGTGTTGAGGTTTTGAAACTTTTTCAGGATTTAAAGAGAAATTATTGCAGTAATAACGGACTGCCGCTGTGGAAAGCCATAACTTCTGTCCTCTCGTGTTTTTCACAGAGTTTATTCACCGATCCACCTGTGCATCCTTTGCTGCCGGCACAGATATATCCTCTAGATCTGAGGCCGCTAACACGATACTGCTGCACAGTAGTTGCTCTCGAACACTGGATAGGCTACTGACAAATTATAGAACACAAATGAGTGCTGTATTGCTATTGAACACATTTTTTTTTTTTATTTCAAACACTAGAAAATGTTTCATGAATTCAGGAAATAAAAGGCAAGTGTTGGAAATCAGAGACATGATGGAGTGAATGAGGAAGTTATACGAGGAGGGGCAGACGGTATGTGCAAACAGAACAAAATAGCTCGCTTAAAAGCTTGACCAAGCCGGAGGAAAAGGGAGTAGAGGGAGGGAGTGTTTCTTTATGACGTGCTTCTACTGTGAAGGTTGTATTAATTGAGTCGTCCAATTCATACATTGTAATGTTTATTAATTTAATGAGGTTACATTGGCACGAATAAACCACACCGTTCATGTAAACTAATGTACATCCAAAATCCACATTGTTATATCTCATGTTGACTGCTGAATATTTACAACAAGATTTGCTTCTCAGATTTATCATTATTAGTGGTGTCTGCTAAGGCATTAATCAAACCCCAAACACTGCTAATAATGGTAGATAAATCTGCAAAACTAATCTAGTTCCTGAATTTGAATAGGAAACATTAAATGCTCACCTGTCACATAAATACATCCAAAACCCTAAACATTAAATTTCAGCATGGAACTCATTCTGCTTGCTTCACTTCCATTCAAATTATTTTAAAGAGTACTCCAGTCCTCAGTGTAATGCTTTTATGGAAACCATGATACATTTTCTTTGATGAATAGAATGTTCGAAAGAACAGCATTTATTATAGAAACATTTAGTAACATTATAAATGTCTTTTTTGATCAATTTAATGCATTTTTGCTTAGTAAATATTAATTTATTTACAAAAATCCTACAGACTCCAAACTTTTTAACAGTACTGTACATCCTAGCGTCTTCATAGCAATATTCCCACAGGTAAGCACCTTTTTCAGAAAATGGAAAAGTCTGTTTGTGTGTCTGCTGATAAAAATTAGCCTTAACATTAGGGCTGCACGATTTATCGTAATCGAATCGAAATCGCGATTTGGCTTAGTGCGATTATGTCATCGCAAAAACTGTGATTTTTAATGATATAAATATGTGCACAGCGTGTTAGTGAAGAGCTGCTCAGTAAATGACGCTCCGTCTGAGAGCACTGCATTAGAAATGCAACACACGTCAAAACTTTCCAAACATGAGAAGCCTTTATGAACCTCTTTTCTAACAAAAGACAACATTTAATGTGTTTTACTCCAAACTCACTTAATAACGTCAGTTGAGTGTTTGAAATAGCATTTTGATTAGCATTGGATTATAAATATACTTTATTATTATGAAAATACCCGAGAAGGCTTGAAGAAAACAACATATAAACCGTGTATTGTTGTAGTCGTCTGTTTATTTTATTCATGTTTAATCAATCAATGCATTTCTACCTTCTTTTTATTCAGTCACAGCGATAGCATGATGCCCATTGGGGATTTCCTGGAACAGCGTTTGTTATATTGCGCATATTTGGAGTATCTGCTCAAGGGCGCCCTCCGGCGTCCAGCATGATACAGACATGTTTAGCGCCAAGTAAAGCTCAAAAAATAGGAAAAATAATTCCTCTCTCTAAAGAACTTTGAGGGAAACATATAAGCAATGTTTTTCTCCAGCGTAAATAAGTGTACAGGGCTTTTTCCACAGTGATGCATAAGAGGCAAGTAGTTCATATTACTTGATTTTGCATACCTCCTGACGACAAAAAAAAAAAAAATTTAGATTTTTATCATAATATAATATTTGATAATAAATCCTTAGACCTTTCTAATGATTTATAGACATACTGCTTGCATGTTAACAGGTAACCCCACATCATACTAATGCTAAATACTTTAATAATGAAAGTTATTACAACAGTAATATTTCTTATTTGGTTTAATATTTTTATTTAGCAATAATGATAATAATAATAATATTAGTCAAATAATATATTAGCACAAAATTTTGGGCCAAATTGTGCAGCCCTACAAACAAGCAAAACAAGCCTGGTATTGTTTATATATATTTTTTCAATTGTTTTATAAAATCGCATTTTAAATCGCAATTTTAACCAGAAAATCGCAATTAGATTTTTTTTCTCCAAATCGTGCAGCCCTACTTAACATATACTTCCTCACATGGTTCAAGCGGATCGGTATCATAGTGATACTGCGTCACTCTTGCATTGTACCAGCCCTGCGAGAACTTCGACTGCACCTCGGAGCGCTGTCAGATACTACAGGTCAGTATGGACACATATAGGCCTACACACAAACTATCTCTTTTCCAAAAACCTAGCGATCAACCTACTAAGATAGCATTGTAAACGTCTTGGAACAAAATAGTTTTTTTTTTCTGTAAATAGGGAAATTTGTTTGGCTGTACTGCTCACTGACTTGCAAAATAGCCTTAAAATCCAACATGATAAAGAATGATCAAATCATGGATTGCGATCATGCCTGAAAAATGTTGACAAAGGATGGCCTTTAATTGCTTAAGTCATCTTTTGGGAGCTTTAGGGACATTTCCTCTAAACTCTCCATGCATCCACTGTCCCAGGAGCCCTGCTGTGCTCATTAGCTTGCCTGGATGTGATGTCTGGTTCCAGGGAGTGGAAATGCACATGATCGTTGTGTGTTAGAAACACTGCTCCTGCTTAAACGTGAACACACTCCATTAAAGGATTAGCTCACCTAAAAACTGTCATTGTTTACTCACTCTCATATTGTTCCACCTTATAATTTACTTTCTTTCGTGGAGCACAAAAAGGAGATATTTTGAATGATGTAGTCTGTTTTTCATTTAGCTACAATGAATGTAAACTGGGGCTTTCAAGCATGAAAAGGACACAAAAACAACATAAAAGAATTATAAATGGGGGTCAATATGATGACGCAGTGCATTTCTAGTCTTCTGAAGTTTACAACTAGGATTGTGATTGTTAATAAAGGTTTTATGTTTGATTTTTCACAGTCAACTATAATAGTATTTTCATCATCTTAAATTATATTTCGGTTGGAGTAAAACTAATAGTTTCACAAAATTTTGACTGAATTTAATGAGAGATTACTGGCACAACAGTATGTAGCAACTAGCTTGTTAAGTGGTTGTTAGATGGACGCATTTACTTTTATTCTTTTTATTCTCTATATCTACATCTTGTGTAAAATTAAAAAAACTCCTTTGTTTCGGATTGAGTCCCTGATGTTTTGGATTGTTCGTCCATGCAGGATTTTTCTCTCCACATTTTTGCAGGAGTGGCATTACTTTAGAGAGGCAAGATGCGCCTTGATTATGTGAGTTTTAAAGTGCCTGAAAACTGCTTCCACCTCTTGCTTTGCCCATGGCTTTTTTACATAGTTCGGCCTCATAGGTGCTAAAAAGAAACAAATACAAATGAGATCAAAATATGTTGGTAATTATTCCTCCACCTCAAATTAGTTGTGATATTACGGTTTTAATTAAATTTAAACCATGTATTCTAAATGATCTTACAAATTCAGCTTATACCGTTGTTTGCAGTGATCACAGTATGGTTAACTGCATCATTTGTTTCCATGGGTTTTTGTAGAATGTACATTTCCTGAAGAAAATGTGAATGGTGCTTGCAGTGGCAAAACTCGCCACTCGGTTGCTAGGTTGTTTCTAGGCAATTGAATTTGGAGGGGGGAAAATGGCTTATTGTATGCATATTAAAGTAATAGTTCAGCCAAACAACCTCTTACATTACCATTTATAAGCAGCATGGAAATAACTGGTCTCTTACAAACTAAGTCATGCAAATTCAACATGACTAAGAACATGTCTTGGTCTCTTGAAATAAATATTTTAAAGAGCAGCAAGCTTTTGTATTTTTCTATTGAAATGTGTTTTTAAATCAAGCACATTGAATTAAATATCATTTCAGACTTTAACTTTCATTACACACCAGATGTTGCTCATCTTCACTGTCACTCTCATTGACTTCTGCAAATTCTAGACGAGGGGGACAAATGCAATAAAACAAAATTAAATAGGTCTGATTGTGTGGCTTATTTACTCAATTATATAGTTTATTGTTACAAACACACACAAATTGTATTCTGGGCTTAACAATATTTGCATGTGATTTTTTAATTGAAGTGCCCATATTATGCTCATTTACAAATTGGCGGCTAGAATACATTCAAATTAAGTTTAATAACACATTTTTCTCATAATATACAGCAGGTGTTCCCAACCACATTCCTGTAACCCACCAACACTGTACATTTTGGATGTCTCCTTTGGCTTAAAATTAAATTTTTACATATTTCTAAATTCAAATAATAATAATAAAACATACATACAACAATATTTACCAATGACGTGCATAAAGCAGTCTATGTAAATGCGTCTAAATGTTTAAATAATACCGCTTCAGATGGCGCTGAATTTAATGTTTAACATTTAAAAACACATTTTTACATTTAAATTTAAGAAATTGTTGAAATATGCATACTTTTTATATGATTAGGGGGAAAAAAAGATCTTATAATGGTAAAAAATGGCCCCTGGAAATAAAGAGAAAGTGCTCCAAAGTGAGTTTGGAGTAAAATCATGTTATTAAATGTTGTCTTTTGTTGGACAAGATGATAATAAATGCTTCTCATGTCTGGAAAGATGTTTGACGCGTGTTGCTTTTTTTTAAATGTACATAAACGACTCAAACTCGCAGTGCTTTCAGATGGAGCTATACTTCATTGACAAGCTGCTAAAAAATAAGTAAATAAAATCGCGTTTTCCAGAATCGCGTTTAAGCACGTGCAATTAATCATGCAGTCCTAATTATAAGCAACTGATAAAAGCCCCAAACCCCCTCAGATCTCAGAGAGTTAACTAGAACTACATTTTAGGTAGGTTTCTCAAATCCAACCCTGAAGGGTCATTGCCCTGCAGATATCAGCTCCAGCCTTAAAGGGATAGTTGACCCAAAAATGAGAGAACCTGTATTAATTTCTTTCTTCTGCTTTGGTTAACCAAACAGGGAAGCCATTGACTTCCATAGTATTGAGAAAAATGGATGATTAATACCTTTAATCAAAGACTACTGAAACGTACATGTAGATGGGTTTGGTCAGGGTTTGAGCTAAACTCTGCACTAAGGTATCATGAACACTTACACCATGAATGTCTGTAAAGGTTCTTTGAAATTATAAAAAGTGCTATAACATCGACTTGACCCGCTTAAAAATTACAAAAATGTACATACCTTGGATTTCATCGAGAGATTTTTCCCTGAAGTTCTGCAACATTTCCTTTTTCCAATGCTAAAAGCATTGCGACCTGAACTGTTGCATCAGGGAGTCTGTAATAATCCCTGTGAACCCTTATATCATGGCCCAAAAAATCAGCGAGTTGGTCCATCTCATTGTTTTTCAGGTTGAGTATTTGTGATGTTGTTGCAACCTGTTTTCATGAGTGGATCTCAAGTATTCAGGCTGCTTTGCTCCAGATTCTAACGCAGTCATGTCCTCTGAAATGTGTCAGACATTTTGGAACTGCGAAAAGGTATCCATTTTCATCCAGGACATCGCAATCCTTTCTTTTTACTACCAGCAATTTGAGTGCGTTCACAAGATCTGGGGTCAGCAAAACAGCAACTTTCCGGTCTTTCTTTCCCTTGATTTCAACCCTACTCAAGTAGGAACAAAGGCGTTTTTCATAGTTAGAAACTTCTCCAGAACGTCGTCGGTTGAAGATAATTACTCTTGCAAGATCAGAATAATTCTGAATTGAGGCAGATTTTTTTCAGTTTGTTGTAGGCTCTGGATGATTCTGTAGGCATTGCACTGGATGATTGAGCTTACTTGCAGTAAGTGCAGTCCAATCTTTAACGCTAAACTTGGTGCTTCAGCTGTCTTCTCACCCTTGCTATATCCAGCAAGTTCTTTGGCAGCTTTACCTGTAGCTATGAAAGTTCTTTTGAATGGTTATCAAAAATCTGCCAAGGTCACGAATTATTTGCCATATATGTCCATGCCTTGATAATTCACGGCCATGTTTATTGAAGAGAGATTATGCAAACTGTGAAAGACATAGGTCACTTCGAACCACATATGCAATTTCATCGTCTCTCATACTTCCGAGGAGTTTTAAGACATCATCTGAAACAGTACGTGAAAATGCAGCCTTTGCCACTCCAGCACTCTATTTCTCCCCTGACAGTTTTCGTGTTTTTCCTTTTTGGCTGAGCACCTCTTCATGTGCCGCCATAGTTCCTTTCGAACGAACATTCCGTGGCAATATACACAATATTCGTATGTTTTTGAGTCTTGTTTTCCAGAACAACGATTAACTTTGAGAACTCCGGTTCCCTTCTTCAGGACGTCGTTGTTATGTGTAAAGTTGCCTTTGTTTCGCAACTCTTTCCTTTTTTTTTTTTTGAGTGCGCTGGGAAACTAAGTGCTCTTGCAATTTCAGAATTTTCATTTTCGTCAACTTTAAAATGTCACGTTATTTTAGTTTGCACTTTTCCACAAACAAAACAGAAATTTTTAGCACATTTGGATACAGTGGTTTTGTCGTGTGAAAAAGAGACTGGTGTATCTTGTGGGATGGAAGTATTTCTCTCATCTATTTTACGTGTCATGCGCACTTCCATAGCTTCATTTGATTTTTTTGTTAATGGTCATGCAAAGTTCCAGAGAGCTGTTGCTGATTGGATATTCGAATTCGGGCTCTGTGTTTGAGTTCGATTCAGACAGAGATTCAGAATCAGGGATAAATTCTTCACCCGATCACAATCCGTCACTGCTTTCAGATCAATCCTGTATAAAATAAAAGGCAACATTATTAGTTTCTTCTAGTGATCGACCGATGTATCTGTTTACCGATATTTTCCCCGATATTTAAGCATTTTTCCATAATCGGGTATCGGTTTTGTAATATCGGATTCGCCGATTTACGGTGCCATCTTGTGGCCGTTTTGAGATTTCCGCCATTGCAGCCCGGGCGTCTGAGGAGATCAGTCAACAACAACTCAGTGCACAGGTAAAGTATATGTTCTACTTGGTTTGCTTTAATTAATCAACTTTATTTAACATAACAGACATGCGCAAATGAGATCTGAGACATAAATTCCTGATATAGTATGCAGCTTGTTTCTAAACAATTGAGACGAACTCATTGAGTCACGTAGTGTAATTCGTCATGTCCTGCCACAATAAAGACGTAACTTTACATGAATTAAATAAAACAGACATGAATGAGTGCATGTTGAAAATAAAAGCGCTGAATTTAATTCTCTATCTGTTGTATTTGCTCACCATTAGTCTAGAAGAAAAAGTTTATTCATATTGCTTAGCAACTGACGGATGATCAGGAGGCTTAAGCACGGCCACTGAATGAAACTTTCGACAAGATTATCTCGTTTAAACACCCTAGATTATATTATCATTTACTACATAACAATTATTTCGCTAATACACATATAAATATAGCCTACCGCTTTGTGGAAATTAATTATTTATTATCTCCATGCGCGATCGCGGTTGATTAAGTTATACTCAAACAGCACTTTTTTTGCAAAGAATGCCAAATGAACATAAGCATGGGGTCAAAATCTACAACAACAAAAAATACCTCCAACATGTGGAACCACTTAAAGATACATCACTCAACTATCTTTGAAGAGGCAAAGAAAAAAAGAGATGCTGAAGAGGCAAAGACATCCAGCCACATTCAAGCATCTCTTCCTATGATGTTTGAAAAGCAGACAAAGTGGAAGACGCCTGATGTCCGCTCAAAAACACTGGACAGTAATTGCTTTGAAACAATTACCAATTGTAAAAAGCGCTATATAAATAAATTTGACTTGACTTGACTTGACAGGATGATTACAGAAATGATAGCTACAGACAATCAGCCTTTCACCATGGTTCAAAATAAAGGCTTCCAGAGACTCATGGCAACTGCAGAACCAAGATATACTCTGAAGAGTGAGAAGTTCTATCGCACAGAGATGTTATTCACAACAGTATCATTGAGAAGGTTAAAGCACTGCTTAAGCCTGATAACGCAGGTTATAACTTGGCTTTTACTACAGACTGCTGGTCCGGTACAACTGAATCCCTAATGAGCTTGACATGCCATTTCATTGATGATCAGTGGATTCGCAGACAAGTAATTCTAAACACAAAAGCAATGATGGGATCACACACTGGAGAGTACATTAGGGAGATGTTTTTGGGCATGCTGGAAGAATGGGACATTGACAAAGATAGAGTGGTTCTTGTTCTCAGGGACAGTGGTGCTAACATTGTTAAAGGTATGAGAATTGCTGAACTGCCTGACATGAGCTGCAGTGCCCACATATTACAGCTAGTTGTCAATGACGGCCTCAACTCACAAAGAGCTGTCCAAAATATCCTGTCAGTGCTGAAAAGCTGTGCTACACATTTTAATCATTCAGTACTAGTTAAACAGCGTTTAGCAGTGATCCAGCAGGATCTTGGGCTACCTGCACATGCCATCATTCAGGCTGTCCCGACCCGATGGAATTCCACCCTGCACATGCTGGTCAGGATGCAAGAGCAGAGAAGAGCTCTGAACATATATGCCAGTGAGCATAGTGGGTTCACTAGCCTGAGTGCTGATCAGTGGAGTATTGTCAGCAATCTTATTGAGACGCTTTCTCCAGTGGAGGAGGTCACTCTTGAGATGAGCCACTATGAGAGTTCAGCATCATGCATCATCCCATCTGTCAAAGTTCTGAAGATGTTGCTTAGCAGTCAAGGTCCCTCCTCTCATGGGATTAAAACAATGAGACAGGAGATGCTGGAGAGTCTCACCCGACGGTTTGCAAAAGTGGAGGAGGTGAAATGTGCAGTCCTTGCCTGTCTTCTGGATCCAAGGTACAAGGCACATGCCTTTTCATCTGACACCACTCTGTTGAATGCAAAAGTTTGGCTTGAGGAGGAGACAGAAACCTTAGAGCAAGACAACAACGCACAAGGTGAAGGAACACAGTCAGATGATTCCAGCACAGTTTTTAAAAAGGCCCCGTACAGAAGAAACCCAGAAGAAACTGAGTGATGAGATGTATGATACTCTGCTTGGTGCTACTAGTTCTGAAGTTGGTGGGTCTAGCCTTGAAAGAGAGCTTCAGCAGTACCTTTCAGAATCAGTGATTGATAGGAGGATGGGCAAGCCACTTGAATGGTGGAAACAAAATGAGAAAAGGTTCCCCATTCTTGCTCGTCTGTCAAGAAAGTTCCTTTGCCCCCCACCGTCTTCGGTGCCCAGTGAACGAGTCTTCAGTGAAGTGGGAGCCATTTATGAAAACAAACGAAGCAGCTTACAGGGCAGAATGCTGAAAGACTCTGTTTTCTACACTACAACCTAGTTCTGCTTAACTGGGAGTATTAAGTTACACTACTAAATAGCTATGCACTTCTAAATAGCCCCCCCGCCCCCACCAATATGTTATAATCATTTTTGTGCTTTATTTTTTGGACTCAGACCCCTCTATTTATTTGTGTATAAATATAAAGTTTTTTTTTTGTATGCAATGAGGGAGTGATTGTTATAAATAAAATGGTTTGTTCAGCTCATTTGTGTTGTAATAATTGTCAAAAACAGAAGTATAACAGTAAATAAATATCGGCTCTGCATATCGGTTATCAGGTACATAAACATGCAAATAATCGGTATCGGTATCGGTTATAAAAAATCAATACCGGTCGATCACTAGTTTCTTCATGTACTATTAGTGACGGTAAATGTACAGGTGTGACTGCATTTTAGTTTTAGAATTTTAGTTTTAATGTTCCAGCTATTTCCTACAGCTAGTTACCTTAATACTCTTGCATATTTGTCCTGAGATGTTTTGCAATCATTATAGCGAGTGGTTATATTACACTCTTAAAAACATAATCTATTCTGCCTGTCTAACATGTTCACATTAACAAAGATTACATTACATTATTATTTCATCTTTCTGTATATGTAAAATTTTATGGCCCCTCCAGAACCCAAACAATGAGTTTATGCTGCGTTCATGCTATAACATAATTAAGAGAGCAGTTCATGTCCACCGGTTCGGATTTATGCATTTCAGTGGCAATGCTATGGACATCAACATTATTGCACTCAGGTGGTAAAGGTGATTTGTTTTTCCATCCACAAAATATAAGACACCTTAAAATGATTGTTTATACTCTTTATGGCACTGAAGACTTTTAACGACCTTGAATTTATCTGATGAGCATGATTGGAGGGGAATGATTAAAGTGATCAGCATGATTGAACACGTGATGCATTGTGTGTGTATCTGCAGTCTGTAGAGCCAGTTTCCCCTTTGAAATGACGAATATAGACAAATGTATATGAAGAAAAATAGGCAGTTGTTTTCTTTTATGCAGGAGCACAACGGTGTGTTCAAATGCAGCTGTTTTGCACCGATGCAGGCCTATCTAAAGGGTTAATCAAGGGTGATCAACTGTAATAATGACAAATTTTACCTCTTCCCAACAGGGAAAACCACCATCAATCAAGAATGCATGATTATATGGTGTCATGGCTTTGCAATCAAAAAATGTTGTTATAATGGAAGTCAGTGGGGCAAAAACAGCCACGAACAACCAATGTTGTATTAATCTTTCACATGTCCAAGACTGTGATAAAAGGTAAAAAATATCCAGTCCACAATCATATTTTATATTGAAAATAAGACATTTTGTGCGTTTTTTCCCCCCCAAATCAGTGACATTATTTATAAACTTGGCAATAAAAGGATTTTTTTATAAACATTTAGTAGTTTTGATCAGGACTGAGGTTGATTATCCCTGGATGCAGCTCTGTTTAGAGTTAGTCCAGGAAGATTTGTCTGTAAGGGTACTGTTTAAGCGCACAGCTACCTGACAAATATAAACAGTTATCCCTCCATGTGAGGAAGATCCGTTTAGATCCGCTCTGACGGACAACAAAAAACTCCCTGAAACGTCCTAACTCTTCCATCCAGATAGCGAAATTCTCTGTTTTTACTGTTATTTCTATTTCTTATGTGTTCCATTTTTATTATGTATTTGGTTCTTCTTAATGTAAAGCACTTTGAATTACCATTGTGTATGAAATGTGTGTATTTTTGAGGTTTTGAAAATTTTCAAAGCATTTTCCCAAAATATGTATCAAAATAAGATTTGTCACCAAAATCATTCCATTTGCTGAAACACAGAGAAAGTTGTGGCCAAATTAAGACTCAAAAACACCCCAAAGTGGATGAAAAACATCCCCAACAACACATAAGGGTTAATGAAACAGTTCTTGAAAACTAAAACAATACATGTTATAGTTTGTCAAATAAATTTAAATTCAGTTCCAGCAGTTAGTTTGTCCAGTTGGTTTGGACTTCTTTAGATATGTGAAATAAGATACCGATGACACAAAAACCATGCCTATAAATTGTTGTAAGTTACAGTACCATAGTTTGTCCTGTTGTTTGGACTTCTTTAGATATGTGAAATAAGATACCGATGACACAAAGACCATGCCTATAAATTGTTGTAAGTTACAGTACCATAGTTTGTCCAGTTGGTTTGGACTTCTTTAGATATGTGAAATAAGATACCGATGACACAAAGACCATGCCTATAAATTGTTGTAAGTTACAGTACCATAGTTTGTCCTGTTGTTTGGACTTGTTGGGACAGTGATTTTGATGCAATTAACCTATGCACATGTTCATGTAGTAATGTTGTTTTATTTTTGAGAAGGGGGAAAAACCCAATGCAATATTTTCCAACAGACCTACATTGGTTTTAAAGCACTTTAGCTATCCATTCTTCAATGTATAAATGAAACCATTCTTGAAAACGCACATTAAATGATATGATTGAATTATTCACCAAATAAAGTTAAATTCAATTCCAGCAGTCCAGTTATTGTGTCATAACTCAAGTGCTTGGCAAAACTGCACTTCAGCTCATACTCATGAACCCTGTTCACTGCCATTATAAAGCTCGGATGCGTCAGGATATTTATTAATATAACTCAGATTGTGTTCATCAGAAAGAACAAAGTCATTTACACCTAGGATGGCTTGAGGGTGAGTAAAGCGTAAGCTAATTTTCACTTGAAAGTGAACTAATCCTTTTAACGCGTATTGAATCGTGAATGCTGTGCTAGACACACGCCAACAGATCCTTGGAAAGAGGAGGACAAGACAGTGCTGCGTTCTCCACCTGGACTATCCCACTCTCAGAGACTCCACGAGGGCTGATGCATGCTGGGAGAAGGAAGCACAAGTTCAGATCATGTTCATTGCTGACTTAATGATATTTAACCATATGATGGCTTTTTATTAATAGGACGTACTACATAGCCTCCTTTGAGGAACCGCATAACACACCTGGTTCGAGCAACTTCTTGCTGCCATTGTGGTTGAAATGCAGGGCTGCCAAAAGAAGTGTAGAACAAGTATAATTTGTACACATTACAATTTGTGCATATGTGAATAAACCCAGAAGTAAAAACAACAAAGAAAATTTGGAAAAACCTAATTGTTCTGCATTAGTTTCAGAAAGTACTCGTTCTTTCACCATCACATACTCACCTGCTGCACATCCCGAGGAAGGTGGACGTGCACAGCAGGGAAATGTAGGAGTGCCATGTTGGTGGATGTCCTGAACATGCTTTTCCACTTGTCCTCCATCACATGTGCATCTCCATTAGGAGTGGAAGCTGCAGTCCAGTAGATGGTTAATAACAGCTGGCCTCCACAGCTTCAGATCTTCACAATCCCTCTCCTTTGCTGCAGCATCCAAAGCTTTCCCTAGACCTGTTTCGGAACAGAAACACAAAATGCTAAAAAAGGAAAATGTATAAGATTTGACCCCGTCTGCTCATTCTGCCACGCCTGCATGATGGTAGGATCGTGTACAAGCGCTGATGGCGGAAGAAGGTGCCGACACTGATGCTCTGAAGCACAAACAGCTTCATCTTCCTGATGGTCTGGGCAGCCATTCAGACGGTAAAGTGGACGGCTTCACTCAGTAAGAGGTCGCAGGCTGGCATATTCCCATGCAGTATTGGCTGGTTCTGCCGAAAACGCTGACACTCAAAGATAGTCTCTTGCTCTGGATCAGCACTGGCTGTAGATGCATCTTCCCCTTCAGTGCTTGCAATGTCTCCCAAATCCTTATAAACACACCACATGACAATAAGTGACCAATTACCTATGCAAATAAAGTCACTAAGCTTGATGGTCTACCCATTTTGACTCATGTCTACCCATCGAAACACTGTCTGTAGAAACAGAAAAAGGGCAGACTGCTGAAAACAAGTGCTAACTTCAAAATGAAGTTTAGATGAATGATGAAAGTGAAATGTTTCTGAAGATCAGCACAGTTTAATGGCATAGGACAAACAAGAAACTCTTACTATACTTATCATAAATCATAAAAATCTTATCGCCAGTAAAGCAGTAGCTCACCGAGTGCAACCATTTGACATCATCGACATAGAACGCAAACAAAATGGTGGCGCCCACTGTCCAAATGTAATGGATTTTTTAAATAATGTAAATCTTTCATGGGTTTTCTACTACATATTTCAGTAAGAGACATCATTTACGTTATATTAAGCCAGACAAGTCTTAACACCAGGGGTTTCCTTTAAAACTAGTGTCTGTTAAAGCAAATGAGGTCTAGCTACATCTAATTAATTTCATATTTGCAAATCATTATCTTGTAACAATGGGCATAATGTGCACTACAGCAATACAACAGCCTCTATTTGTAACTCTAAGAAACAGCAACCCTTTGGTTAATGCAGGGTGAAACATGCATTTAAGTTACAATACTTCACAACATGGGTTTAAAAGGGATGTATCGCACACAGTTTCTGCCAATCTCATGTTAATCTTGAGTACCTATAGAGTAGTAGTGCATCCTTCATATCTCCAAAAAGTCTTTAGTTTAATCATATTTATATGAGATACACACACTGTACCGAGTATTTCCGAAAACAGCCGAGCGCCTGGAGGCGTGCCGTGTGAGCGGAGCTAAAGATTGATGAGCTGTCACGAGTGCGCGCAGCTTTTGTGTAGAGATCATCTACAAGCTATCAATGGTCAGCTAAACAACTGTATTTAAACACACACAATACATCAGGGGTCGCCAACTGTTGTTTAGACAAATTTGTCAATGAATTAGAGGCAAAGATTTCATTTTTATGGGGGGGGGGGGTCTGCATGTTGTGACTGTTTTAATTCTAATACGAAGATTACCTAGTAAAAATAGTTTGATTTCTATGCATTCTGTGATTGTAGACATTGGCTGTTTCTCCATATGCGTTCTACAGCGATCTTGTGTCCTTGCTCTACGTCAATCATCAACCGTCGAACGCAAGTACAGGGGTGTTCTTGATATCGAGGATGTGTCGAATTCGCTTGAAGCCCCAGAAATCATTGCGGCAAAACAATGGCGGAGGAAGAAAGCGCTACACATAAATACGTTTTTAACAACAAAACCCCAAATATACATTTACATATATAATTTAGATTAGGAAATTTGGTTGTTGTCAAGTTAAAGGTGGTACAGAGGATCTTTTCGTCGACTGAGTTTTTTAAATGAGCGCATGCGTAAGAACAACCCCCCTCCATTTCGAGGGAACACCTCCCAAAACTCATGCACGAGTGTTTACCACCGGCATTCGCTGTGTTATTAAGCCGGGCACACATTTAACGACTAGCTAAAACATTCTAAGACTGTGCTCAACATACAGCGATTGTTTCCTGCTCCTGAAGCAGATTTATATACTTTCACATGGAATTTGAACACCGACTGTAATCGCAGACTGAACGCAACTGGCTCTGACTGGACGCGTTTGAGCGCGATCAGTCATAAGTATCAATTTACATTCATAATCGGCCTTACAAGCGACTTAAAGCCGCGCACACACTTAGTGGATTCATTATGTCGGACTCACCGCAGGTAACTCATAATCTGCAGTTGTTACTCCTGTCTCCTGACAAAAACATTGCATGCGGCGGCTGTGGAGTGTGGAAAGTTACTGGAGCGCGCAGCCGCGCGTCTCTCACAAGGAACGTCATGGCAGTGATTGACAAGCCAGAGGACCAATCGTTTACGCCATGATCGCGTAAACGATTGGCTGATGTTTTTAAGGCCCTACCTCGTGCACAGATGACGTATATTAATAATATTCCTTTCAGTGCACCTAATAAATAGTCTTTTATCAGTTAGTAAAGACAGTTTCAAGTAATATTGCAAAAATGTATAAAACAAAACATCCTCTTTAGCACCTTTAATCCACAAGTTTATTTATTCCTCAGAACATAACGTTAAGCGTTTTAATTAAACTACGCTAGCTTTCATTCTGAGGTCATTGTAAACTGACTTTAATTAAATTAGCTTACCTTAAACCATGCTTAACTAACTTTTAGTTAATCTGTTATTTAGCAATAACATCTATTTTACTATGAATCTGTATTCGTTAGGGAGCAATGAAGAGACGAGGGCGCTTATCCTCACTGGAAAAACAAACTCATCCAAGTCTGGCTGGGAGTAAGTAACACTAATTTTATTTTGTATGCATTTTTTCCCACGTAGAAAGCGACGTTCTCGTGACCTTTCGCAATGTTCCCTAAAAGTTCTCTAAAGGTGACGAAAATTCAGAACCTTTACAGAACACTAGGAAAAAAAACGTCCTCTTTTGGTAATGAAAGCGCTGCAGTTCAAGGTTCCTTATATGAATCGTTCCCTTTTGGTTATTTTATGGTCATATAAGATCGTTACAAAGAGGACATTTGGGAAGTTAACAGAACGTCCTATACACTGTGCTCCAAATTATTATGCAAGTGATATATCAGTAGAATAAACATTCAGATTTTAGTTTTTCTAAGAAAATGTTTGATTGTTTATTTATCCATGTCTTTTTAGATAACTGGTATCAATCTCAGACAAAATAATTTGCCAGATCTATGGAAACCCTACTTAGAGGTTGTTCCACATTATTAAGCAAGTCACAGTTCTCATGCAATATGGGGAGGAAGAAAGATCTTTCTGAAGATGAAAAGCATGAAATGGTGCAATGTTGTGCAAAAGGCATGAAAACAACT
>RJVU01033420.1:166658-186461 GCA_003731715.1 Anabarilius grahami
TTTTTTGACAGGAACTTTCATTAATAAGCCTTTATCTGACCGAGTTCTGCTGTGCTCTAAATCACTCACAAATCTTATGATAATTCGATAATCTCCATTCAGTTTCACACAATATTAGTTGTTTTCATGCCTTTTGCACAATATTGCACCATTTCATGCTTTTCATCTTCAGAAAGATCTTTCTTCCTCCCATATTGCATGAGAACTGTGACCTGCTTAATAATGTGGAACAACCTCTAAGTAGGTTTTCCATAGACCTGGCAAATTATTTTGTCTGAGATTGATACCAGTTATCTAAAAAGACAAACAAACATGTTCTTAGAAAAACTAAAATCTGAATGTTTATTGTACTGAAATCTTACTGATATGTCATTTGCATAATAATTTGGAACGCAGTGTAGTAATATTCTCCTGAATGTTCCCTGGAGGGTTAGGGTTCCCTGAACACCCCCGAGACAATCCTCTTTTGCGCTTTAAAACGCACCGTCGTCACACACCCGAATCAAGAGTCACTGGCGCAGCGGACACGCACGCAGGAATACAGGAGGGTTCAGCCCAATTTTTTGTGCTGGCACGGACCGTGTGTGTACTGTACAACAGCCCATGCGAAAGTGAATTGAGTGCTTGAAAACAAAAGTCCACTAGATAGTGCGCAGTGCACATGCCGAACGCATCTTTCCGCAGCCAAATACTTTTAAAGGCTGTGCGCGAGACAGAAGCCGTGTGCATATGTTCATAAAAATGATGTATAATAGAAATAATGTTGCAATAACTTGCTAAAGCCTATGTTACTACTAAAATCATTAAGTGGACAAAGAAAGGGTCCATACCATGTCTTAACGATGATCTATCGTCATTTTTAAAGTGGGTTTCTGAAACTTATGCATACAGAATTTTAAATTAATCATATTGGTTTTCTGAAAAAAACGGCTACGTCTGCACATGTTAAGATACCGCACAAGATGTGAATAAATGCTTTTTATTCAACGAAATAAACGTGATGGAAACATATTTAGAGAAGGAACTAATAGTAAATTTATTAGGAATAAAACGTGCATTAAAAAAGTCTGTGAGAGAATACTTAATCAACTATAATTGTGAGAAAAACACACTCGTGAGACTGCCGCTGGACTGTTCAGCATATGTGGATTTACTGTAAATGCAATCATCATGTTCAATGTATGACCACACTTTATTATGTTCAAATTTCATTTGACACTTTTAATACATTGTTTTCTATAATCACAATTTAATAATTGAATCAGTAACATTTACAATAAAAATATTGAATGTTTTGTTTACTTGCATAGGTAACTAAGTTGATATGTTGACAAAATATTAGCTTAAAATCACAGGTGGACTTCAAGAATAAATAATTTAGGTCAAGGGGGTTCTGTTTACAAAAAAAAACAAAACCTTAATCCCTGCTTTACAATTAAAAAAAAATGACAAAATGACAGTAAATAATGTAGACAAGCGTTGTGTGTCCAAATTCCAAACAGGACTTTTATTTTGGAGTCGCGCCATGACGTCATAAGACTGCGCCGCGCTGCTGCATCTGTTGTGATTCTGCTGAAGAGAGTAAAAACAGTTAATGATTCTCTTCTTAATTATGGCGTTTATTAAAGAGGAGACTGAAGAGATGAAGATTGAAGAAACATTCAGTGTGAAACATGAAGATATTGAGGAACAAACAGGTTGGTTTTATCCTCAAAGCTGAATTTGATCCTTATTTAAATGTGCAGCTCTACAGAAATAGAGAATATACTGAAATAGCCAAATTAATTTTGTGCAACATTAAACCTAATATCTTCTTCTGAATAGAGATTAATGGAAAAGATTATTTTCTGTTCATGCTCAACATACCTGAACATGAATAGCAGTAATTGAGCATTAAATCAAGCATTAAATAAGCCCTATTTAACATATATTGTACATAATCACTATATCAATAACCATTTAACCAGAAATTAGATTTTTGAATAGGATTTCAAACATTTCATGTGATTTATTTATTTATTTTATACTTCTGCTGATGAAACGGCAAACTATTCTTCCGTAAAATTTTCTTCAATTTACAATTTTTTTAAACTCCGACTCTTTATTCAACATATCTTTAACTTTAAAATCCCCCTACAGTATGAAAATGTCAAAATAAAAAACGCAGCATCTGCTTTTAGTAAAAAAAACACTTCATTCAGTAACGTTAAAACGCTTCATAAAAGATTGTTGATTAATATTTGATGATTTTAACTTAACTTAAATGGTTGTAATTCAAGAATACTTTGGAAGATAGGCATAAAAAATCTGAACAAGTTGTTCCAAATTTCAGGTTGATATCTGAAAAAATGAGCTTTCAGTAAGATTGTTTGGGCGCAGTACCACACTTTTCCACTAGATGACACCCAAGCTCCATTACTGACCATATAAGGGTGCCTCCATTTCCATATATGGAGTGATCTGAAGCATATATTTCCATACTATTTATGAAGTAGACATCCTATATAGAAGTTTGATATGAATTCAGCCTCTAATAAACATAAAAACAGCATGTATGTGGGTTATAGATCGCCGCCACAATCATAAATGTATTTTTTTTTCTCCAAAAAATTGAATGGATGTTATCTTTTGAACTCTTGGCATGAAAACAAACATGTTTCAACCAATCTTTAATGATTTTTCATGTTCATCGCTATTTCAAAATAAAGGTCTGAACATTATGAGTATGAAAATATGCTTGTTGCAAATTGATAAATTACTGCTCCTCATGTTGCGTTGATTCCATGTCACGTTTTCATTGGCTGGTCAGTAGATGCGGGTCGTAGCAGCAAACACACTGAGATGATCATGCTGAATTTATGACGCTGTCAGAAAATGATCGTAGGCTATCTTTGGTCTCAAGACCGGGAAACGGCCGTCTTTGAACCTCTCTCACCGATTCAGAGCCACAGAAATCACATGATTGTTTCACTTTAGGCAATATCATCTTAAAATAGAGAATGAATAACAAAATATTTACAATCACATATTGTAATCTTAATTAAGATTAGCGCTAATTCAATTGAACTTGTTGTAATTATTCTTCTATTCGCATCATTTATTGCCTGTCTTTAGCATATTCTTTTACTCTCAGTCTGATGCTCAGTGGATCTCCTTCACTGCCAATGCATTTAATTTCATATTATAAAGCATAAATCTGCACAATGTGTTCCAAATTATAACCCAAATGACACATCAGTTGGATTTCAGTAAAATAAAAATTTGCTTTGTTCAATAGTTTGCCAGGTCTTCTTTGGTAAATGGAAAATCTAGCCTACTTAAATAAGTTGTTCTGCGTTATTAAGCATGTCATAGTTCTTGTGCAGTATGGAGAGGAAGAAAGATCTTTCTGAAGATGAAAATCATGAAACGGTGCAATTCCTTGAAGTCATGAAAACAACATTCTGCAAAAAATTAGAGATTATCTGAGTTCGAATCCTTTAACAATTCAATAAAGGCTCATTAAAGGAAGGTTTCTGTCAAATTAATTGTATTAAAGGATTAGTCCACTTTTAAATAAACTTTTCCTGATAATTTACTCACCCCCGTGTCATCCAAGATGTCCGTGTCTTTCTTTCTTCAGTCGAAAAGAAATTAAAGTTTTTGATGAAAACATTCCAGGATTTTTCTCCTTATAGTGGACTTCAATGGGCACCAAACAGTTGAAGGTCAAAATTAGTTTCACTGCAGCTTCAAATTGTGTTACACGATCCCAGATGAGAAATAAGGGTCTTATCTAGTGAAACCATCACTCATTTTCTGAAAAAAATTTGAAAATTATATAAGTTTTAACCTTAAATGCTCATCTTGAACTAGCTCTCTTCTTCTTCTCTATTAGAATTCCAGCAGTTCAAGATGAGCATTTAAGGTTAAAACTTATATAACTTTCAAATTTTTTTCAGAAAATGAGTGATCACTAGATAAGACCCTTATTTTATTTATTAAATAGCTTTCCTGTAGCTCAGTGGTTAGAGCGTTGCACTAGCAATGCCAAGGTCATGGGTTCGATCCCAGGGATTGCACATACTCGGATACAAATGTATAGTATAATGCAATGCAAGTCGCTTTGGATAAAAGCGTCTGCCAAATGCATAAATGTAAATGTATTTCTCATCTGGGATCGTGTAGAACAATTTGAAGCTGCAGTGACACTAATTTTGACCTTCAACCGTTTGGTGCCCATTGAAGTCCACTATAAGGAGAAAAATCCTGGAATGTTTTCATCAAAAACTTTAATTTCTTTTCGACTGAAGAAAGACATGGGGGTGAGTAAATTATCAGGAAAAGTTTATTTAAAAGTGGACTAATCCTTTAAGAGGGCAGCAAATAAAGCTGTTTGAGCCTCAAGAACCTCTCCATACAGGCTGGCAGATGATTTTCCATACAAGACCTGGCAAACTATTCAACAAACCTGTCTGAATACAGTAAACACTGTCCCATTTAATAAAACCATGGCTTCTGGTGTGTTGATTACCATTTCTATTTAACCACACAAATGCTATAGTTAAACTGTGGTTTTTGTAGCAGAATTATAGTTACCATGGAATAACTACAATAACCTTTTTTATTATTATTATTCGTAGTAAATCCATTGTTAATTTTCGTTGGCGTGCTGGAGTTTTGAACATGTTTGCAATGATGAACGGCCTTTAGCAGCCTCCCTTCGCTATGCCTTGGACTTGTCTAAAAGCATTGTTTTTTGTCTACCAAGTGTGCCAACAACAGCAAATGTGGTGTTCTTTATATTATATAAGATTGGGTAAAATAATATTTGGCTAATTCTCTTCCAAGAACGTGAATGTTCTGTACAAGTTGTTAGCACTATTAGAGGCACAGGAGCAAAACATTACCGACAGAAATACAAAAACAAACCACCGAATTACTCATTTCGCGGCCCAACTACTGTCTGTATGTGGATTATAATGCATCTACCTGAACTTCTGGAACTGTCATCTCCACACACTCACCTGAGCATGGACAGACTGTGAGTGACGCTGGGCAGCGAGCGGGAAAACACGGAGCAGATTTACGGAATTAGTGGATCTTTAGCGGAGCGATAACAGAACACTTGGGCGGGTCGTGAGGGTCTCGGGCACCTCAGCCGATGAGGGCAGAGGGTCAGTGGCTCTAACACCAATTCTCAAACTTGAGAGTTTCACAGAACTCATAAATAGACTGGACAAAATTATTGGCACCTTGACAAAATTGTAAGAAATAATTTTCAAGCATGTGATGCTCCTGTAATTTGATTTAGACACCTGTGGCAATATAGTAATCACACTTGCAGCCAGTTAAAATGTAGAAAAGATGACTAAACCGTTATGTTGTATCTCACTAAGGAAGAAGTGAAGAAAGGAAAGAAAAGGTGTAAGCTTTCCTGTAGCTCAGTGGTTAGAGCGTGGCACTAGCAATGCCAAGGTCATGGGTTCGATCCCAGGGATTGCACATACTCAGATACAAATGTATAGTATAATGCAATGTAAGTCGCTTTGGATAAAAGCGTCTGCCAAATGCATAAATGTAAATGTAAAAAATTGTGGAAAAACATGGACAATCTCAAGGCTACAAGTTTGTCTCCAGAGATCGTAGACCCCCTGTGGTGAAAATCAAGTTTTTAATGTTGTTTATATGTCTATGTAGTGTTTTTAATATGCTTTAAGACAAACCATGTGCAAATTCATGAGTCGGCACCATTGCTTAGTATTTTATGTTTAAAACTGCAGTAAACCAAAAACCCGCGGTTTGAAATCGCTGGTGTTTGTGACGTCACAGACTACCTTGTAACCAATCGCAACAATGTACCGGCAGGCTTTAGCATATCATTAACTATGACTGCTCTGAAGCAGGAAAGTCTCGAGAGAAGCCAGGTTATCCTGGTATATTTTCTGTTGAGATGATAAATTGTGTAGATTTATCAATATAGCGAGTCTATTACGATGAACTTATGCCTTTCTCCACTGACGTTCTGAGTTGTTCAAAGCGGTTTGTGAGGATAGTTAGATTGTTAGAAGGCAGTCTGACTCTGAGATGAAGAACAGGAACGGTGTGTGTAACATTAGCAACACATTATTAGCTGTTTGATAACGTAGTCAAGCAAAAGGCTAATTATATTCATTCATATTAATTAATGACAGAACCGTCGCAAGGATGTGCATTTATTTCATGTACGGAGAAGGCACAAACAACAAATTGCTCGTCAGTCGTCACTACAGCAACAGTACACTCACCGAGCTGCCGTGAGCGAGTGGAGGCGGGCCTAATTTGCATATTCATTGATCCGTGTATATTAAATGAGGCTAGGATGTAGAGTTACATTTGAGCTATTTTAAGGTATGAAGAAACTTTTTTCACTTGAATTTGTTTTAAATGTCATTTTGGTAATCAAAGATTAGTTTTAAGGGAAAAAATAATTTATCACAGGGGGGCTTTAATGTTCCTGTGTCCACTGTGTGCAATATCATCAAGAGGTTTACAGCCCATGGCACTGTAGCTAACCTCCCTGGACATGGACGGAAGAGCAAAATTAATGGACAATTACAACGAAGGATTGTTGACCACTGCTGACACTAAGACATTTAAAATTTGCTTTCCCCTCAAAATAACTCAACACACAGCCATTAATGTCTGGTGTTATCGCTCTCACTCTCTCATACTGGTCACTGGAAGTTCAACATGGCACCTCATGGCAAAGAACTCTCTGAGGATCTGAAAATTTAATTGTTGCTTTATATAAAGATGGCGTAAGCTATAAGAAGATTGCCAAGACCCTGAATCTGAGCTGCAGCATGGACAGCGTTCATCTGCTCGGACCGTAATAAGCCCTCATAGCGGATGTGAATATCCAACTATTGTGAAAACCCTAATTAATAGCTCAGTAACAGGATTGACAGTTTAAGACATTACATTTTCGAACACAAAATACAAGACACTTTCTTTTAAAATCTACTAGAGACTTTGATTATTCTAATACAAACTAATCTAACACACACAAACATTCATACACGTTGCAGAAAGAAAGGAAATGAGAAAGAGTTTTAAGAGAGAGTGAAATGATGAGCATGATTTCTAGCAAAATATGCACTTCAAAAGACCTGACTTGAACGAACCATAAATTAATTTATTTCACCAGTTCATCTTTAGAATCTGGAGGTACTTGATTGTCGACTTTAAATGTGAATCTCCTCGTCTGCGTCCTTAGCTTGGAGAGAAGGGTTTTTCCGAGTCAAAGATTTGTTGCAGAATCTTTACAGGTCTGGACTGCGGTAAGGTAAAAACCAATCACGTTTGAGCATGCTGGCAAATGAAATTAAGTCTCTTGGAGTTAAAGTTGAGGTGGCAAAAGTCATTGGTTAAACTTTTCGGAAAAACTTAGAACACGAGACTCTCAATGGAAAAGAAAGTTAAGTAAAAGAAACAAAATGTGAGTAAAGTTGGATGGCTTGAATGATGGCTTGTCTGTCCTTTGTCTTCAGCTCAGTCTGGTCTTGTCGTAGTCTTTTATTTTTGTTACTCGTTCTTTGTCTTGTGATGTGACTATTTAAACTTAGGTGTTTGTCCCAGCTCTGTGAGGAGTTCTGACCAATCGGGTATTGTCTTGTATCAAAGGTGGCTTTTCTCCGCCTCAATCATAAACTGAATGTTTACCTTGGGCCGATGGAATTGCAGGAAGCATGGGTGCCATAAAAGTACCTAGCAGGGGGTTGTTCTGTAGATGGACTGGAGCCGAAAATTAGATTCTCTGAGCTTGGGTTTCTGGAAGAAGAGAAGAGAAGCCTCTTCTAAAGATGATGCACAAGAATGCCCGCAAACAGTTTGCTGAAGACAAGCAGACTAAGGACATGGATTACTGGAGACCAAGATAATCTTATTTGGTTCAGATGGTGTCAAGCGTGTGTGGCGGCAAACAGTTGAGTACAAAGGCAAGTGTGTCTTGCCTACAGTCAAGCATGGTGGTGGAAGTGTCATGGTCTGGGGCTGCATGAGTCCTGCCGGCACTGGGGAGCTACAGTTCATTGAGGGAACCATAAATGCAACATGTACTGTGGCATACTGAAGCAGAGCATGATCCCCTCCCTTCGGAGACTGGGCCGCAGGGCAGTATTCCAACATGACAACGACCCCAAACACACCTCCAAAATGACCACTACCCCAAACACACCTCCAAAATGACCACTGCGATGCAAGCGATGTTTAAATAGTTCATTCATTAATTCACACTGCAAAAATGCTTTTCTTTCTGAGTATTTTTGTCCTATTTCAAGTACAAATATCTAAAAATTCTTAAATCGAGATATATCATTTCTTTATATACAAAATCTAAGATATTTAGTCTTGTTTCCTGGGGGATCTGAATTAAGTGCATTTTACTTAAGTAAAATAATCAATATCTGCCAGTGTGGTAATAAAAATATTCTTAATGCAAATGGAAAGTGAGATTATTTGGATTATCTATCACTAAGTGCAAATTTACAGTTGCCCCGCCCACCAATGTCAATGTTCAATAAAATTTCCATTTGGCTAGTTTTCACTTCTGATATAACAGTGATAAGAATTCAACCTGCATTAACTTGGAAGTATGCGGACGTCATTTTGTCGGGTTCTGTTGCCATGGTGTATCATAATATTGGAGCTCTATTGATAAAAGCCATTCATAGTTGTGGTGTATGTGCTTAACTCCGAGTCAACCTACTCCGAGTCGACTGAACTAACTCAATTTAGCTGTTCTGAAACAGAAAATTGTTTCCCATTTCAGGGTCAGTCAACTCAGAGTTCAAGTTTTAACTCCGAGTTGGTTGAACCTCATTGTTGAAATGGGCACCAGGACTCCTGGAAAATTACAGGTATACAGGTGTATTTGATTAGGGCTGAAACTTTACTCTGCAAGACGGTGGCCCTCCAGGACCAAAGCTGCCCATCCCTGATCCATATGATTGGATAGGGTATAGATCATACATGTTGTTGGTTTTGATGTTTTAAATGTCTAAATTGTTTTATGTCTGATTTTACCCTAGACCTAATGGCACTGAGAGAGAGGAGTCATAAACCTAATGAAAGGGAAGAAGAGAAAGAACATAATGATAAACATCACAATTTCATGACTGGGGAAAGATCCACACAGGCTAAAAAGACTTCCTTACAAAAAAGAGCTCAAAAGACAGGAACTAAAAGACATTTCACCTGCCAACAGTGTAGAAAGAGTTTTACACGTAAAGAAAACCTTAAAGCCCACTTGAGAATTCATTCGAGAGCAAAGCCTTACACCCGCCAACAATGTGGAAAGAGTTTTACTGTAAAAGGAAACCTTAAAGACCACATGAGAACTCACACTGGAGAGAAACCCTTCACCTGCCGGCAATGTGGACAGAGTTTTAGTCAGAAAGGCAGCCTTATAGTCCACATGAGAGTTCACACTGGAGAGAAACCTTTCACCTGTCAACAATGTGGAAAGCGTTTCAGTCAAAAAGGAAGCCTTATGGTCCACATGAGAATTCACACTGGAGAGAGCCCATTCACCTGCAAACAGTGTGGAAAGAGTTTCACTGTAAAAGGAAACCTTAAAGACCACATGAGAATTCACACTGGAGAAAAACCTTACACCTGCCAACAGTGTGGAAAGAGTTTCAGTCAAAAAGGAAGCCTTAAAGTCCACATGAGAATTCACACTGGAGAAAAGCCTTACACTTGCCAACAGTGTGGACAGAGTTTTAGTGAGAAAGGAAACCTTATAGTCCACATTAGAGTTCACACTGGAGAAAAGCCTTACATCTGTACTCTGTGCGGGAACGGCTTCACACGGGAACGAAGCCTTAGGGAACACATGAATATTCACACTGGAGAGAAGCCTTACACCTGCCAACAATGTGGAAAGAGTTTCAGTGGAAAAGGAAAACTTGAAATCCACATGAGAGTTCACACTCGAGAGAAGCCTTACACCTGCCAACAGTGTGGAAAGAGTTTCAGTGAGAAAGGAAGCCTTACAGTCCACATGAGAATTCACACTGGAGAAAAGCTGTGCACCTGCCAACAATGTGGAAAGAGTTTCAGTGGAAAAGGAAGCCTTACAGTCCACATGAGAATTCACACTGGAGAAAGGCCTTACACTTGCCAACAATGTGGAAAGAGTTTCAGTCAAAACGGAAGCCTTACAGTCCACATGAGAACTCACACTGGAGAGAGCCCATTCACCTGCAAACAGTGTGGACAGAGTTTCACTGTAAAAGGAAACCTTAAAGACCACATGAGAATTCATACTGGAGAGAAACCTTTCACCTGCCAGCAATGTGGGAAGAGTTTCAGTCAAAAAGGTAGCCTTAAAGTCCACATGAGAATTCACACTGGAGAAAAGCCTTACATCTGCCAACAGTGTGGAAAGAGTTTCAGTGAGAAAGGAAACCTTATAGTTCATATGAGAATTCACACTGGAGAAAAGCCTTACACATGCAAAGAATGTGGACAGAGTTTCAGTGGAAAAGGTAAACTTGAAATCCACATGAGAGTTCACACTCAAAAGAAGGCTTATTACACCTGCCAACAGTGTGGAAAGAGTTTCACACATAAAGGAAGCCTTAAAGCCCACATGAGAGTTCACACTGGAGAAAAGCCTTACACCTGCCAACAGTGTGGAAATAATTTCACATATAAAGGAAGCCTTATAGTCCACATGAGAACTCACACTGGAGAGAGCCCATTTGCCTGCCAACAATGTGGACAGAGTTTCACTGTAAAAGGAAACCTTAAAGACCACATGAGAGTTCACACCGGAGAGAAACCTTACACTTGCCAGCACTGTGGAAAGAGTTTCAGTCAAAAAGGAAGGCTTAAAGTCCACATGAGAGTTCACACTGGAGAAAAGCCTTACACTTGCCAACAGTGTGGACAGAGTTTCAGTGAGAAAGGAAGGCTTAAAGTCCACATGAGAATTCACACTGGAGAAAAGCCTTACAGCTGTCAGCAGTGTGGACAGAGTTTCAGTCAAAAGGGAAGCCTTAAAGACCATATAACAACTCACACTGGAGAAAAGCCTTACACCTGCACTCTGTGTGGGAATGGCTTCACACGGGAACAAAGCCTTAGGGAACACATGAATATTCACACTGGAGAGAATCCATTTACATGTGATCAATGTGGAAAGAGTTTCAGATTTAGAGGTGACCTTAAGTGCCACATGAAGATTCACTCGAAAGAGAACTCTTTTAGAAGTCGTCACTGTGGAAAGAGCAGAGGTGTAAAGAGTACCTGAAAACAATACTTGAGTAAAAGTACAGATACCTTACATCAAAAATGACTCCATTACAAGTTAAAAGTCACTAATTCTAATACTCCAAGATTTTTACTCAAGTTGTATCTGATTTTAACAGTACTTCAGTATTTAACTCATGTTGAATTTAGGCTCAAAGATGCACTAGTCCTCGGTACCTGAGAGACATGCCAGTAAAAATGAACAGTTGATTTGATTGATGAGAAATCAATGTTTGTTTTCTAAAATCAAAATAAAACTGAACACCTCGACATTGCAATAAATCAAGTCTCAGTTAACCCTCTGGAGTCTGAGGCTGATTTGGGGTCCTGGTGTAGTTTTAACACGCCCTGACATTTGTGCTTTTTTCAGTTGCTTATAAACATATTAATTACAAAAGTCTAATTACACCGTATTCAGCAGAAACTAGGCTACAATAATATGTGAGCAAATATATGTGAATAGTATCCTGAGCAACAAGTATGTACATGTTTATGTTTTTGAGAGAATTACATATATGCATGGTTTTTTGAAGAAAAAAAAAAAAGTCACTGAAATAAGGCCTCAAAATACACACTAAATGAGAGTTTTTGCTTTAAAATGATGTGGAAATCATCCTGTCTTCTCGGACACCTAAAACATTGTATTTTTTGTTTACACAGGCCGTATGCGAAGAGGCGTGAATCTTTATGAATAATGCTGTGATTCACACCTGAGGAGATTAGGCCCCTAATGAGCCGCATAATGAGCCATTCAGTGAGGAATGTGACTGAGTGAACTAAGAAAGAATGCAATGACAAAAGAAATATATATATTTTTTTGTTTAAATTTATTTACAATATTGTTAACATATAAATGAGAGTCAAAGACACATTTGAATACACAGTTATACCTGGAAATAAATCCTGTTCAAAGATATATGTGAACATCACATACCTGGCATTTGGTGTTTTTGCACTGGAGGAATAAAAAGAAGAATATAGCTGCAAGCAGCGATGGGGGGCCCAAGCCCGGTGGCACCACAAAACCGGTGGCTTCAGGGCAGCTGTGCACAGCGGGCAATAGGCATTTAAAACAGGTAAACATAAAAGGACTATTTCAAAGTTATTTGAATACACCACATTTAATGCAGCAGTTGGTGCCTATATGATCAAACCACAACAGCCACATCCAATCATCTAAATTTAGATGAATTTCATGTCATAGAATGTCTTAGGTCAATTTCAAATGATTGCAGGATATCATCCTAATCTGCCATGTCTATGTTTTTCTCAGACTACCTCTATAAAAATTACAGAGCAAATTATATACTGTTATTTGCTCAAACTCCACAGTTCTAATCCAGTCTTAATGCGAATGTCTGTGATTGCTGATGTTGTATTATTCTAACACTTCTCTTCATGTGCTTTTTGACCTCTCTGAACTATCGTTTGTGCACCAGTCTTATGCTCCAAAAGCATGCTTTCATTTAATTTCAATATGTGTGGTATACAACGAAAAAAATAAAATAAAATTTATAAATAGAGCCAAATCACAGAACCTGCAAAGACGATTTTAATATCAGTCTCAGGTAATAGTAAGGTACATGTCAAAATTTTTCTAAAGTTTATTTTAAACAGCCTTTTTTATAAAATCAAGTGAAATTTAATTAAATTATATCAATAAATATTTAATTTAAAGACATGTGTTGTACATGATGTTTGCAAACACAGCACATGACTTTCTATAACACCCATGTCTAGAAAACACACACCCTCCTCTGTAAAAACAAAACAAAGATTTAAGTCTTGTATGAATCAGAACATGAAATCACAGGTTTTGGTAATGATAATTGTACCTCAAATGACATTTGAAAAGTAGTCCTGTACCAATAGTGATATTATGTAATGGTTCAATTTCAAATGAGTGTGAAGTTATCATTTGCAGTTCAATATTTCTATAAATTTATCAAAAAATGGGTAAACACACAAACAGGTTTGTTTTTGTGAATTGTGGGGACATTTCATAGGTGCAATGTTTTTTATACTGTACAAACTTGTAGCGTCTGGAGCGATCAAACACAACTGTAAAAGGCAATCACCCATGCAGGCCCCGTAAGGTCTGGCTCCCCCACTGAGCGCTATCACCCCATCTGCACCATGTGCTCTTTACACACATTTCAAAGACACTTAGGAGACAGGCCACTAGAACCATACATTGTCAATAAAACTGGATTCTTTGCCATTAATTCCTTGACAACCTTGTCTAAATTAATGAACATGCATATTCCCAGTACACAGTGTGTATTATTACTCTTTGTATGTTGTTCTTTGTATGTTGTAAAGTGTTAAGGCATGCCTGAAAGTTGGAACTATGAGATAATGTATCACATTTTGTGATGTTTACTATCAAATTACTCCTTGTTTACTGACTTACATGTTGGTGGACATCGAAATATCACAGAATGCATTGTATGTTTGTTAGATTTATCAGAGTATAAATGGACACAAACCTACAAACCCAGGCCAATGAACTCACTTTCAAACAAATGAAATCCCCCGCCAGAGAATGGCACCTTTCTCATTGGTCAAGCCAAGATTTGAAGGTGTCAACTGTCTGGAGAGCTCAAAAAGCCCCCACAAAAATCACATTCAGTAGAGTTTAGTTTTAGTGCTTACTTCTAGTTTTTCATTTTGTTCCTGTTGATCCAACGAGGGCCACCCGGCCCGAGCTGGGCTGGTCAGCCTCCATTCCACTTCAAGCCATGCACAACTGCAGTGACCACAAAAGAGTCAAATTAACAGTGCAAAGTTTGTCTTCATTTTCTTCATCAACACCGAAGATATTGATTACAACTTCCACACCAGCTGACCAAACCATCAAGGATTTCTCCTGAGCCTGCAGATCCAGACAGCTAAGGCATTTGCAAGTATCGTTTGAACACTAAATGCCAATTTAGTAGTAAGATTGTGAACCCCTTTTAACAAAGGTGCTTTATAGTATTGAAACTGATGGTTCATCCAGCAATTGTTAATTTACTCTTTCCATTGTTGCATTCCCCTGTTAAGATATGGTTCAAATTCATTTTCCACTCTCTCCAGGTAGTGGCGAAATCCAGCCAGCCACCCGATTCCCCATTACATACCGGGTCCTCGGGCGTGGGTTTTTGGGCGCTGCGCGCTGACCGCTCCGAATTTTCCGGGGGCCAGCCAACACGCTCTCCCGACCCTCCCGGGCCCCCCGACACGCCCTGAGCCGTTTCGGTTGGCCTGACCCCGCCAGGGGTCAAACCGGAGCGCCCCCAAGTCCGAGGCCCTTAAAAGGCAGTACCGCCCACATCCAGAGGGTGGCAGACTCACCGTCCCAGTTCCTGGTTATTTGAATGGGATTCTCTGCCATTCGTATAATGTGGGACCGGTCACTTTCTCGATTCCCTCCGTCCCCCGAACCCATTATTTGCTCGATTACCCACAATAGTGGTCAAACGATCAGGTGACCCGCTGACCACCTCCAGGCCATGCCCAATCCCACGGACCCATTATTTGCCCAATTACCCACTATAGTTGGGAAATGATCAGGTGACCCCCACGACCGCTCCCAAGCCACGCCCCCAAGCCACGCCCCCATCCCAAAAACCCATTATTTGCCCGATTACCCACTAAAGTTGGCAAATGATCTGTTGCCCCATGTTGAACACTGCGGAATACTTTATTTGGCCACTAGGATGAGTGTTGACTAACCAGTTAAACCATTTTCATTCAACAAGTTGAACTGTTGTTCCTGTCATGATAAAAACTATTTTACTGCACTCAGCAGGCCCCCCCAAGTCTGTAGCACCAAGTTTCGTCGCAAAATTCCACCGCCCGCGAACCCATTATTTGGTACAATGGAATAAATGTAAAGTGGGATATCCGTATCTCGGGCCCAAAAAGGTCTAGAGAGTCAGGACTTGCGCTCCTGTCTACGTCTCAGCGCCCCCTGTCAGAATCCTGAGTTTCGAGAAGATCGGAGAAACTCGAAAATTTTGGCCGAAAAACCTCTTTCGGTTGAAAAATAAAGTTTCTCCAATCTTCTCGAAATAGATAGAGGGCGCTGAGACGTAGACAGGAGCGCAAGTTAGGTGGCGCTAGTCCCTTCCTGAGCCGAGATACGGATATCCCACTTTACATTTATTCCATTGAACCGAATAATGGGTTCGCGGGCGGTGGAATCTTGCAACGAAACTTGCATCTGCCGACTTGGGGGGGCCTGTCGGATGCATTCCACTAAGTTTCTGGTGATTTGGGGCTTTCTGATACAAACGGGAACCGGGTAACCAAAAAACATCCATTTCCCAATTATGTAGTGCGGACAAATAATGGGTTGCTGGACAAATTGCTTATAGATAATGTTTAAGATTTTATATAATTTTTTATGGATGAAACCACCTGTACCATGCTTGGCACACTCTGTCGGATGCATTCCACTAAGTTTCAGGTGATTTGGGGCTTTCTGGTACAAACGGGAACCGAGGAATCAAAAAACATCCCATTTCCCAATTATGTAGTGCGGCCAAATAATGGGTTCATGGACAAATTGCTTATAGATGTCTTTTCACATTTTATATAATTTTTCATGGATGAAACCACCTGTACAATGCTTGGTCCACTGCGTTCCCGAGATATAAGGCAAAAACGCCAAGCCTTTGACTGCCCGTAACTCCAGGACCCTGGGGGAGGGCGCGTTCGATAGAAGCCTCCTCCTCAGCGTTCCCGAGATATGAGCTGAAAACTCAAAGATATCCCACTTCCTAATTACGTAATGGCTGCCAAATAATGAGATCATGGACACAGTGTTTATAGATGATGTTTCATATTTTGAATAAAGTTTTATGGATTAAAACCCTATAACTGTACTAAGCACACTCTGTTGGATACATCCCACTAAGTTTCAAATCGTTTGGGACCTTCTGGTACGAACGGGAGCCGGGAACACAAAGACATCCCATTTCCCCAATTACATAGTGGCCGCCAAATAATGGGTTTCCGGACAAAGTGCTTATAGATGCTTTTTCACATTTTATATAAATTTTTATGGATGAAACCACCTGTACCATGCTTGGCGCAGCCTGTCGGATGTATTCCACTAAGTTTCAAGTTTGTTTTGCAGCCAAAAAAGACAAGAACACAATTAAAAGAACAATGTTTTATTTAAAAGAGTAACAAAATATAAAAACACAATATTAAAAACAAAACAAATGAAAAATGTTACCAGTTAAAATAAAAATCCACATTTTTGGATGCCAACTTCTGATGGTGGACCGGTGGAAAAAGTTCACCTGAAACACAAACCATCAATTTAAGTTCACTTATTGAGTAACTTCAGCACTATTAGGATTATGATGATCAACGGATTCCTACATGAGGGTCATTTCCTCCGCCGCCGTGGTCGGTGAGGCCGCCACCTGAGGCAGTTGAACGTCGGGTGGGGCCTCGTGCTGGGAGAAGTCGGGGACCAGGGGGATCGCCGGCTCCGAATCCCTCAAGATTCTGAGCTTCCCCGCGGTCACCGACCTCTCCAGTGACCTCACCGGGTCTGACCTCGACGACTCCTTAAACATTATAAAAACAACATTTCAGTATTCTTTAAACAGACAGCCATTTCATACATTAATGTAAAAGTTTTAGTTTTAAGATTGACTTACCGACATGCCCCTGTGGCCACTCTCCAGGTGCCTCTCGGGGTATTTCATCAGCTTGCCGCAGAGTGGGCAAACCAGATTGGCCAGCCTCACTCTGTGGCGGCCAAGCTGGGCCAAGAGGCCCCTTTGCTGTTCATTGGCCACTTCGTGGACCGTCCTCAGATGCTTGCTTATGTTGACGATCCACGCGGGGCACATCGGGCACTTGACTGCTATATGAAAAGATGATTTTAATAGGAGAAAAATGAAGAAAACATGTTCGAACACACAGTGTATGATGCAAAATGATTTATTACTGTGTCATAAACGATTCATAACAATTTGTGATGGCACAAGGAACTAGGATCACAGAATACATCAACGTACCGGAGCTGTATGTTTTTGGCATGATCTGTGAAGAAAAAAAGAAACAAAATTATTGTAATTTTATAACATTAATAAATTACTGTACGTGTGTAGTTGTTTTTTTTGGGAAAAGCAGACAACAAATATAACATCTAGAGACTGCAAGCTTTCAAATGATATAGTTTGTCAATATTACTTTAGGTTTAGACTAAGATATGATGTTTTAAATGTTTTATTGCAGTGACCTTCCAGGACCTTGGCTCAAATAACTCACCTGGCTGCTCAGGTTTAGGCCCAAATATATATATATACGGATTATAATTCATAAGAATCTCGTGATACAGCTTTATGAGCGGCGTGTACTGGTGAACTAACCCCAACTGTACCGATGGATGTCGAAATTAAGTGCATAAATTAAGAAAAATATGACAGATTACCTCACCTCTCGTGATGACTCAGCATCAGTAATGAGATCCACAAAATGGAGGTCGTTAAATTCCCCTTTGTTAACCAATAGCAGCCCTGGTTAATTACCATGACAACTGATCACTTGTCTATGAACAGGGAACGTCCACTAATCAAAAAATGCCACGCCCACTTTTAATTAATTGTTTTTTAGATTTTTTTTTTGGTCAGTATTATTTTGCCCTCAATTGTTTTTAAATTAAACGTGTATAAAAAATTTGTTTTGCATCATAAAAAGACATGACAGTAGGAACGTTTAAAATAGTAAAACAGAAAGAAAACAAAAATTAAAGCAAACAAATCAGAAGAACGCTGTTTGCTTCCGGGCCCTCTTGGCAACCATCATCCTCTTCAGGGGGGAGGAATCCCTTCATTCAGGTCAGGCTGTTGAGACTCGATGGACAGACACCCAGTGCTGCCGCAAACTGCCTGGAGTACTTGCCAACGACCTGGCTAAAAAATAGTTCCTCCAGAGACAGCTCCAACTGAAACGCTTTCCAGCTACTGAAGAATCCTCCCATGCTTTTCTTAGCTGCAAAAACATCCCCCAAACCATCCTGATTATCCTTGAAGGGCACAATCATTGGCACAGTCTCCAACAAGTGATCAAGCATAGAAGGAATGAAGAAATCACTGGGGTTAAAAACTTCAGTGTAATCAGCGTTTACCAATAATACTACTTCCATCCTCAGACCCACCCTGCACAACGTCTTCGGGGCCAGATCTTCCATGTGCTCTATGTACCGAATAGCATGGCCAGCTATCATTGACCGATGTTTTTGTATGTGCAGATCACACAAAGTGATCACCCGGCTTACTGGATGGATCACTGCTGGCGAATGGTGGCAGTGCGGAGTGGTGGCATACAATTGCACAAAGGTGACAGTGGCCCCATCATCCTTGAAGACCTGCTTCAACAGGACATCAAGGTCCATTTCCTTGTTATCAATATTGCTCTGGAAATTCGCCACCTCAGCCATGGAGAACTCAGGGAATACATTTCCTCTTCTTCCCACAACCTCCTGCAATCCAAATCTGGACCAAAACAAATCAATAGATGGGTCCAGTGGAGACACATTAACCCCTGCATGATATGACACGTTGATGACCCCCTCTGTGTCAACTAAGGCACCCAAATTGAACTCCCAATCATCCTTCTGTCCGAACTTGCTAAGGCTCATTAGGATGTGCATGTCAATATCATTGCTGATGGCTGACACAGCCTGATTAAACACCTCCAGTACAAATCCCTTCTTCCTCGGAGTGGCCGACTTGCGCCACTTGGACTGCATAGTCGGCTCCTGAAAAAAAATGAGAAAGAGTCCGCAAACACACCTATGCACAAACGGTTATCTTCACCCGGGGAGGAGGAGGTCGACGCCTTGGCCGGCGGCTGGGGGCCTCGGGTCCTGGCGGTCTGCCTTCTCCAAGGGCAGGGCCAGGGGCTCGTCTTCCTCTGCCTCTCCCGGCGCGGGGGCAAAGGGAAGACAGGAGCCTGCCGGTCACCCGGGCGAGCTGGCTGGAGGGTTTACCCCGCGACCTCCTCTGCAGCAGGCGTTAGCGGCAAGTCACCTTCCTGAGTGACTCGCTCAGCATATCGACCTGCTTGCGGAGGTCCTCCTGCTCGTCCCGGCAGCTGGGGTTGTTGCAGGCGCTCTCCTGCTCCCCCGCTGCCTCCTCCTCCGCAGCAAATGGTCGGGTCGTCCAGGTCCTCCGCTAGGTCCAGGCTGGAGACCATGGCCACGGCCGGGTTGCTGGCCAGCAGCTTGGTAGACCCTCCAATATCCTCTTCCACTTGAGGGTCTCTATGACCTGCCGCCGGGCCGCGACCGTGACCTCGGTGTGGGTGGCCAGGTGGCGGTCCATCCGGGAGGTGTATTTTCCGCAGGCGGGCAGGGGGCAGGTGCCCTTGCGCACGTCCACCCTCCTGGACGGAATGGCGAGTAGCAGCTTCCTCTCTGCCTTGTTTCGGACACCGTGGCTCACCCCCAGGTGCTGACTCAGCTGGCTGTAGCCACGGTGGCACAGCGGGCAGTCGCTGGTAGGCATCGTATAGATA
>RJVU01033420.1:187569-219511 GCA_003731715.1 Anabarilius grahami
CCCTGAGTCGGGGACCCCCGGAGAGTCGGCACCTCAAATCTTGAGGTCCCGTGACCTTCCGTCTCCACGCGGGGGCGTCCCGTAAATTTAGTGGGTACTAATCGGGCAAATAATGGGTCCATGGGATGGGGGGCGTGGCTTAGGAGCGGTCAGGGGGGGTCTCCTGATCGTTTGCCCACCATAGTGGGTAATCGGGCAAATAATGGGTCCATGGGATGGGGGCGTGGCTTAGGAGCGGTCAGGGGGGGTCACCTGATCGTTTGCCCACTATAGTGGGTAATTGGGCAAATAGTGGGTTCTTGGGACCCTGACCCTCACTGACCACTCACAGCCATTCGTTTAATGAGGAATTGGGCGTTTAGTGTGTATTTGGGACAAGCTTACCCCCTTTACTGTGCGATCGATGGGAATCGGGCGTTTAACGGGTCAGCGGACCCCCTGAAGGCGTCCGTTCAGTCGTTTTCCCGGGGTAATCGACCACTGGTCAACGGGGTCGAGGTAATCACAAAATGCCCAATGCCTCTCCTAGCTAATGGAAAAGTGTCTTTATTCGCCCATTGTCTCATTATTAACATGGGTTTTTTTCCAGAAACCCACTATATTTGCTTTTTTTAAAGAGGACAATGCACATTAATTAACACAAGAAACAAGTCTCTTATGTAAATGTGCCAGATTTAGCCATTCTAGCTAATTTTCATCTGCAGTCCCTGGCAGGTTGATGGTAAACATACACACAAAGACAAAAAAGTACATACAAAACCAAAAACAAACAAGGAACCACTATTTATGAAGACATATTTGATTATCCAATAACCACCCTTTTATCATTTTAGAGAAAGAAGCAAGAGATGTAATATTTCTTAGTTCTAGGGTATAGTATTCCAAGTATGTACTGCTCTATAAGAAAATAATGACTGCCCAAAAGCACTTCTTCTATGAGGTATTATACAGTCCCCCCTAGTAGTGGCTCTAGTAGATCAGTTAAAATTTTGTTTAATAAATTCATTAAGTGGAGGTGGGGCCATACCATGCAAAATTTTATACACAAGTAGGATATCTGCAAATTTAATCATATTTTCATACATACAGTTTTACTAACATTAAGATGTAAACAAGAGTTGTTTAACCATTTAGTAATTTTATCCATTTCTGCTGATAATTCTTCTGGAGCTTGCTTCTTACTTTTAGCATGCAAATATATGATTGTATCATCAGCATACATCTGGCAGTTTACAGTAGGTGAACAAACATCAGGCAAGTCATTAATGTACAAACTGAATAGCAAAGGACCTAATATGGAACCTTGAGGTACACCAACAGGATTAGTAAGCAATTGTGAAGTGTTATTGTCTACTCGAACACACGGTTAAATATGATCTTATCCATTTAATTACATTTATTGAAAAATTATAATTTAATAACTTATTAATTAAAACCTCATGATTTACTGTGTCAGATGCTTTATTTAAATCCAGAAAAACAGCTCCCACCACAACACCTTTATCCAATTTTGATTTAATATTTTCTAAAAGAAGACAATTCACAGTTTCTGTTGAATGATACTTTCGGAAACCAAACTGCATCGGATGCAATGAGAATGGAGTATTATTCAAATGTGATACTATCTGCTCGGAAATCCATTTTTCTGCAATTTTTGAAACTACTGGGACAATACTAATGGGTCTATAATTATCATATTATCACCAGATTTAAACACTGGTGTAATTACCAAGTATTTGGAAACACTCCTTCTTTTATAGACCAATTAATAATTTAAAAAATTGGAATAATAAGTGCCTTTTTATAAGTTTTTTAAATTTTGTGTCCATTCCATACACATCCTTTGCCCTTGAACTATTAAGAGAAGAAATAATCGTATGTATTTGTCAATTCTTTAAAGTTCAAAATTCGAGCATTACAATTCATAGATAAAACTAAGTCACCTGAACCAAAGTCATTTTTAAAATAATCCTGCAACCTTTCTTGAGCCATTAATCATGTTTCCATCTATGTATCTTATATGTTCCAGTTAATTTCTTTAAATTCTGCCATATTTCTTTAGTATTTCCCCTTAGCTTCACTAATAGCCTTAATAAAGAAAGTAGCTTTTGCTTTACAACCCTTTTTCTTAATATAACAAATAGACGCCTATCATGTTCTGTTTTAGACTTAAGTGCTAACTTAAGAGCATGATCCCTTTGTTTCATTTAGCCAAGGTAAATATTCTCTTTGTCCTGGTTTAGGTTTCACTTTCCTTGTATAACGGTTTATAATTTCAGTCATAAAAAAATTACAGGTTTGGTCTACACTCTCATATGTCAAATGATCATCCCAGTCTATTTCATTTACTGTTATTTACTTATCAGATGTTAGATTAAATCTGCTTTTAGTGAGCTTTCTTACTATCAAGATCATATTGTGATCGGATAGTCCAGTTACCAGATTATAACACTCCTTTATCCGTTCTGGTCTATTAGTAAAACCCAGATCAATACAGTATTCCACTTGGTTTCGATCGATGATCCCAAAGTATGCGAGCATGATTTACCGGATTTATCTTGTGCGTTGATTTATTCAGTGACGTTAAAGTAGCCCTCGGCACATGATTCGATGGAACCGATGGAACACCGTCTGTCTGAAATGTAGTCACTGGCATCGAATCAATGAAAGACTCACCCATTTGGCCAGCATCCACAGTAAGCGAGTCGACGTCAATAGAATGACCACATACCAAAGCAGTATCCTCTGAAGACGAACACTGACACACACTCCCCGCAAATGCCGTTGGTTGGTACTCATGCTCATGGAGAGCACACAAATGTTTGGAGCAGACAACGGCAGCCAGATTGTCCCGCCCATCTTCTCCCACTCTTGCTTCAAGGTTGTGGCCTTCAGAGTGAGGTCATCCAAGTGTTCAACGTACCTGTTGGCCATTGAATTTATCATTTTTCGATGCCGCTCAATGTCCATGTCGCACAAGGTCACCACACGACTGACGGGGTGCTTGGCCGAAGCAGCCGCGTGGCAGTGAGGCGTCACGGTGTAAAGCTGAACAAAGTTTATTTTGGCTTTGTCCTTATGCAAAACCTGAAGCAGCCGCGTGTCAACGTCCATGGGAAGGTGGTCGAGATTGCTCAGCCATTTAGTAGACTGGGAATAGAGTTCCTCGCTGCCCCACCACCTCCTGCAAGCCAAGCATAGAAGGTCGATTGCTGGATCGTCAGGATAAATCTCACAGGCGACATGATATGACAGTCTGGTGCATATGTGGGTCGAAATAACTTGAGTCCTTCTGACCAAACTTTGTCAGTGTCATATCGATTGCCATATCCGTGCCCACATTGACGTCATTCACTGAACTTGAATGAGAATGAATCGCTGGTCGTGAGCAAGAATGTTCATTCGGTCCAGGTCGCTGAGATTGTTTTTCACTACACTAGGCCTCTCGAGTTCGTGTGCTGGTAGCCCTTTGAGACGGTCACAGAAGTTTGCCAACAGCATGTGATTTGACCATCGGCTCACTCTTGAACATGGGATGAGGGTGGTTGGGGTTGGCCGGGACACAGCTTATGTCCAAAAAATAACCACCATCCACAAAGACCAACACAGTGCCCATTGACCTGTCTAGAGCTTGCACTCCCGCAGCCAAGTATCTTGTGAAGTCCACGTGCTTCTTGAGGATATGCCAGTGGTTAGTGTTTTTTCCAGGGTCCGCCTTCCCTACAAAAAGGTAGTGCAACCCAGCTTTCAAACAGCTCAGATTGTGTTATTGGATCACCAGCCCATTAATATCGAAAGAGGACCTCACTATATCTCTAGTCTCCTCCAAAACTGTGGCAAACATGGGGATGCGCAAAGAATCATCACTCAGAAAGTCTGGGACATTCCGGAATCGGTGAATCTGCGTGTTTTCTGAACATGCCACTTCAAGTGGCTCAAACTTGTGACTCAAACTCATGAATAAACAACTAGTTTTGTCACTCTACACTCTTACACATCCAAAAAGAAAAATTATAAACATTTACATGTCCATTTTCACCTGTGAAAAAATCACTGTAGAGTCTCCGTTGCAATGCAGAACGTTCCCTAGTCAAATTTCCCTGTTTTCATTTCAAAATTTGAGTCCCGATTATTAAATGATTAAATTAGAGTCAAATATGTATTATGGTAGATTTCTTTATTTACTTTGTGCTTCTCCTTTAGGAGATGTCAGGTTTGTATTTACTTTATACTTTATTTGTCCCTGTTAAGGGAAAATTGTCTTGGGCAATTCAGGTAAAGCTGCACAACAGAACTCCTCCATCAATAACAATCACTCGATCATGTCCTTTGAGTTTGAATTCAACAGCCTTGTAGCCAGAGGAACAAAAGAATTCCTATAGCGGTTGCAGTACGGAACCATCGACCAGATGGGAGTAATTCAAATTCAGGATAAAGTACACGAGATGGGTCCAGAGTCATTTTCCTAGAAAATAATATAACGAACCGAATATATATCTTCATCTCTCACAGTGAGGGGTACGGAAGAGGATTAGGGCCAAAAATAATAAAAAAAATAAAACCATCTCGAGATTAAAGTTGTTAAATTTCGAGAAAAAAGTTGAGATAAAATGTTGAGAAAAAACATTAAAATACGAGAAAGAACTTGTTAAATTTTGAGAAAAAAGTTGAGATAAAATGTTGAGAATAAACTCGTTAAATTTCGAGAAAATGTTGAGAAAAAAGTCTAAATAAAATGTTGAGAAAAAAGTCTAAATAAAATGTTGAGAATAAACTCGTTAAATTACGAGAAAAAAGTTGAGATAAAATGTTGAAAATAAACTCATTAAATTAACAAATTTATTCTCGTAATTTAACGACTTTTTTCTCGTAATTTAATGACTTTATTCTCGTAATTTAATGACTTTATTCTCAATATTTTATCTCAACTTTCTCGAAATTTAACGAGTTTTTTCTCGTAATTTAACGCGTTTATTCTCAACATTTTATCTCAACTTTTTTCTCGTAATTTAACGAGTTTATTCTCAACATTTTATCTCAACTTTTTTCTCGTAATTTAACGAGTTTATTCTCAACATTTTATCTCGACTTTTTTCTCGTAATTTAACGAGTTTATTCTCAACATTTTATCTCGACTTTTTTCTCGTAATTTAACGAGTTTATTCTCAACATTTTATCTCGACTTTTTTCTCGTAATTTAACGAGTTTATTCTCAACATTTTATCTCGACTTTTTTCTCGTAATTTAACGAGTTTATTCTCAACATTTTATCTCGACTTTTTTCTCGTAATTTAACGAGTTTATTCTCAACATTTTATCTCGACTTTTTTCTCGTAATTTAACGAGTTTATTCTCAACATTTTATCTCGACTTTTTTCTCGTAATTTAACGAGTTTATTCTCAACATTTTATCTCGACTTTTTTCTCGTAATTTAACGAGTTTATTCTCAACATTTTATCTCGACTTTTTTCTCGTAATTTAACGAGTTTATTCTCAACATTTTATCTCGACTTTTTTCTCGAAATTTAACGAGTTTTTTCTCGTAATTTAATGAGTTTATTCTCAACATTTTATCTAAATTTAACAAGTTTTTTCTCGAAATTTAATGAGTTTATTCTCAACATTTTATCTCAACTTTTTTCTCGTAATTTAATGACTTTTTTCTCAACATTTTATTTCGACTTTTTTCTCGTAATTTAACGAGTTTATTCTCAACATTTTATCTCAACTTTTTTCTCGTAATTGAACAACTTTAATCTCGAGATGGTTTTATTTTTTATTATTGCTTGGCCCTAATCCTCTTCCGTAGAGGAGGACCGCTGCCCATGGCAGAAACCCTGGACGCATCAAAAACGGTCAAAGTATGAATAAATTGAACTGTATTGCTCTCAATCGCATTTCTTTGTATGTGTTTAAGCTTAAATTCTCTTTATCTCTCACAGTTGGTTCTGGAGAGGAAGAGAATTTCTTCATGAAAGAAGTCACTTGTGTCACAAATGTGTGTTGATAGAGGACCATGCCAGCCTGTCCTTCGATTTCCCAAAAATGCTGAAGGCAGATCATTTCAGAAGACATGGTATGAAAATAAGCCATGGTTGGAGTATTCACCTGACAAGGACAGAATGTATTGCTTCAAAAAGAATGTTGGACACTGACACTCTTTTCTGAGATGGATTCCTCAGAGCCATTAGCCAGCTGGCTTTTGGTTTCTGTCGGTATTGTTTGTGAATTGTGTAACTTAAAGAATGTTGTCAGGACGCTTTGTGCTGAAAATGCCCCAAATATGTGTCATTTTGTTGGAAGTTCCCAAAGGTCAAAGTGTTGACTAATGTCACGAGGGCTTCAACCACTAACCCACTGTTGATGTTTACTAAAAAGGGCCAAGGGAGCTTTTCCTAATGGTTTGATTTCATTATAACACACTAAAGAGATCAGCCTTACTGCTTTATGTGAGGTAAACATGCATAATGCGGAATACATTTGATTTGAAATGCAGTCAAGTTTTTGTTAAATAAAAGATTGTTTGATTTGAGACATTGAAATTGAATGCATGTGAACTGGACCTCTCCTAACATAATGTGTAATGCATTTGTGTAAACACTGGGGTATAAACGTGTGACTACTTCATATGTGAATTCACCCGGCGCCTCATGTAGTTCATCTCTTGTTTTCCTGCTTCAGAAAGGAGAAAATGAACCGAATAACAATGAAAAGCTGATGTCGTAAGAATACAGCAGGGCTTGATTTGAGGAGGGATTCCTCCTGTCCCAGACTGCTGCGGTCAAGAGAAAGAGCGTCTGTGAGTGGAAACACCGTCATTCCAGAACCTATCTATAGATCTATCTTTCTTTCTTCTAATATTTCTTTCATATATGTGACCCGTCACGGAAACCAGGGACACAAGTCGGCAGCACAACTCTCGAGCAAAATGAGAAAGAAGTGTTTTTTTTTTCAAAATTGGTGATTTTTGCTTTTTTGCAGAATCTGTTAGTTGAGATCATGAAGAAGCCTCTCCGTGTTTGAGATAGCAGTATTGGTATATTTAAAAGCGTACATTTTGAGGTTGAAATCGGCTTGTTTTTCGGAGGGGCGTGTCATTGTCTGTGTGTATTTCCATACTGGGTAACGCGCCGGCGCGTTTTGCAGGATTGTTTTCACATTGCAGCAAAACAGACTTAAAATACTTCGTCATTTCTTGTCATAGAGACATAAGTAATATATCAATTGAAACTATAGAATATCTTCTTTTATTTGTGTACACTCAGAGTAAAAACAAAATGTTGTGCTTTTTGTAAAATAAAGAAAACTAACATGATGCGTGATCTCTCGTCTCCCTCTGAACGAAGTCCAATCTGATAGTTCTCAGAAAATGAACTGTAACTTAGTGAATACTAATCACAAAAAAAATACACTTATGTCTAAAGACACGTTGAAATGTCAGGTTTTAAATCGTGTAAGTCAAATCGAAAACAAATATTCTCTGTTTATGTAATCTGTATGAAAAGAGAGCCATGTCAGAAGTCTGTGATTCAGCTCATTATCCGCTAATGCGGCCACGCCCACGGAGCCAGCGCTATTCAGACGCAAATTCAGTCAATACATGCAGACATCGTCTCAATCGTGTATTTATTGTCTTGAAAAGTGTTTTGAATAGCCATAGTTAGCGATCTCTGGCCTCTGTTAGTTCAGTTAGTTCCTGGATTGCCTATTCTTCTTTAGCAGTAATTTGTGGACTAAATGTGCACAGAGCGCCCTCCGGCTGCAAGTATGAATTGAAAACACAGAATCCAGCACTCATAGTGATGACAATAAATATTGAATAAATATTACTCCTCTGTATAGAAAATTGACATAAACATATGAGAATCCATCAATATTTCTCCAAATGTACATGCTTTTAAGCTAAAAGCCTATATGAAATGCCATAGAGGTAACATTGTTCAGACACTTTGCATCACAGAAATACATTATATTTTAAAGTATATAATACCATTATTTTAAATTGTAATAATATTTCACAGTATTGCTGTTTTTTCTGTATGTTTGATATACACCATCACAGAGGGTTTTTTCACAGCCTACCTGACTGAAAGGCCTCATTATTATGCAAGTCATTTCAGGTCATTATTATGTGATTCTTTTGTCTTCTCAGGTGAGAGAATTTCATTTCATGATTATAGTGACCAAAATGATCACGGTTATCACAGAATCCTGTTCAAAAAGTCCTAATGCTACACAATGAAATCAATTCACCAAGTTTTATGTAGAAAACCAGCAAATAACAAATAAAATTAGCATCAATATGTACTTTTTCTTTATATAAACATTAAAATAATAACATTAAAAAATGATGGCCAGATTTTAAAGGAGTGTCTTGCAACATGTCATCTCTAAATCATTTTTATAAAAGTCAAAAAAGATAAATTACTGACATTTGCAATGCACATTATTCTTTATTATTAATAGTATGCGGTCCATGCAGCTTTACAGGGGGTATGGCTTATCTAAATGAGATGTAAATGAGCCCTGTTGTCACTCCCAGCAGGTGAGAACAGGTGAGAACTGCAGAAACTTTAGAGACCATTTTCTCCTTTAGAGCTTTTTTGAGTGCCTACCTTCAAATGGCCACAACTTCTCCAAATATTATCAGATTTCCATGTGTGACACATCGTTGGGAAGCTTGGAGACTACACTTTCAGAATCTGTGAATAACTCAAAATGCCCCAGAACCGACTTGTGTCCCTACTTTCCGTGACTGGTCACATATGTCTTTCTTTTTCTTTCATCTATTTCTTTCTTTTTTCTAATATTTCTTTCTTATATATTTCTTTTTTAATACATCTTTCTTTTAAATATCTTTTGTTCTTTCTTTTTTCTAATAGATCTTTTTCTAATATTTCTTTCTTTCTCGCCCACAATTGTTAGAGCTGACATAATAAGATGCCATGGTTTTGTGTTGTTGTTGTTGTTTTTTTGGGTTCTTTTCTCTTTTGGCTTTTTTTTACATTCACATTGACTTTGATAGTTGTGTATATCTTTAACTAATGTTTTTTCTTCTTTATAGGTCACATTTCAAGATGTGGTTTGATGTAGAGCAGCATATTTATTTGCAGATAAAATAGTGTACACTCTTTGTAAATGCCTCTTTTGGTCATATGACATTATCAAAAAATGCCTTCGAATTAAGTGCCTAAGCCAAATATTGTGTCGGAGACAGATGACAAGGTGAATTTGGATGAGGCAATATGCCGTATTTGTAGCAGAAAATATCGGTTTCTTGAGGAAATACCACTAATCTTAGAATCAACTATCCTGTGGCATTCGCAGGACTTGGAAGCAGCACACCTACTGTAACGTTAAGCCTACAACCTCAGGCCAGTGACAGTTGGGAGTCTCCGAGGCCTTTGCGAGAGGAGCGAAGTACCAGTGACTCGCCATTTGGTTGAAGAAATGGTGCCATTCCGTGCCGTTGAGAAGCCAGCGTAACTTCAGCTCGGATAAAGCCTTATCTTGATTTTGATTCCTATTGTAGGGCATATATGTATATATACACACACACACACATATATATTATATATATAATAGTTAGTTCCGATCCTCGAATCTGACTAAAATAAAGACTTTCTGCTAATATTTCACAAGTATAAGCAGATCTACAACTACTCATCTCTGCGCGTTCCAGGCGGGCTGTCAGTCAGTGCAGTTACATTGTTGCGCCACAAGATGGCGGCAAGGGACTGTCTTTAAGTCTTATTCAACTACACGTTCAAAAACACTGATTCATTTAAAGAGAGATGTAATGAAACAAGCTGTTGAAATCATTTTAACTTTGAAGTTAAACGGCCTGAAGGACAGACGCAAGTAATCGCATGCGCTCAGTCGATCTCTTACTTTTACTGTCTGTTTTAGGCTTGTTTAGTACCAATCTACAGAGCCTCTGTACAAATCACCATGGTACACATTATGCTATCATTATTAACTTATTTAATATTTAGTACATATGCATGAAGTGTAAAACGAGAAGGACATAACATGCAAATATCGCAGTTGCTGCCTTTATTGCAGTCCTCTGCGGTTGGCTTGTCAATAGCGCGGTATTACGATATCGCAGTTATCACGACAGCCCTAATCTTTTGAGTTTAATAGGAATTACGGAAAAACTGTTCCATAATACCTGGGGGTTGGGTTGGCGGAGCGGTTAACCACCAAACCGTGCAATTTGTTGCTTCTTCACCGCGGTAAGAAAAAATCCCATGCCGTCACACCCCAACTCTCCGTCATCTAAGTTTAAAAATGAATCACTAGTATTCGCTGGGTCACATGACCATAAATGATAAGATTACTTCCTCTCAGTGACCATTGCATGTACCCTTCACTAATAGGCCCTTAGTAAAGGGATTCAGTTGTTCACATTCGTTTGAAACACAAATTTCCCTTCAAGGGCTCAAAAATGCCGTTTGGAATTTGCCCTTGAATATGCGCCTATTAACATTTACTTATTTTTATTTCAAATCCAAAAGTTGTTGCTGAACATGGCTTTCCTGTAGCTCAGTGGTTAGAGCATGGCACTAGCAATGCCAAGGTCATGGGTTCGATCCCAGGGATTGCACATTCTCCGATACAAATGTATAGGATAATGCAATGTAAGTCGCTTTGGATAAAAGCGTCTGCCAAATGCATAAATGTAAATGTAAATGTTGTCAGCATTGAGATTCTCTTTGTATACACTATATTTCATATATGTCACGTTTAAATGTTTTATTAAATTCATTACTTTATATTTATGTAAACAGGGTTCCCACTCTTAAGCCAAATGTCAAATTCCCTGACTTTTCCTTGACTTTCACAAACTAAAAAGCTGAATTTCCATGACCTATAATGAACGGAGCACTGAGCAAGACAATAAACAGCTACAAACAGTATTTTTCCAACTTTATTTACTTATTCACAGTTGTTTTATTACAAAACTAATTTAAACACATGCACACTACTTTTTTTTCTTTAATTTGTTAAATGGACTTTGATATTTTTCTGAACTATTTCTACAGAAATTAATTGTTTTCAGGGGTTAAACAAGGATTTTCTGTTTGTGATCAAGTTCATTCTTCACGTTTAGTTTTTGCAGACCGTGTTAGACTGTTTGACTGAGCAATCAATGTAAGATTGCCGACACTTTCTGCCTTTAATGCAAGGTCATCAGCAGATTGCTCCATAGCTGAGGCATCCTCCTGGAGGCGTGCTCTCTTTTTCTCTTCAATCTCATCAAAGAGAGTTTTCCTTTTCATGTTTAGTTTTTCTGCTCCTTTAAGTCTTTTCTGTTCCTCAAGATGAAAGATGTAACACTGTCTTGACAAGGATGCAGACTGAAAGCCTTATTTACCACAAAGTTATCAATTCCCCCTACTGACCTCAAATGATCCACACTTTCCTTGATTTGTTTATTGACTGAAAAACCTTGCTCCACGGTTGGAGAGGAGAGACATAACATTCCACAGAGTTTCGTACACCTTTTCTCTTGCCTTTTTATAGAACAGGGTATCTACCTGACCTGTGACATCATATCAGGCTTGATAAAATGATCTATAATTGACCTGATAACATTAGAAAGATCAGCAGCCAGAAAAGGAATCATAGGCTGGTCTGTTTGATATAGATTCAAGAAAGGTGCAACCTTTGAAGGCAACGGTGTGTCTCTGCACCTTTCTNTACTGACCTCAAATGATCACACACTTTCCTTCATGTTTTCAACCTCGATTTGTTTATTGACTGAAAAACCTTGCTCCACGGTTGGAGAGTTTCGTACACCTTTTCTCTTGCCTTTTTATAGAACAGGGTATCTACCTGACCTGTGACATCATATCAGGCTTGATAAAATGATCTATAATTGACCTGATAACATTAGAAAGATCAGCAGCCAGAAAAGGAATCATAGGCTGGTCTGTTTGATATAGATTCAAGAAAGGTGCAACCTTTGAAGGCAACGGTGTGTCTCTGCACCTTTCTTTGACAGTAGTATAGGATTTAGTTCTAGGGTTAGGGAATTTGCCCGCCTTCTACTGCATCCACATTTCTTTAAGTTCATCAATATATTGATCATTCCCTCTATAACTGGGACATTCTCTACCTATTTTGTTTTACAGAATTTGAGTGGCATAAGAGGAGATGTTTGTCCGACAGCTTTGGCATAATCCTCTCCTCAGGCAGGGAATCTTTCAGTAGCCAATAAGCATTACTTAAGAACTGGTTTAGATCCCAGTTTGAGGCATCTGCACCCTTTTCAAATACCCCATGCAAAATATGTTGGCCACAATTAGTAACACGGCATTGACATCTTGTGAAGTCCAGTTTGTACAAGGTCTTGGAATTGAAAATTTACATTAGGTCCATCCATTGAAAGCTGTGCAAGACCTTTGTAATTCAACCCCTCTGTTGACTTGTGGAAGACCTCCACCATATCCTCTGCTATGGCCCATGAATCCAGAAGTGAAGTAGCGTGTAACGACAGCATCATTGAAAAATCTTAAATGAATGCCCATTTGCTTTGTAGGGGTCTTCCAATTCAAGCTTTCATCAAAAAGGAAAAACATATCCATCCTTAAGAGACCTTATTCTGTCCATCAGAATTGACATATTCCTGGCATGTTTGCTGTAGTGTGTTTGTAACTGTCTGTAATTTATTTATTTATTTGCCAAACAACGCTCATTTTCTTTAAATCTGCCATTTACGGAGACTGTCTGTGGTACTATTTCCCAGTGGTGTAAAGTATTTGAGTAAATGCAGTTAGTTACTGTACTTAAGTATCTTTTTGGCTACTTTGTATCAAGATATGAACAACTTTTACTCTTTACTCGACACAAGTTTTACTCCAATACTTACATTACATTTTGCATGGCACCTAATATTTCTGCAGCAGTTTCTGCTATAAAGAAGGCATTGAAGGTACTATATCTTGTATGTTTGCCTTTACTCACCCAAACTTGCCAACAAGGCTACTTTACATGAATGCAAGTGCTTTAGCAGTTAGTTGTGAATCGCAGGTGTTTGATTTAGGAGATGAGGCAGATAAGGTATCTGTACTTTTATTCAAGTATTGTTTTCAGGTACTCTTTACACCTCTGCTCTTTCCACAGTGACGACTTCTAAAAGAGTTCTCTTTCGAGTGAATCCTCATGTGCTCCTTAAGGTTAGCCATTAATCTGAAACACTTTCCACACTGATCACACATGAATGGCTTCTCTCCAGTGTGAATTTTCATGTGAAAATATAGTGACAATTTATGCGCGAAACTCTTTCCACACTGATCACATGTAAAAGGCTTCTCTCCAGTGTGAATATTCATGTGTTCCCTAAGGATTTGTTCCCGTGAAAAGCCATTCCCACACAGAGTGCAGGTGTAAGGCTTTTCTCCAGTGTGAATTCTCATGTGGATTTCAAGGCTTCCTTTTTCACTGAAACTCTGTCCACACTGTACGCAGGCGAATGGACTGTCTCCAGTGTGAATTCTCATGTGGACTTGAAGGTTTCCATGTTGATCAGAACTCTTTCCACACTGTTGGCAGGTGAAATATCTGTTAGTTCCTGTCTTTTGAACTCTTTTTCGTGAGGAAGTCTTTTTAGCCAGCGTCGACCTTTCCCCAGTCATGAAATCATGTTTATCATTATGTTCTTTCTCTTCTTCCCTTTCATTAGGTTCATGGCTAGTCTCTCTCAGTGCCGTTAGGTCTAGGACAAAAATAGACAACAATTTAAAGCATCAAAACCAACAACATGTATGATCTGTACCAGGGGTGTCCAAACCTGCTCCTGGGGAGCTACCATCCTGCAGATTTCCGGTCCAACTCCAATCAAACACACCTGAACCAGCTAATCAGGATGTTCAGGGTTCCTTGATAATTACAGCAGGTGTGTTGGAGCAGGGTTGGGACTGAAGTCTGCAGGACGGTAACTCTCCAGGAGCAGGGTTGGACACCCCTGATCTATACCCTACCCTATGGATCAGGGATGGGCAGCTTTGGTCCTGGAGGACCTGCAGAGTTAAGTTTTATCTCTAATTAAATACACGTGCCTGTAATTTTCAAGCAGTCCTCAAGAATAAGGGTTACATTTTGCAGGTGTATTTGATCAAGGATGGAGCTAAACTCTGCAGAATAGTGTCCCTGCAGGACCAGAGTTGCCCATCCCATCTATAGACCTTATACTCAATACAGGGACCCACCACTGCACATTTTGTATGTCTCCTGTATTTTTCACATCTGGTGAAGATCATCAGCTTGTTAGAGGAGAGCTGACATTGATGGAGGAATTTGCAGACTACTATTCCTGTTCACCAATAAGGCAAGAACCAGACCTGTTATAAATCTAAATATACTTGAATTAAGTTAATTGAAAAGTCAACTATTCTATTAGTAATAGAAGATATTTGTTGTTATAATGATGTCAGACATAGAACACACAAAAGTAGTAGCTGTTCTGTACTGCGGCACGATTAGCGATCTCACTACAGCCGTACCGAGCCTAATCTCTTCAATCGGGTCAGGGCATGGCACCGAGCAATCAAACAAACTAGACTTTTGGGGTCAAAAGTGCTCGACACGTTTTCGATCGCCTAGTGCGAGTACACCCTTAATTTCAGTTTCAAGACACATTTTGAGAATAATTTATGACACAGCACTTTCCCGCCATTGACAGAATTTTCCTGGTATACGGTAGAGGTGCTTTTACTTATCTGAATCAGTGCAAAACCTCCAGATCAAAACACAGAAGCAGCAGCAGCAGCAGCAGGAAGAAGCGATAAAAGCTTTGATCAAGTACATGCAAACTAACGCAATCATCGGTGTTATTTATCTTGACATATTGCATGTTCAGCTATTCATACAACAAAATCTTCTGGGGTCATTAAAGTTTTGTAAAAATAATCAAAAATGCTGGTGATGGCTGGCAACTTAATTAAAAACTTAATTAAAGAATGAATGGTTATGAGATGTGCTTTCCTCAGCACAAAACTTACATTTTACAGTTATACTTTTACTTGTAAATGTCCAACACTAGCAGAATCTGTCTAGTACTTTACATGTAACTCTCTAAGATCTTGATTGCTTGAAATCTGCTATGGAGCCGACTTGTAGTCAGTTTTATATAAAAAACTAATAAAGGACTATTTTAAAGGCTTGAATATGTGCCACACTTATTGCTGCCAGCTGGTGGCATCATGACCATGAACAATAATTAATCAGCTCCCATGATTACACATACAACCTCAGCATGATCTAAATCAGGGGTTTTCAGTAGGGATGCACCAATACCAGTATCAGTATCGGGCCTGATACCAAGCTCATATACTTGAAGTGGCTTCACCTAGGGTTATTCTTTTGGCCATTAGAAAGATGGATCGTTCTATGAATGTCTGATTTAACTCCCTCGGGTCAGCGGTCACACCGGCGATACCACCTCGGTTTTTTTCTTACCAGTGTGAAAGAGACTCAAAATACTCCATCAATGTTGCACATACAATTAAGAGTTATACACTATTTTAATCTGTGGAATATCTTCTTTTATTTGTATACACTCAGAGTAACAACAAAATGTTGTGCTTTTTGTATAATAAAGAAAACTAACATGATGCGTGATCTCTCGTCTCCCTCTGAACGAAGTCCAATCTGATAGTTCTCAGAAAATGAACTGTAACTTAGTGAATACTAATCACAAAAAAATTAGACTTATGTCTACAGAAACGTTGAGATGTCAGGTTTTAAATCGTGTAAGTCAAATCAAAAACAAACATTCTGTGTTTATGTAATCTGTATGAAAAGAGAGCCATGTCAGAAGTCCGTGATTCAGCTCATTATCCGCTAATGCGGCCACGCCCACGGAGCCAGCGCTATTCAGACGCAAATTCAGTCAATAAATGCAGACATAGTTTCAATCGTGTATTTATTATCTTGAAAAGTGTTTATCTGGATGTTAAAGCCATGGTTAGAGACCTCTGGAAGTCTCTGTTAGTTCCTGGAATGTCCTGTTCTTCTTTATATGGATTTGTGGACTAAAGGTGTACAGAGCGCCCTCCGTCTGCAAGTATGAATTTAAAACACAGTATCCAGCGCTCACAGTGATGACAATAAATATTGAATAAATATTACTCCTCTGTATAGAAAATTGACAAACATATGAGAATCCATCAATATTTCTCCAAATGTGCATGCTTTTAAGCTAAAAGCCTATATGAAATGCCACAGAGGTAACATAATTGTTCAGACGGATCACAGAAATACATTATATTTTAAAGTATATAATAGAATACCATAATTTTTAATTGTAATAATATTTCACAGTATTGCTGTTTTTTCTCTATGTTTGATACACACCATGATGAGCTTGAGACATGATTACAGAGGGTTTTTTTCACAGCCTACCTGACTGAAAGAGCTCATTATTTATGCAGCTCATTACAGCTCTTTATGCGATTCTTTTGTCTTCTCAGGTGTAAATGACCCATTATTCATGATGATTCACGCCTCCACACAATACTGTTTCTCTTGACAAAAAGTGTCTCACAAAATTTAAATCTCTCTATTGTTTTATATGAAGGAGCAGGCAGGATAATTTTTACATAATTTTGAAGCAAAAACTCTAGTCTACAATCTCCAATACCCAGAAGTTTTGTGAACACAGATATAATATTTTTTGGCCTTAATTCAGTGACTTAAGTGTTTTGTTTTTTTCAATAACCACACATAAACGCAAAAACACAAACATGTACATACATGTTCCTCACATATTATGGTAGCCTAGTTTGTGCTGAATACAGTGTAATGACACTTTTTCCATTAATATGTTTATGAACAACTGAAAAAAGCACAAATGTCAGGGCATGTCAAAACTTCTCCAGAACGCACCTAAAGGAATACAATATGGCCTGTTGTACCCAGTCTCATCTTCAATCATGAGACAACATTGACAGTCTCTGACAGTGATGGAACATGAAGTGTATTGAGCTACATCATGGTAGGACTTTATTCCTAGATGCTGGTGTCCAGCATAATCCATGGTCTTGTTGAGCGCGAATATATATATATCTTAACGGATCAGCTGGGCCATCTGTATTTTTTTTCATTAAAAAGTAATATTAGATGTTCATGTATGTATATGCTTGTGTTTGCTTTATGAGAATGTTTATGCATTTATTTCTAAACAAAGTTCTTCCTAAACTACTATGAGTGAAGATGGAGCCGTTACTGTTTCGGAGAACAGTTAGTTCGTCATCGATCAATTTTCACTTTTTCTTTGTTTTATCTTTTTTTCTTTCTCCCTTCTGTGGGAGATCTAATGCGCCGATACAACTTCCCATAGTTTTGTATGTCTGCGCCACACATTAGTATGGTTACCCATACTCGGAATTTGTGCTCTGCATTTAACCCATCCAAGTGCGCACACACACAGCAGTGAACACACACACCGTGAACACACACCCGGAGCAGTGGGCAGCCATTGCTGCGGCGCCCGGGGAGCAGTTGGGGGTACGGTGCCTTGCTCAAGGGTCTCACCTCAGTCGTGGTATTGAGGGTGGGGAGAGCGCTGGACATTCACTCCCCTCACCGACAATCCCTGCCGGACCTGAGACTCGAACCCATGACCTTTGGGTTACAAGTCCGACTCTCTATCCATTAGGCCACGACTGCCCCCAAATGGTACAGTGTGTGAATACACACACTGTAACGCAAGTGTTGTACATTTCTTTGTTGTTTGGATAACCGTTCTGCTGTTGGCGCGCAATATCCACATTTCCAGATTGCAGAGCTTGATGTAATTGTAATAAGAAAGATTGTAAAACATTTAAGATATATGAAATATAAAATATGTAAACAAATAAATGATGTTGGCATGGTAGCACATTTTCCACAACGGCACCTATCCGAAAAGGTAATAATGTCAGAGATCTGACTAATATAAACGATAAACAAACAAACAAATAAAAAAAGCGAACATCATTGCTATATTACTAGAGGAGGAAGTCTACACTGGACTCAACAAAGAGACCATTGAAAATCTAATTTTTCCCTCATGTACAGAGAAATGCTGACGCTTTGGAGTATAAATGCCGGTAGAACGAGGCATCAGTTTGTGCTGCATCATGCAGATCACGTTAAAAAGTGAAACATTAAAAATATAAACAGCTTACCAACTTCAAAGTGACAGCTGAGCTTGTTTTTGGTTCAGTTTTATCTCAGTTTGACTCTGATATTCTTGATTTTACAAGCCCATTTTGTTTTAGATGTTTTTGCTCAAATTCAGTTGCGCCAAACCTGCTGTAACCATAGCCATTGATTAGCTGGGAGAATAGTCAAATTGCACCCTCTAGTGGATAAATAATGACTTGCTAGTTAAAATCGGGTGCTCGGGGGCCCCCCCCCCCCCACAGGTTAAAAACCCCTGATCTAAATTTCAAATAAATCCGGTGCCACGGCAACAGCAATCGAGATATCAAAAATCTGTTCGTAATTTAACATCAACAAAGTCTTGGGCTACGTTCACACTGTCAGTCCAAATCTGATTTTTGTGCATATCTGATTGAAATCAGATTTAGCAAGTGTGAACTGCAAAAAAAATTAATAAATGCAATTTATACAAATCCATTTCAAGCTACATTCATATGCGTTTTGAAATCCTATTCAAATCACATTTAAAGTGATGTATTTACACACTATAGTAATGAGTTAATAATGCTTAATTACGAAATTAAACCAAACCTCAACCCTAGCTCTATAGTAAATAAATGTAGTTAAAATTTAATTCTGAAGTGAACTAATCCTTTACAATGTGATTACAATGTAATCGTCATCTTAAAATAAAGTAACCGATTAAACTGCTGTTTGTGTTTGACCAGTAGGTGGCACTGTCTCCTTTAATGTGGTCAGTTTGGCATAACAATGACACAATGTTTGGTGTCAATATGCAAAACCATTGCAGAGTTACAGCTTTAGATCATTTTTGGTAATTTTGCAGTGACATTATTTGTTTCTCAAGGTACACGTTACTGTAGAAAAAGCGAATTTCATGTTTTGTTCAATTATAGCACCCTCAAAGTGCCGCAGTCTCACCACTTTTTTATGTGTCCTCACTGTGAGCCCAAACATATCTCATTTAAAATATTAAATATCTCATTTAGGAGTTACAGAAAAATGACCAATGTCCGACTTTGTATTTTTTTTGGCACTTACTATCAAAATTGTGACTTTTGGCTTGCAATATTAATGGGTTAGTAATGAAATTTCAGAATTTTCATTTCATTTTTGGGTCAACTTTCCCTTTAATGTTTATTCACACAAATCCAGTGCTGCTAACTTAATTTGTTAGTTTAATTGAACTTATTTCAGTTTGTATCAGAACATTAACAAAAACATGTAAACGACAACCATGATCATTTTGTCACAACATGTAATGTAAGTACAGCACTTCTGAGCATTAAGATGCTCAAAGATTTTTTTATTTCATTGTTCTCTATTCGGAAGTAGATGTTGGGTTTAATGTTGTAGAAAATATTCTCTATTTCTGTAGAGCTGGACATTTTAGGATGAGAATAAAACCAACCTGTTTGTTCCTCAATATCTTCAATCTTCACCTCTTCAGTCTCATCTTTAATAATTATCTTCATATCTTCAGTCTCCTCCTCTTTAATGAACTCCATCTTTAAGAAGAGAATAATTAACAGAGTTAATGGCCTGTTTAGACAAACAACACTCAAAACTAACACTGTTTCTCATCAGTGGATATGAGCTTTACTCACACAAATATCCTTCATTACAGTTAGATAAATAAACGAACTTAACAAAAAATACTTAAAACAAAACACACAACTATAAATCACTGAACTGTTTCTACCGATTAAATCTATCCTTAAATTCTTGAAACAAACCTTTCTTCAGCAGAATCACAGCAGATGCAGTCTTATGACGTCATGTCGTCACTCCAAAATAAAAGTCCTGTACACACACTGCATTGTGAGAAATATGATACAAACACACTTTAAAAATGTTGTATGAGTTCATAAAGCAGAGTTCATTCACGTGTCTGAATTGAAACACATTTAAACTCAGTACCAATATAAAAAATGTGGACAAGATAATTTGAGTCTAAACATAAAAACTTTAAAGTTATCTTTCAAGAATCAGTATAAATAAAAGAAGCAATCAAAATGTAGCCTAGTTTATTCAAAACCAAAAAATATTGCTAAAAGGTTCAGTCATATTAAAAATGAAATCTTTCACATATTTGTAATTAAATCAATCACAAGTAGAGTCATCAATGTCAAGGGTCATTAGTGTGAGTTGCTATTTAGCAAATCAAGTTCTGTGATGTGGACGCTCTTAAAAGAGACTGTCTGGTTCTCTGATGTCGAGTCTAGAGCGATCAAACACACAGTTGTAAACGTCAAACCTCACAGCATGCAGACTCCTGAAGGACTGCCCCATTTGACACACACACACACACTAAAAAGACACTTCTAGATACGTCTAGATATTGTAGTCCATCTAGGTAGTGTTTCATATTAAATCACTCCTAATGACTTTGGTGGACATCTCAATATCACAGAATGCATTGTATATTTGTTATATGAATCAGAGCATAAATGGACACAAACTTACTAGTTGACTCCCCTCATGCAAATGAACTCGCTTTCAAACAAAGAATCCCTCCCGCCAGAGAACTGCACTTTTCTCATTGGTCAAGCCAAAGCTCAGAGGTGTGACTTCTTAAAAAGCCTCACGCAGATCGTCTTCTCTCTTCTGGTTCTTCTTTGTTTCCGCTGACGCTACGGACTGCTCATGTGAGATCCCACCCGGCTCCAGGCCTCGTTCCCTTCAAGCCATGTGCAACTTCCTCGTCAACCGGCTCAAATTAAGGGTGCGATTCGTCGTCATTTTCTTTATTCAATGAAGATATTGATTACAACCTCAGCACCATCTGATCAAACCATCAAGCATTTCTCCTGAGACTGCAGATCTGAACAGCACAGATTTAGGATTAAGATTGTGAACCCCTTTATTAACAAAGGTGCTTTAGAGAGAGAAACTGATGGTTCTTCCAGATGGTTAAACTACTCTTTTCATCGCTCCATTCCCCTTATGATGCGGTTCAACTCATGTCCACTCTCTCATTTCCTGTGTAAGTGTGTTTGTGTGTTTAGTCTAGCTATTTCTTCCTGATTTAGCTAAATGCACACTCTTGTGAGTTGATTCTGATCTGTTTATTAATCAATGACACTGATAACGATCGATCACAGACACTGAAGACAGTTGTTTCCTCTGTGGCCACGGGTAAATATCCTTTCTGAAGAGTTGATGGACGATCAATACTGAGTGTTCGCTGGACGAACAGAATAATGGTTGTAATATTTATTCAGCTAATAAAGTTAATTTGATTAACTGATTCAAATATTGATGATTAATTATAATGAGTTATGATTAATTATTCATTTTTATTTGGAGCTAGTTTGCTTAGATTATATGGTTTTATGCGGTTGTCAAGTTTGTTGTCTGATGAATTCGAGATAATCAATAAGTTATAAAAAGAAATAATCACCAAATATTTATATATTTCATAGTAGTGTACATTTACTGAGAATTTAGAAAGTGCCCATTAAAATGAACACAGAAGCAATGGCCTGTTTTCAGAAGAACAACAGTAAGAATAAACATCAGAGAATAAAATACTAGTGTAGCCTTTATAAATGCATACAAGAAACACATTGTGTTGATTGTGAAGCTGTCTGACAGCGCTCTACCAATGACTGAATTATGAACTGACATCACATAAACTTAATGAGGGGGGTGAAAACTTTTGAACAAGTTTTTGAAAACTCTTATTTTGTTTAAAGATCATATTTTTTATTTAGTTCTGCCCTTTGGACACATTGCATGTTTACCAAAGGAGAAAAAAGTATAATTTACCCTGTTCATCCAATTGAAAAAGTATTTAATAAAGTGTTTAATAGTTGAGTTTGAGTCCCTCAGTTGTCCTCAGTGTGAAAAGATGGATCTCAAAATCATTCAGTCACTGCTGGAAAGGGTTCAAATATGCAAAAGATGCTGGAAAACTGAAGAATCTGCAGGAACAGAGTTCAGTTTAACTGCTCAGAACAAACAAGAGACTCATGAACAACATCACAAAACAAAAAAACAGTCATAGATTATCCAGGTAACCACACACAGTGTTGAGAATCAATGGTATTTAAACTTTTGAACAGGGTAATATTTATAAATTCAGCTACTTTTTTTTTATCTTGTGGACTTTATGTAAACATCTGTTATGTGAAATACTTACGGAAGAGGATTAGGGCCAAGCAATAATAAAAAAATAAAACCATCTCGAGATTAAAGTCGTTAAATTGCAAGAAAAAACTCGTTAAATTTCGAGAAGAAAGTCGAGATAAAATGTTGAGAATAAAGTCATTAAATTACATTAAATTGCGAGAAAAAAGTCGAGATAAAATGTTGAGAATAAACTCGTTAAATTACGAGAATAAAGTCATTAAATTACGAGAATAAACTCGTTAAATAATGAGAAAAATGTCGTTAAATTTCGAGAAAAAAGTCGAGATAAAATGTTGAGAATAAAGTCATTAAATTACTAGAAAAAAGTCGTTAAATTACGAGAATAAATTCGTTAATTTAATGAGTTTATTCTCAACATTTTATCTCGACTTTTTTCTCGAAATTTAACGACATTTTTCTCGTAATTTAATGACTTTATTCTCGTAATTTAATGACTTTATTCTCGTAATTTAATGACTTTATTCTCGTAATTTAATGATTTTATTCTCGTAATTTAATGACTTTATTCTCAACATTTTATCTCGATTTATTTCTAGCAATTTAACGACTTTTTTCGTAATTTAATGACTTTATTCTCAACATTTTATCTCGACTTTTTTCTCGAAATTTAACGAGTTTTTTCTCGCAATTTAACGACTTTAATCTCGAGATGGTTTTTATTTTTTTTATTATTGCTTGTCCCTAATCCTCTTCCGTAAATACTTCATTCAGGACCGTACTAAATAAAAAATAATATTGCAGTTTTCACGATCCTCCTTATTTTGTTCAAATGATTAATATTTTTGCATATTCTGCAAGGGGTATGTAAACTTTTGAGCTCAACTGTACTTTCAGGTCACATGATTATGACGTCATGGGCCGAGATCGGATAAAAGACACCGGTTCCTGCGAAGGCAGTTGCTCTAGCCTGTTCTCAGGGAACCATGGTTACACGTGTAACCTGACACGTTTTTCTCTCTCGAATATTACTTTTTTATTAAACACATAAACATCCACACAATTATAGCTGCATCATTTATCTAATTGGCTCTGTAAAATGCAGAAGGAGGAGAGAATGAGAGGAAGAAGAGAGAGGAGAAAGACAACATCATTCCATCAATCATTCACATCATTGCTGTCAATAAGATTACAGATGCTGAAACATTGAAATCTATTTTCATGTTTTATTGTGAAACATCAGTCGAAGCCTGTGTGTGATAGCTGTGTCACGAAGAGTGTGTGCTTGTGCTTCTCCACGATGAGGCTCCTTTCAGTCAGTATGAGCACCTGCAATTCCTGTGATTAATATTCATGTTATTCAGTATGATTGGTACATAATGAGTGATCGCATAGAAATGCTGTAATGTGTCATACCTGAGTAAATTAATGTGATACCAGGATCTTGTCTGTCAAAATAAAAAGATGAACAAACATATAATGATTATGACGTCATGGGCCGAGATCGGATAAAAGACACCGGTTCCTGCGGAGGCAGTTGCTCTAGCCTGTTCTCAGGGAACCATGGTTACACGTGTAACCTGACACGTTTTTCTCTCTCGAATATTACTTTTTTATTAAACATATAATGCCATTGATCTATAACTGGAATATGTTTGGCTCGCTCTCACCTCTACATATGTGTTGATTTGATCTTGTAGTAGATGAATCCAGCAGCTGCTATGATGATTCCCAGCAGCAGTGCGGCAGATTCAATAGTGAATATCAGCTGAATATCCCACTCAGACTCAGGGGCCGGCGGGTCTGTGAGGGACACATGTGGTCATTTACCAGCACTGACAACTGAAAGCCGTTACTGATGTTTACAGTGCAGTGTTTGACCGGAAGGGTCAGTTTATATCTAGTATGAGGCTGTATGTTTGCTAATGAAGGTGCGATCTGACAGGTCTTGTCTCTTACTCCAGTCGTAGATCATGGGTTTGGTGAAGCTGGCGTGCTCCACCATACAGGAGATCTTCTCTCCAGATGTGGGGGTGTATTCCAGCTCCGAGTGAATCTGGTAGTACCAGTCTCCATCAGGCAGCTCCTCAGTGGAGGTCACTTCAGACGTCACCTCCGCACCGTCCTTCAGCCAGGACACTTTGATGGGTTGAGGGTAGAAGTCGTACGCGCTGCACATGAGCAGAGCTGGATGCTTGCTGTCGCCCGGCATCACTAAACTGAGCTTCACCTTGGGCTGCACTGAACCAACAACAGCCACATCCTAAATCACATCGTACTGCAATGCATACTGTGATTACATGAAAGGTGATTTGATTAAAGGAAGTGTTCTATGTGCGCCTTGTGTCACATACCTGTTTTATTATAGATAGCTGCTTCATAAAGTTCAGCATTAGGTTTGCAGAATACATCAACTTGAGCCCTATATTGTTGTAAGATCGATGGATCTTTGTTCCACATCTCTGCATTTTTCACTCCTAACGCTGTGAACCCCACAAACTGCCCCACAGTGCTGTTGAACTTCACGAATGGATATTTATTGAAGTACAAGCCTTCAATGAACTCCATGTCACTGAGATCAGGAGAGCTGTAGATGCACTGTGTCCACCGGTAGTAATAATATCCATCAGCTGAAAAATAAAGTCTTCATGAGGTTATTTCTACGACAATTCTGAAACATCACATCATGGCCATGATATTGAAATATCTATAGAGTTTGTACATAGTCGCAGGAACACATTTTATCGGCGGGTGCTGGAGGGGGCGGGGCTTNTTGCATAGTGGGCGGGGCTTGATGTAGCTCAGTGGTTAGAGCATGACAGTAGCAATGCCAAGGTCACGGGTTCGATCCCAGGGATTGCACATACTCATATATAAATGTAGTATAATGCAATGTAAGTCGCTTTGGATAAAAGCATCTGCCAAATGCATAAATGTAAATGTAAATGTAAATGAGTTTCAGCTGATGCTTTGGCTTTCCTGTAGCTCAGTGGTTAGAGCGTGGCACTAACAATGCCAAAGGTCATGGGTTCGATCCCAGGGATTGCACATACTCCGATACAAATGTATAGTATAATGCAATGTAAGTCGCTTTGGATAAAAGCGTCTGCCAAATGCATAAATGTAAAATGTGAATGGGGCGGGGCGGATTTTAAACAAAATCCTAACATTAAACAGCCCAAACAACACTTATAGATGATACAGAGTTACATGAGAACGAATATATATTTGTGCTAAATTTTAGTTCAATAATATTTTTTCTTTGATATTTTTTATTTTAAGGGGAATTTTACTAAATATTTGCCTCTAAATTATGCACCGTGTAACCATTAGATGGCCTATATATAATAATATAAATTAGTAATGCAGGCAAATCTGGACAGAGAGAAAGCGTTTTGTTAAGGCAGGAACACACCAAGCTGACGCCGACGAACTAGTGGCGACGAAAGCAGACTGTGAGGCTCACGTCGGTGTCCAAAGTTGCCCTGACACACCAAACCAACGGTAGACAGCCAACGGCCAAGTAGCACGTCCGTTCTGCGCCTGCGTGAGATGAAATGCCTTTCCGTACCAGCAGGTGGTGGTATCTGAACAGCCAATCAGATGGCCCGACGGACCGACGAGCTCCGACGCCGATTCAACATGTCGAATTGGCGAAAAAAAGCAGACGAGAGAAAAAGAAACGAGCGCAGCGCTTTAAGAGGCGGGGCTACATAAGGTCAGCGAATCAAGCGGTGAGTGCATTTGGGTCACTGATGCACATTCAACAACATATAAAAGAGTTACAAATGACAAAATGAACAAATTAAAAAAGTAGAATTTTTTCAAGCCATGTCATCTTAAATTCCAATACAGTGAAAGAGCCGTCGGTAGGGGGCGCTGCAGCACCCTGAGCTTGTACCTGCTTTCACTACCAGAAAACCAACTAAGTGTTTAAGAAAATGTTGCTGTTAAATCTTACCCAAAACTATTAACACTCTGAGGTCTGACGGTCACGCCGGCGATACTATCGCGGTTTTTTTCTTACCAGTGTGAAAGAGACTCAAAATACTCCATCAATGTTGCACATATAATTAAGAGTTATACACCATTTTAATCTGTGGAATATCTTCTTTTATTTGTGTACACTCAGAGTAAAAACAAAATGTTGTGCTTTTTGTAAAATAAAGAAAACTAACATGATGCGTGATCTCTCGTCTCCCTCTGAACGAAGTCCAATCTGATAGTTCTCAGAAAATGAACTGTAACTTAGTGAATTCTAATGACAAAAAAATTACACTTATGTCAAAAGAAACGTTGAGATGTCAGCTTTTAAATCGTTTAAGTCAAATCGAAAACAAACCTTCTGTGTTTATGTAATCTGTATGAGAAGAGAGCCATGTCAGAAGTCCGTGATTCAGCTCATTATCCACTAATGCGGCCACGCCCACGGAGGGAGCGCTATTCAGACGCAAATTCAGTCAATACATGCAGACATAGTTTCAATCGTGTATTTATTATCTTGAAAAGTGTTTATCTGGATGTTAAAGCCACGGTTAGCGACCTCTGGAAGACATACAGTTAGTTCCTGGTTCTCTTCTTCTTTATATGGATTTGTGAACTAAAGGTGTACAGAGCGCCCTCCGGCTGCAAGTATGAATTGAAAACACAGTATCCAGTGCTCATGGTGATGAGAATAAAATATAGAATAAATATTACTCCTCTGTATAGAAATTTGACATAAACATATAAGAATCATCAATATTTCTCCAAATGTGCATGCTTTTAAGCTAAAAGCCTATATGAAATGCCATAGAGGTAACATAATTGTTCAGACACTTTGCATCACAGAAATACATTATATTTTAAAGTATATAATAGAATACCATTATTTTGAATTGAGCTGAGACATGATTACAGAGGGTTTTTTTCACAGCCTACCTGACTGAAAGAGCTCATTAATATGCAAGTCATTTCAGCTCATTACTATGCAATTCTTTTGTCTTCTCAGGTGTAAATGAGCCATTATTCATGATGACTCACGCCTCCATGCATACTGTTTCTCTTGACAAAAAGTGTCTTACAAAAACTAAATCAATATATTGTTTTATATGAAGGAGTAGGCAGCATAATTTTTACATAATTCTGAAGCAAAAACTCTAGTCTACAACCTCCAATACCCAGAAGTCTTATGAACACAGATTTAATATACTTTTTTTGGCCTTATTTCAGTGACTTAAGTTTTTTGTTTTTTCAATAACCACGCATAAACGTTATTCCTTCAAAAATACAAACATGTACATACATGTTCCTCACATATTATTGTAGCCTAGTTTGTGCTGAATACAGTGTAATGACACTTGTGTCATTAATATGTTTATGAACAACAAACCTCAGACTCCAGGGGGTTAAACACCAATATGTCCATCACTACTTCTATAATAATCATAACTTCTTCATTGTCTCTTAGTAAAGGCCATTTATCTCACCTGCTCCAGTGAATACAGACAGCATCAGAATGTGACGAAAGAGCTTTAACACAGACATTTTCACAACTGAGAGCTGCAAATTCACTGTTCATGTTAATGAGGTCAGTGTCTGAAACGACTGTCCAATCAGATGCTCTTTGTTCACGTGTCAGGTGTTGCTAAGCAATATCCTGCTTTCATTTTTAAAATCACAGCTCAAAAAAAGTAAATAATGGTGCAGTAACAGATTAAACACAATGATCTTATGAAACCTCAGCATCTCGCAAGATATGAGAACTCAAAAAGGGCAACAACCACAGTGTGTTTCCTTGAAAATAACAATCTTTATTTAACAAATATTAAGAAGAAACCAAATCAACAACTAAAGAAATAACACAGTATCAAACCTACAGCCCACAGGGTCCCAGTTATATCACATGGCAAATACACACACACAAACACACACACACACTCTCTATTGCCAAATCAAACCAGTTCAGCTTGATCCCCACTCTAGAGTAAAGCATATACTAAATATACTTTACCAGACTCAGTTCAACATTGACATCAAGTAGTTACTTATAATCAAACATAAAAAACAAAGATTAATATATAAAACTAAGTTCAAAGATTTAATTAAAGTGATTTGCTCACCCAAAAGTGCAATTTTTGTCAGTAATTATCTCATGTCGTTCCACACCGTTAGACCTTCGTTCATCTTCAGAACACAAATTAAGATATTTTTGATGAAATCAATGAGTTTTTTTTTTTTTATCTCTCATAGAAAGCAATGAAATGACCACATTGAGGGTCCAGAAATATAGCTTAAATCAGTCATGTGACTTCAGTGGTTCAACCTTAATGTTACGAAGTGACGAGAATACTTTTTGTGCTAGAAAACAAAACAAAAATATCTTCACATGCTTTATGTTTTTAAACCACAGATGCAAAAAATGAAATATGAAATTTGCATAGTGTTTGAAAGCTATTATGTCCTGTGAATTTAGAACTGGAACTCCCTCGCCCTTCACGCCCTGGACTCACTTCCCCCACAAACTTACCACATTTAGACCAAATTTACTTTGGATTATTTTATATTTGCGTCAATAATAAGTACCATTTTATCAAATGGTAAGAAAATGTTGTGGTAAAATTCCTCATATTTATTTTCAAGGATCCTGATGGTTTAATAATGCTGTTAAGTGCTGCTAGATTGTCTGGATTCTGTCTGTCGTTTCTTTGTATTTTGCCTTTGTTTTCCGCTCATTGGTTTCTCACATACCAGTTTCTGTTCCAGTTATTCACTTCACTTTGTTTTTAGTTCCTCTGTTTTTAAAGGTCATCGTGTTTCTTTAACAGAAACCTTTTAATTAATTTCTACTCCATATGTCTATTTCAAAAGAAAAATCTTCTGTATGTCCATTTCTCCTCAGTCCCTGTCTCTGCTTTCTTTATTTACAACAGCTTTTTCCAGGGAAAGTTGCATATTGCATAGATATTTAAACGTTTATTTGGAATATAAGAAAAAATGGCATTCAAGATTGCAAGATTTAAGAATACTTTATTTTCAAACACATTTAATTTTCTTTATTAACTGCTAGAGCAGCAAAAGTTACGTTAAGTACAAAAACAGTTAAGCATCTCAGTCCATGACAAAAGCAACTACATTTAGGTAGCAAATGTGTCTATTTTTAATGATTAAGTCAAGCTTATGTTTTGATCCGATTGCTTGTTGAACTGTAAATATAATGTATGAACAATGCTACATAGAAATTAGCAAGCAAAGATTTCATGAAAGGTGATTTCATCCAAGGTTCAACCAGATCTTTGCATTTATGTATCCGTCGATCTTCAACACCAGCGGTGGTGTCCATCATGTCCTTATTGGTAGGTCCATTGCATGAAATGTTTTTCCTTTTTTGCCATATCCGTGTTGTCAGTCGCAGCTCCTTTAATAAAGAAGAAGATTCCCGTAGCCACTCCCAGCAGCGCCAGAGTGAATCCAGCTCCACAGAACAGCGCCGGACCCAGACTGGGCGGGCGAGCAGCCGTCTCTCGGACACCTGTTGATCATCGTAAGGTGTGTGAACGTTACAACAGCTGCTTTCATTGTAAAAAACTGGTGAGTGACTGTCAGTGCTGTAATGCGAATGTCAAAACGTACATCATTCTTTATCATGGAGACAACAACTGGGAATAACACAATTGACCCTTCGCCGGGAGTTTGATTGACAAGCGATCTAACCAATCATAACGCCGAATCTGCCATTTTGTCAGAAGCAGTCAGGAGTTAGAAGATTAACCTCGGTGGACTTGAACTTGAAAAATGGCGTGTACTGACATCTTTCCGCGTTTGAAACAACATACCTTCTGATGTTCATTCACGTTTATTTGATGCTATGAATGAACTAGTTGGAAGAGATGATCGGTTCACGGTCACGACACATTAAAGAGCCACAAAAAGCTTTTTATGGTTTGAATTTCTTAAAAAAGACACAGTTTAATATCATAAGTAAATTGCTCTGTCTTGTCTGTCGAGGTGTGATCAGTGTCCTCTTTGCTCCGCGATGTGTTTTACAAGCGCCACGGCTTGTCGGACAAAGCAAAGCGGGTCTTTGCGAAGGGTCAACTGACTGTAGTTTGATTTGATTTCTCTTTGAGAGCGGCTCTTACCCCATATTTTGGTCTGTGGTCCCTGGAGGGCTCTGTGGTTCACCCTACAGCTGTAAATGTCTCTCTCTTCAGGAATGATCTTCAGAGAGGAGAATATGTGGAAGGATCCATCGTTCCTCGGGCGGTACTGGCTCAGACTCACTCCTTCTGTCACAATGACATTGTTCTTAGTCCACGAGACGCTGACAGGTGGAGGGAAGAACCCCGTCACATGACAGATGAGGGTGTTTTCAACACCCAGCTGAACATCGTCCTTCGGATAGATGAAGGTCTCAGGAGGTTCTGCGAACACGGAAAACTGTGTTGAACTTTGACAAAACTCACTCTTGATGACACTGAATGCATAATATGGAGCTCATTTTGTTTCTCTTTCCAAATATCAATGTTAAGAAAAATAGTACAGGAAGACTTCAAATCGCATGCAAAACTTGAAATTCACATCATACCCATTTCCTCTGCTGGGCTCTTGTAAGCTTTAATGCATACAGCTAAGTTATTTTTGCATACTTCTTGATCTGCAACGCTCGCCTCATAAAATCCTGGAAAGCTCATAGGATCTGCAAAATCAGGTAATGTAACTACTCCCATCTTCTGAGTAAAGTCAGCATGCCATATCTCCTCTCCGTCAGTTCCATACATAGACTCTTTTTCTGTATCAGAGCATCCATTAATGGTGAAAAAGTTGTGTGTATCTGAAATGAATGAAACATTAAAAGATAAATGAGAAATACCCAGAGAAACAAAAGTAATTTACACAAAACCACTGATTTAAAGCACCAGTAGTTTTACCAGTAGTGATTTTAACATCCAGTGTGCTAAATGACTACTTGTAGTCAACTAGTCATCGACTGCTTGAATGATCAGACAAACACATCACAGTGTAGTCATTCAACAACGTTTGAAGGATTTTAATATACAGAGCATGAACTTACACTGAGCATCAGCTGAGAGGAAAACGGCGAGGGTAAGAAAGGCCCGGTACAGATCCATCTTTGTCGATGCCAGTGGAACAAACACAGAAACAGACTTTAACGGAGAGCAGGCAGGGATCCCTCCCTGTCGATTTAGTTCCAGTTTCATAAGCACATCCTCCACTCAGAATTGGCGCTCGCTGTGACACTGCAGTATCTAGATAAAAACAAGTAGTTCTATGGCTATATCCCTTTTTTTCATAAGCATATTGAACATCAACAAAAAGGAAATCACAATTGAAAGATTTACAAACAAGGAGTGAGATTACAATCAGTAAGTTAAATATAAAGGAAAGAGAGTGAACATAAATAAATCAAATTCAAATAAAATGTAGGGGTGTCTTTCTTTAAGTTATAAAACCAAAATATTCCAGTAAGGAGTACAGATGCAACAAAAACTTAGAGTTTGTGTCTGGTTTCTAGTCAAAATATCTGAAAGTTCTTAAATCAAGAATACGGAAGAGGATTAGGGCCAAGCAATAATAAAAAAATAAAACCATCTCGAGATTAAAGTCGTTAAATTGCGAGAAAAAACTCGTTAAATTTCGAGAAAAAAGTCGAGATAAAATGTTGAGAATAAAGTC
>RJVU01033420.1:247085-258506 GCA_003731715.1 Anabarilius grahami
CTCTGCAGGACCAGGGTTAGCCACCCCTGTTCTAGTTGATCGACTACTTCAGACGTTCCATCGGCGGACTCGATGCCATCTTTTCTGTCTGTCCATCCGTACATAGTACACAATGTCTTGTGAATTGATAGCTGTCATTCAGTTATGACAATGGGCGTTTCGTTTCACAAAGGACCAATCACACAAAGGATTGGGCCAATCAGAGCAGTGTAGGCTCACGGAAAGGAGGGGTTTAGAGAGACCGATTTGTTAGAAGCAGTTCAAAAAAATCATTTACGAGACATTAAGAACCGAGGTGAAATTAAATGTATATTATGAGAAAAAGAAAGTGTTTGCAATGAACTTGCATGCATGTAAACCTGTTGTTGGAGACTCCCGAAACAATATTAGGCACTTTAAAAAGAACTATTGTATGAAAAAGCAAACTTGGAGGCCTCCGTACTTCCTTCATCCACCCTTCTTCAAAATCTCTCTACTTTCTCCTTTACCTTCACCCTCCTCCTTCCCTTTACATTCGCTCCTCCCTCTTTTCATCATGACAGAAACATAGAAAACGTTTAAAGTGACATTCCATCCAACTCCATTGTAACTGAACAATGAAAACCGAACTATAACAATTAACTATACTTTCCTTCTTCACTAGCGTTCTTATACTGTCTTCTTACTTTCTTGACATTCTGTTTCATTCCATCCTCAAGCCATTTCTACACCTTTATCCTAATTTCTTTTAATTTTCCTACAAAAAGAGCATGATGTGCAAAGTGTTCAGATCGCATGTAAAAGATATTTATAAGAGTTAACATGGGATTATTTACTTGAGATAAATGGTATTGATTATACTACTCTTTAAAATGTATAAAGAGGGCACTGCACTGCGGCAACCTGTAGAAGCAGGGTCAATTTGAGTGTGTTAAAAGGGCAATAAAACTGTATTTTTGATTAGTTTTATCTTACATCGCAGTACAGTCTTTTGCTAACAAGACTTTAAGGTACATCACCTTCAATGATTCAATAGTTCTAATAAATTATCCTCCAGTTTTCCATGAGCTGGTCACTAGTTGAGCCACTCTCTTCACGCAAATAAGTGAAATAATACTCTGAAGTCTTTCCACATTTCTTTGGAGCGTTTGAAGAACCTACAGAATATTTAAAAATTAAATCCGTGAGTATGACCAAATCAACACTGTGTCCTAATGTGAAGATTTTCCTGAATTTTGAAAAGCCCTTGGATGTATGTGTTCATAAGACTTCTGGGTATTGGAGGTTGTAGACTAATCATGTCAACATGCCGGCGGGCTTTAGCATATCATTAACCATGACCGCTCTGGAGCAGGAGAGTCCTGGAGAGTGGATGCTTTATGAATCTTTTGTTTCAAATCAGCGGTTCGGAGCGTGAATATACCAAAGTCATGTAAACCACTGAAATTTCAAAAGACTTATGACATAATGATGCCTCATTAACTGAAATCACGTGACTTTGGCGCTCCGAACCAAAAGATTCATAAAGCATCGAAGCTTCTGTTTTGAAATCATCCATCATTAGATATTGATGAAAAAGTCATTATTTTGTTTTGTTTTTGTGCACAAAAAGTATTCTCGCCACTTTTAAATATTAAAGTTGAACCACTGTAGTCACGTTGACCGTCTTATCGATGTCTTTTAATACCCTTCTGGACCTCAAAAGATGCTTATGTGTGGATCAGATACCCTCGAATTTCATCAAAAATATCTTAATTTGTGTTCTGAGGACAAACGAAGGTCTTGGGTGTGGGACAACATGAGGGTGAGTAATTAATGACATAAATTTGATTTTTGGGTGAACTAACCCTTTAACAGTGACATCACATTCGGATGTTATACTGCCACCACCAGGTAAAGAAGAAAAACACAGGGTTATTATATATACAGTGCTAACCCCTTGCAGAAGCTTTGAAAATATGAATAATTTTAACAAAGACAGATCATACAATATGCATGTTATTTTTTGTTTAGTACTGTCCTGAGTAAGATATTTTACATAAATGTTTATATATGGTCCACAAAACAAAAAATAGCTGAATTTATAAAAACGACCTGTTCAAAGGTTTGTGAACCCTTGATTCTTAATACTGTGTGTGGTTCTGGATGTTCTGCCTACCATCTACTTTTTTTGTGATGGTTGTTCATGAGTCCCTCGTTTGTCCTGAGCAGTTAAACTGGCCAATATTTTTCAGAAAAATCCTCCAGGTCCCAAAAATTCTTCAGTTTTCCAGCATCTTTTGCATATTTGAACCCTTTCCAGCAGTGACTGAATGATTTTGAGATCCGTCTTTTCACACCGAGGACAACTGAGAGACTCAAACACAACTATTAAAAAAGGTTCAAGCATTCACTGATGCTCCAGAAAGAAACACGATGCATTAACTTTTGAACAGGAGATAAATGTCCAAATTTTTCTTATTTTGTTTAAATATCTTTTTTCTCCATCAAGCAACAGAAGACTCTTAAATGTTTGCTAGAAGACAAATTATGTACAATATTTCTTGATCTTCAAATTCAAAAGGTTTTCCCGTTTTGTAGAGTATCCTCCATAATAACAGTCTTCAGTGAGTTAAATAATGTCTTAACTGAACTTAAACAGTTGTGAGAAAATGAGAGAGAGATGGAGAAAGGGAGAAAAGGTAATTAAGATGGGACGGCAGAGCGAAGCAGTGATAAAGGGAGTGATACATTGCCTCCAATCCACTTATTTTGTATTCTGGATTTTTTTTAATTCTTATTTTCAATTCTAGTCACCTCCTACTTTCATAGCTCCACCAAAAACAGTAAAGGGGGCAAAGAGAAGATGTGGCATTTATTTTATTATCCGAAATCAAAGCTTTTATGATGAAATTATGACTGCTTGTAATTTGAATGTGCATTGTGTATTTCTGGTTTTTAACAAGGAATACCTGTCCAAAATCCCTGGTATTTTTGCCTCCTACTTTACTTAACTGGGTAATCTAAGTGGAAAACAGTAAATATCATACTCTTATCACTATACAGTACTGGTAACAAACATTTTAGTCTTTGCATGTTAGTTCATCATAGTGAGCTAACCTAATCCACTGAACTTACTTTTATTGTTCAGAAAAAGTCCAAATGTGTGTAAATAGTGCTAAAGTAAACACAGTTGTGTATTTTCAGCAAAGCAGAATTATGAGTATTTCTATACTATCATCATCAATTGTGCGTGAGGGACCAGCAACACAATTTAAATATCATGTACAAAAATATTTATTTTGAACCTTCTCCTCTATGACATTTACATTTACATTTACATTTATGCATTTGGCAGACGCTTTTATCCAAAGCGACTTACATTGCATTATACTATACATTTGTATCTTGAGTATGTGCAATCCCTGGGATCGAACCCATGACCTTGGCATTGCTAGTGCCATGCTCTAACCACTGAGCTACAGGAAAGCACTATGACATTCATCTCCTCTATACACTCCATTCTTCTGATGTCGAATTAGTCGGTTCTGCACTTCCAGTCCACTTTTCAAGGACACGTTTCTGTTAAAATAATTTGACAAAACATAACATGGTGTCAGATGAGGATATGCTGAACTGAGAGCCCAAGCTCTAACTAATTTGTACACAGGTGGCTTACTGGGTCCCTGTCAAATAGACCGCAGCTGGGAGGCATAGCTTACCTGCAAGTCTCCCACCTGCCATGCTGCTCATTTGACAGCGACAATGGGTTTCATTTTATGGGTTTTGTGACTTGAAAAAATTGAAATTATGCATATTTTTGTACACAGATGGCTTACTGGCTTCCCTTACCTGCAAGTCTCCCACTTTATATCTATTCGACACAGACTCTGTAGGATGTTTAGGGATGCTGCTCATTTCACAACAACAGTGGGTTTTTAATATATGGGTTTATGATTTTAAAAAACAGCTCATTTTACAGGTCGGTGCGGGTGAAAGTGGATTTTGGAGCTGCTCATACATTTATAACTACTGTGTAACTACCATATTATTACAGTGTGTGTTTCAAAAAGATCATATTCAATTGTAACATTTTTGGGTAAGGAAAAACACGACAGACAAGAAGTGTTCATTTGAAATCACAAGTATATTTATTAAAAGAGAATTGCAAACACACACACACACAAAAGCAGAAAAATTGTATGTGGAAAAAAAGTTCTTTTTTTTAATGATTTAAGCCCGATGCTGCTTCTTTTTGTCCTGGACCCTCTTCTCCTTTCGCCGCTTCTGTACTGCCTTCTTGACCCGCCGGTCGCCCTTTGTGTTTCTGTGCATCCCCTGCAGAGTGGCGCCCTTCGTCAACACCACCTTCCTGACCTTTAGCGGTGAGAGCTGTTCCGAAGAAAACTTCCGCTTCAGGCAAGACTTCAGGGGTGTCCGCCTGACTGTGGGGTTCCCCCTTCTGGCCAGACGCATCAGGCGGCTTGTGGTGGTGGCGGCAGCGGGGGCTGCGCCCTGTCAAAGAGGAGCGAAACGTTAGTTTGACATTTGATAAAATGCTGTTTTTTGGTGGTGGGTTTTTTTGGGTGTTGTTTTTCACTTTACCTGGCTCGAGTCTGAGGTAGACTCCTCTTGCTGGGCGGGAGCCTCTGCGCCGGCCGATGAAGAGGACGAGGAGGAGCTGGACGACACGAGGAGGATACGTCGGCGGGGCGTTGATGTCTTTCGGGGGCTGGAGGAAGAGGGACCCACCTTCGCCGGCTGGATGGGACTAAGGTCCGCACCCTCCAGCACCTGCTCCGCCATCAGGTTCATTGCGTAGAACTTATCGGCTGTCCTCACGTCGTGACACATGAACTTGGCCACTTTCATGCGGTCGTCCTCCCCGTGAGTGTACTTGGCCTGCAAAAATAAAATAAAGGCAAAGGGTGGTGAGATGGACACGTAGCGCCATGCTGAGACAAAAAAAAGTGCTCGAGAAAGGGATGCTTGCATGGCTGGCGATCGAGGTCCTCAAGTCCGTGAAGGTCGGACAGCCGGGCAGCTTCATTTCCCTCCACGCCTCCTGGAAGTAATTGGTAAAGAATAAAGCTTGGCCGTCTTCCCCCCCCGGCAGCTTGCTCCTCAGCGCCAGAAAACACCTGGCCCACTCGTACTCCTCCTCCAGCAGCGCCACCTGGGCCGGCCCGTACGCCTGGTTTGTCTTGTGGCTTTCGATCTGAGAAGAAACAACACAACGTGAGTTACAACACAACCGTGCCGGGCGCTACAATCTGTGAACGTGCAAATCAAGTTATTACATTTTTTTTTTNCTACTTTACTTAACTGGGTAATCTAAGTGGAAAACAGTAAATATCATACTCTTAGCACTATACAGTACTGGTAACAGTACTGGACTCCTCTTGCTGGGCGGGAGCCTCTGCGCCGGCCGATGAAGAGGAGGACGAGGAGCTGGACGACACGAGGAGGATACGTCGGCGGGGCGTTGATGTCTTTTGGGGGCTGGAGGAAGAGGGACCCACCATCGCCAGCTTGATGGGACTAAGGTCCGCACCCTCCAGCACCTGCTCGAAGAGCCTCCTATGCTCCAGCACCTGCTCCGCCATCAGGTTCATTGCGTAGAACTTATCGGCTGTCCTCACGTCGTGACACATGAACTTGGCCACTTTCATGCGGTCGTCCTCCCCGTGAGTGTACTTGGCCTGCAAAAATAAAATAAAGGCAAAGGGTGGTGAGATGGACACGTAGCGCCATGCTGAGACAAAAAAAAGTGCTCGAGAAAGGGATGCTTGCATGGCTGGCGATCGAGGTCCTCAAGTCCGTGAAGGTCGGACAGCCGGGCAGCTTAATTTCCCTCCACGCCCCCTGGAAGTAATTGTTGAGGTTTTTGCAGGGGTTAGGCGTGGAGGTAAAGAATAAAGCTTGGCCATCTTCCCCCCTGGCAGCTTGCTCCTCAGCGCCAGAAAACACCTGGCCCACTCGTACTCCTCCTCCAGCAGCGCCACCTGGGCCGGCCCGTACGCCTGGTTTGTCTTGTGGCTTTCGATCTGAGAAGAAACAACACAACGTGAGTTACAACACAACTGTGCTGGGCGCGGGTAGAAAAACTACAATCTGTGAACGTGCAAATCAAGTTATTACTTTTTTTTTTTTTTTATTTCACAAGAAGCACAACTGTCCAAAGAAAGACTTCTTACGTTGGGAAAAAGGTTTTATAGGTTTACTTTGGAAGGTAAGAGGGCTCTGGAACTGCTGCTGCTGTCTCTGCGAGGTCTTCCGAATGAGCTCACCTGGCCGTGTGGATGGCTCATTAACCTTTGTCGTTAGCATTTGTATAGAGACCATCCAAAATTACACAGGAGTTACAGATGAGGATATGCTGAACTGTCTGAATAACCCTACGTTTCAAACCACACAAGCATATTTATTAAAACAGAATCACAAACACAAAAAAATAAAAAATAAATGAAGAAAATGTATGTGGAAAAAAATTTATTTTTATGTTTTAAGCTCACTGCTTCTGACGCTTATCCCGGACCCTCATCTCTTTGCGGCGCTTCTGGATCGCCTTCTTGACCCGCTGGTCGCCCTTTCTGTTCTTCTGCATGCCCTGCAGAGTGGTGCCCTTTGTCATCACCACCTTCCTGACCTTTAGTGGTGAAACTTGGTCTGAAGTGAACTTTCGCTTTAGGCACGACTTCAGCGGTGTCAGCCTGACCGTGGGGTTCCCTCTCCTGGCCCGCCGCATCAGGTGGCTTGTGGTGGAGTCCATGACGGTGGCGGCAGTGGCGGCGGCGTCCTGTCAAAGAGGAGCGGATCGTTAGTTTGGCAATCGATTAAACACTTTTTTGGTGGTGGTTTTTTTTTTGGTGTTGTTTTTCAGTTTACCTGGCTCAAGTCTGATGTTGACTCCTCTTGCTGGGTGGGAGCCTCTGCACTGGCAGATGAAGAGGAGGAGTAGGAGGTGGAAGACACCAGGAGGATCGGTCGGCGGGGCGTTGATGTCTTTTGCCGGCTGGAGGAAGAGGGAGCCGGCATCGGTGGCTTGATAGGCGCTGGAAGATCAGGACCTTAGTCCCGCTCAAAGAGCCTCCTGTGCTCCAACGCCTGTTTTGCTGTGAGATTCATGGTGTAGAACTTGTCGGTGTTTCTCATGTCATGGCACATGAATTTTGCAGCTTTCATGCAGTCCTCGTCTCCATGAGTGTACTTGGCCTGAAAATAAAATAAAAACAAAGGGGGTGATATTGACACGTACCACCACAGTAAGACAAAAAAGGTACTCAAAAAGGGTACCTCAGTGCCAGGAAACGCCTCGTCCACTCTTACTCCTCCTCCAGGAGCGCCAGCTGGTCAGGCCCGTAGGACTGGTTGGTCTTGTGGCTTTTGATCTGAGAAGAAGCAATACGATACGAGTTAACACTGATGCCGGACGCGAATAGAAAAGTAATGACGTTAAAAAATAAACAACTCACATTTATGACGAGCGACGTCTCCGACGTCGATCTCCTCGCCCCCTCCACCTCCTTGACGGTCATGTTCTGATACACTCCTCCTCGGTGACCGTAGATGAAGGCGAGGAATGCAGAGAAGTATCCATAGAACCGCCACTCATTCTTGGCAGTGGGAGCGCTCTGTCTGTCTGTTTCAGCCACTTTGGAAAGAAAAAAAAAGAAAAAATTAACATCAGCAACGTGAACAAAAACAAAGGGCCTGTACACGGATTGCTTTCGGGGTCCGCATCGAATAGGTGGCAGGTGGGAGACCGGCGGGTAAGGGCGATGCGGACACCGTAGGATGTCTGTGGATAGAACGAACGTGCATATATTTACCCAGAAGCTCGGGATAGCTTGCTTTGAAAGCTCGCGGCACTTTCGGAGGGTCGCTTTCGGAATGACCCTTTCCTCCTTGGACGCCTTCACCGCCGCCTGGTGTGCCACCACGCTCCTGCGCAAAGACTTGAGGATCTGCCGCATCTCCCGCCGAAGCCCGATCAGGACAGTCTTGCTGAGCCTGCATGTCGAAGGAGGGGTCTCTGCCAAGTTGTCCACAAACTGGGCCACGTTCTACGCGTAGTGCTTTATTGTCATCTCCTTGACGCGAGACTGTCTGAGGGAAGATATCCACCTGCACAGAAAAATGACCAACTCACATACATAGAAAGGAGGAGAGCTTTTCTCTTTCCGCATGATGCTGCCAGTCAAATCTAGATAAACAATGTCCTCCTGGCATCACTCCTGATGTATTTCGATCCCCCTGTGTGACCAAAGTAGAACCCCTTTAGGGTGTAACATTATTGTCTGGAGGACCTCATCAGGACTGTCTATTTTCTTCTTGAGTATTATCTGAAGACTTATTATTTCATTACTGTGCTGCCGGCTTCTCTGACGAGCTTCCCATGATATCGTTTTGAGCCTCATCCCTGCAGCCGGACTCCATTACATCTTCAGGAGTTTTGTCTTATTTGTCAAGAAACATGGCTCGTGGGAGCTGTCTTTGTAAGGCCCAATCCCAATTCTACCCCTTACCCCTTCACCTTTCCCTTTGTTTCGCGCGTTCACGTGAAGGGGTAGGGGTGTCCCAATTCTCATTTGGTTGGAGGGGAAGGGCCAGGTAGCCCTTCAAACTAAGATTTTTCGGGACCACACTTCAGACGAAGGGGTATGATAAATTTCCAACATGGCCGACCGAGCGAGCAGAGAGACCCATAAATGTACGTATTTTTTTACAGTAAACAGTATTTTAGTAATAAATAATCACTTGTTTTATGTTGCCTTTAATCTTGTGTTAATGTATACGGTTATGTTCTCCGAAAAAAGATTTGTTAAAATCGCTATGAAAAAAGTTTGCTAATGTTTTTTACTTTATGATAGTTCCACAACATATTTTTTTATATTTTATTGAAACCCGTGTTGATTTGACAACATAAATTCAAATCCGGTGGCAGCTAACTTGTCTTTTTGCCGCATGCCTGATTAATGTATTGTTTTGTTGTGGCAGTATTGTATGTTCTGTATCAACCAGGGACTCCTGAGGAAACACGCAGGCTCATACGTTTTCGTGTAACGGTCTAGTAGTGGTGTCCCATTTCTTAGGGGAATATTTTCAGCCCTACCCCTTGACACTCTGTTTCAAGGGGCAAAGGGAAGGAGTAGGCGTAGGGGTAAGGGGAAGGGGAAGGGGTATAAAATAGAATTGGGATTGGGCCTAAGTCTTGGCCCAGTGTGTTTCTGTCATGTGCTCTAACAGGTATTCTTGTTAATTGGGTGAAGTTATAAATGCTCTGTGACCCTTGGTTCTCTACTGTAGCCTTGAGGTCCTCTTCACTGTCCGCAGTAACTGTTACGGTGACAGGACAGTCCTCAAATGTACAGTAGCCACGACAGGAGAATTCAGAGCAAACCCTTCAGTCTGTGCCTTTTTAAAAGCAATAGGACAGTATGGGTGAATGGTCCTCAGTCCTTTAGAAATTACGCTGGTCCACCGGAGTCCTATAAAGCTTCTTTTCTGCTGATCCTTCTTCAGTTTTTCCCACTCATTCCTTTCAATGAAACAGAATGATGGGTTCTTTGAGTTGTTTTTTACAAATCCATCATCATCGGATGGATAACTCATGGACCCATAAGAAATGTTTATTCCATGTTACGTGTGCAGTTAGACTGTGTACGTGTCAGAGAAACTGACTCTGAGGGATGATGATTTCACAAACAAAACCTTTTAATAACAGAAATATTTCAGCAAACACCATCTGAGAAGATGATGAAGAACTGTCCAAGGCCACACGCACCATCGGGTCTAACATACATGTTAGGGTTGATTTTGATGATTTAATAAGTTTAGACAGTCCTTCCTCTCCTATAGCAGTGGATGAATGGCATTTTTCCTCAGGGACACTACAATGCACTGATGCGATACTGTAGTAGTATAATTTTCTCTCTGATATCATCAATCTTGCAAGTAAAGAAGTTCATAAAGTCATTACTACTGTGCTGTTTGGAAACGTCAGAAGTTGAAGCTTTATTTCTCATTAATCAAATCAAAGTATACCATCTAACGATCACAGAGGTGAGTAGCTCAGGTAATTAATCATCCAGTTGATCCGAGGGTTCTAGTCTTGGGCCTGACCAGGATAAGTGAGTGGAGCTGATGAGGGTTTTGAAAGACAGGCAATGAAATAAAGAAATGCTCACCTAATGAAATATGGTTTGCAGTCTATAGCGATTGTTTTTAGTGCACTGCACACTTGTCCCCAGAAGCCTCTTTATGTGTGACATTATCATCAAAGTTGATGAGATCCTGCTGTCAGTTCAACTGTCTCCACAATTTCATCACCTACTGTACGTTTGGTTTTGTTCTACTGGGGAAATAATGCATTAATACAAATAAATAACACAGTTGGACATAGTTATTGCACTAAATGGCTTTCGTCTAGGGGTGTGCACGAATAGTCAAATATTCGATCTGTAATTATTACTTGAAAAATAAATGCGAATTTAAAAATGTTTCTTTGTTAGCCGTAAATGCAGTGAATCCATGATAAGTCCAAAGCGTGCAACAAACTTAACATTCACAGTCTGTGTTTAAAGTCGTGTAGTGTGCTCCGGTTCGGATCGTATTACGGCTTTTGAGTCACGGATCGGATCATTTTTCACAGCTTCAGCAAAAAAATGAAAAAATTTTAAAAATCAATCGGTTCACTCTGAGCAGAATCAGTATTTTAATGTTTCTGTTCATGTGTTCCTTCTGTATTGTTACCAATCTGAAACCGATTTTAAAAGGAAAAAATATTGGTTAATAACTTTTTACATTTTTTTTTGTCTGTACTTTATTAATAAGTACAGCATTTTCTTTACTCAAAAAAGCCTGTATTTATAATGCATCATAAGGGTACATGCATAATGCATTATAAACAACATTATAACATGTTGTATCGACTGATAAATAATCATAACAGTAGTTATAATACATTATAATACTTAGCTATTTGTAGTTCTAACTTTTAAGAGTATGATGCATTATAGCACCAGATGAAGCCTGCATTTATAATGCATCATAAGGGTATTCTTATAATGCACACATAATGCCTTATTTAAAAATAATGTTTTGTATCATCTCATGAATAATCGTAGCAGCCGTAATAATTCTTACCTATTTGTAGTTGTAACTATTAAGAATATGATAATTTATAACACAAAATAAACAATTTTATCCACTTAAGTTAGTGTAGATTATATATACACCATAGTTTAATATGTTAGTTTCCCAAGTCTCATATCTTGACATTGTTTACTGAAGATCTGCATACTATAATTGTAATGAATCGGGACAAGACGTGGGATCCAAGTGCAGGCTTTATTAAGCAATGTTCGTGGTCAAACAGTGGTAAACGGGTACAGCAGGGACAAGGCAGAATCGTGGATGTGCATCAGGCAGTAGATCAGGGCAGGCAGATATCAATCACAA
>RJVU01033420.1:268444-281813 GCA_003731715.1 Anabarilius grahami
TTTATTCTGAGTTAGAGATCACAAACCCAAACTCGACCAATCAGCTGTGAGTAAAGTGACCTGTATCTGATGCAATAAAGCCACTCCCCCTGTATCTCTCACTCCAAATTAATGCAGGTTATAGTGAAAACATTTTAGAGGCAAAATTGCTCATCTTTTGCTGCTAATTATTCATTATATTTATATAAAATAAATGAAAACTATGAATAATTAATATGACATATTCATATAATTAGGCCTATTATATTAATTGACAATATTAAACTTTGCTTTTAAATAAAAATAAATACAATACATGCATAATATATAAAGCTTTTAAACAGATTTGTGAAACTATATTAATTATTTGGTCTATTTCTTTGATTCACATGCAGATATTTTCTTTCAGCTGCCTTCTCAAACGTTCACCGTTTATTCCTGCTTTGTGAATGCGTTTAATTTCATATTTTTCATAACAATCTCTTAATCTTCAGAAGAGACATTGAAGAGAATTGCACAGCTCTCTCGAATCGAACTGACGTTCTCCTTGTTCCGTGTGATTGGCTGTTTGCTGCACGCGTTAATCTCAAACTCTGGATTAAACCTGAGTTGACAGAGAAAGTTTATACCGAGCGTTGTGCAACAGTTGATCCTGATCTAAACCAGCTTGGATTTATCTGCATTTGTCAACTCCAAACCTGAGTTTGTTCAATGCAACAGGCCACCGGTCTTCATTTCAACCCATTATTTAAAAACATTGTAAAAATGTTTAGTGATAACATTATAAGAACGTTAGGGGATAATGTTCTAACAAAGTTTTTAGAGGGAAGTTTCCCATCGGGCGCTGGATGTGGACTTCAACATCACCCAAAGACGTCAAACTTTGATTGAAAATGAAAATCAGGTTGATGTCTAAACACTAAATTGTGTTGACGTCGAGCTCCAATGTCATTAAACAACTCCACAAACAGCATTACCAGCTTCACATTACAATTATTTCTGACATACATCTACAAAAGTTGTTATTGAGAATTACCAGAGGTTTAGATGTTGATGATTTGTTGAAAATAAGTTTGGTGTCACCGTGATCGAGGTCAGCGCTTACTTCAGTTAGGCAGTTTGACTCTTGACTGTTTTAGTGTTTTTATGGCTGCTCTTGCTGTTTGTTATGGCAAAAACACAAGAGACAATGTGTTCAGTTGTAATCATCATTTAGTAGCTTAATTCACTGATCTAATGACTGAGCTTTTTATGAGCAAATTGTGATCGATGACAATCAAGTCTTTCAATTCAGTGGAAAAGTCGCTCCTCTTCATAACACAAAGATCACGTCCAACATATGTTGTGATTTTCTGTTTATACNGTCTTCATCAGTGACTTCTTTTTTAGTTTTCGTTTCGTTTTCGTCAGCAAAAATATATTCGTGACGAAAATATTTAGTCAACGAAATTAACACTGGTTTATACCTTTCTAAACCAGCACAGAAAGGACTGTTCTCCATCTCTTCCATTCTAATTTCCACTGCTTGCCCTCCGCATTAATTTCGCATGTCACCAGAGTCCATAAATACACAATATTTTCACTTTTGAATGCAGATCTGTGAAATGTGAGATAGGAAAAGTAGGGCTGAATAATAATGATTTATAATTAACTGACACATAATTTGTGCTTTCACACATGTGCTGAAAACTACGGAGCCCCGCACATGACATGCAGGAAAACAATAGTAGGCTAAATCGTGCGCACGATTTATACACCGAGGGAACAACTATGTAAAGCTTGCATCATGTGCGGGGCTCCATAGAAAACATCTGAAGCTTTGAGACGTTTATCTGAAGTAAACTAACCCTGAAACATCTTCTCTGAGATACAAACCTGCTTTCTGGAAGATGTGTGTGTGTGTGTGTGTGAGATAAATCCTCATATAGATCTGTGTGTGTGTGTTTTAAAAACAGTAACAGGAAGAGCAGCACATTGATTCTCTCTGGTTTGAGGCTGTGTAACACCCTTCCGGCTGATAACAGATCTGTTTGCTCCATTGAGATGTGGAAATCTCACTTAAAAACATCCTTATTTTCTATGCCGTTTAATTGTTGGTGTTTTTGGAGCTGTATTTTGTTTTATGTATATCTTTGATGTTTTATGGTGTTTTCACTGACTGTAGAGTCTTTGATAGTGTAGTGGTAAAGCGCTCTGTAAATAAACTAGACTCGACACTCAAGACTTGAGGCATGACCAGAGACTATATTACCTGCTGAACCTGGTAAAGTTAACCTGGAGCTGTTTCCAGCAGGCCGGAGATCCTCTTCTCCATCAGCTCTGCTGGAATCAAGTGTCTGTTCAAATGAGGAAGATCTTCTGGAGACACAGAGGAGATTTTCAAGGTTTCTGTTGTCTGATTTCATATATTGTGTCTGATCTGTGAGTTGATGATTGTGTCTGTGTGGATCTGTTGTGTGCTTGAGATTTTCACTTCATAGTTTCAAACCAAATAGATGATGAAGAAGATCAAATTCACATCAGTACAGCAGGTGGCGCTGACAACCAGTTTACTCCCAAACTGGACTGTTGAAGTGACAGCTTTAACACTGAGATAATGAGCATTTATTTACAGATGGGATAATGAACACATGTAAAGTCATCTGCACAGTTTTTTCTATCTTTAGGACATGTTTCTTAATACACTTCTTCAAATCTCTTTACTCAGCTCTCCTCATCAGCTTTCAGATAACTTCATGTTCGAGATGCACTAGTACTAAACTACCAAACACTTCTACAGTTTTAATCAGTTCATTCTTTCTGTAGTCACATTTTCAAACCTCTATAAACACTATAATTACAACATCCGTCTGTTGTGACCACACCATTAACACAATAATGCTAACAATTCAACCTTCGGCAAAGTTCAACGAAAGCTCAGGCGGAAAAGTTGATGAGTCTTGGAATGAGATCTTGGTGTCGAAGAGCATGTAAATGTGCAAGCAGAACGATTGTAAAAGTAAACCCGAATCAAAGCGAAATCCAATCTGACCCATCCCCACGAGTGTTTCCACCAATCAGAAATTGTCTTGGGCGGGTCCTACGCCCCATTCTACTCTACTTGCATGTATTTTTGAGATCAATTAATGTCCACATGATCACATGCGACCAAACTTTTGAGAGTTTTAGTAAATAATGATAACATGCAGATTAATTTGACTGATGAAACATGAAGACAATAAACACATGATGGTGAGGATATATCTGTGTTCTTCAAGCCATCTTGGGATTTTCATAAGAATAATGTATACTCATAACGTAACACTAATCGACATAGGCTGTTTCACAGTACAGGATTTTATAAAATGATATATCCCAGAGCATGTTTCCATGTGTCCCTGATCAAACACACCTGATTCAGATCATCAGATCATTAGCAGAGACTCAAGACCTGAAATGAGTGTGTCAAAGGAGAGAGACGTGCTTTATTTAATTTGAATCAGATATGCAGTGTTGGGAAGCACTGATATATTCATTATCTCTAGCACTGATTCAGTCTCATTCTGTGATGAGAAGCAACACGACCACAGAAGTTATTTCAAACATGACTGACTTCATACAGGGATTCTGGAGCAAAACATGCTATTAATCTCATAAATTGTCGTGTTTGACGCAATGTTAAGCAAACATACAGTATTAGCTATTCCTGTTACCAAAAGCAACTGTTTTATAACTATAATGTATAATGTCCATAATGTTTTTTAAGAAAGGCAAAGAAGGAAAAGTGCGAGGTTTGATCACAGAATTGAGGGATTAAAACTGTGAATAGAAAGCTGTCAGTAAAAGAAAGAAATGAAAAAACAATAATAATGTGAAGCACAGGGTTAAATAAAAAGCTATTTTTTCATTCTGCTGAAAATGTGCAGGGGCCACTGTTGCTATAGTAACAAACTACACTTTTACATGTAACTGATTGACAGATAATCCACACGCTCTTATTTCACTGTTGTTGATGATGTTGAGGTTATTTCAGCTTCGTAAATTCTGCACTGTTGAAGAGGGTCATCCTATATGAGTTTTCTCTTTACTTCAACTGCTCAGTGCTCTGGTGATATCAATGGTTTGACTGGTTGGATGCTCTGACTTCTTCACTGGTTTTCATGGATGTGGTGAAGCACTCTGTGGATCTAAGACCGTGAGAGATCTGAAAAATACTTTTTATTATTTTATTTAAAGCCACGATAACTTGTAACAATCACTGGAAATTCCAAAAACAACTGAGTAAATATATAAGAATAAAGAATAATCTTCTGATTCTCATTAACAAATTCATTATTTTATTTCTTCATGAACTGGCTGTGAAATTGTGAAATTTTAACCTCCACCAAATAAGAATCTAAAATTCATCTTTCTTAATGGACTTTCTGTGGTATTAATTGGTGAGGATGCCAAACTCTGAAATCTCTGAAAAGTTCTAATGCTAAATGTTTATTATTATACATTTTTAAAGTTATTATTATTATTATTGTTGTTGTTTTAATTTACAACAATACACAAATTGACTTTAAAATGAAAATATGGATGTAATCTTTTAATTTAAATTTAATTGAATTCCTTGTTGAAAACCAGTGACTCCATCTGCCTTTGCTGGACTGCCTTTAGGACGTAAAAAGGTTTTCAAATAACTTTCTTCAGCACAATAATGATCAAAATAAAATAATTATTTTTGGTCCCATTAAATCTAGATGTTTGGTTATTTTCTTTCAGTTTCACCCCAGCTAAGAAATGGTGTCATTCTTGACTCAAATGACAGATTAACTTCATTAATAAGAAAAGTTCCCTTTCGAAGTGGACCTCAACACTGAGTCTTGGATCGACACAACGGGGAATGGCATCAGCATGACCGGTGTCTGAAGCACATGTCCACTCCAGAGATGGCACTCAAGTTTAACAAACTTCAGACTTGACTCGACTCGACACAAAAGACTCGTGAATATTTTAAAAACAACTCGAGTCCTTTACCCTTAACTACCGATATAATAAATAAAGCATTTGTGTTGTGTAAATGGTTTTATAATATCTGTGTCACATATTTTCCTTATGTGTCGTGATAGATCGGACTCTTGTCATAGAGTTTGATTAAGTTTGTCTGTGTATTGCGCTTAAACTCTGAAATGTCATAAAAGTCCCATGAAACATGACTGGAGCCACCGTGCTAAATGTTCTTTTGTTTGGGTTTATTAACATGTCAGATCAGCTAGACTCACAGAATGCGGGGAAACAAAGACACTAGAACAACATTTTATGAACGAGTGTGATTCTTAACCCTTTCATGCATGAATTATGATAGGCTACTTCAGGATTTTTTTAAAAATGTTTTTATTACTCTTTAGGCATGAAAAAAAAAATCACCTTAATTTTTTTCAAACATGCATTCTTCAAGGAGTTGGTGACATGTCCACTAAGGGTGGACAACGCGCATTTGAACAACGGATGAAATATATGTGTTTGAGAAAACAATTATTAAAAATAAATATTGTAAACACTATAAAACATGTTTGTTTTTTTACTCTTTAATATTGTGCTCATGTATTTTGAACATACTCCAGAACTTTTAACAGTCTATTTTTTTTTTTGCACTAGCAAAAGTTGACCAGTGGGTGGCAGTGTATTACATGACACATTAGGGTCAACTGCCACTGTATTGACTAAAAAACATGAGGACATCATGCAACAACTAAGGAACAATATATTTTTTAATATATCCAAGTATTGATTTTGTGATTTGAGGAAATTGATTAATCCCGTGTCCACTCAATTGGACATCATGCATCACTAGCTATATTTAGACTACAATTTATAGTATCGCTGTGTTTTTTTTTCAAGGATTATCACTCTCATGATAGAACTAATATCCACAAAATATTGTTATAATAAAAATGTTATTGATTTTCAGCCAAAACATTACTGCAGATGGCATATTTTCAACAACAACAACAACAACAAAACCCCCAGCAACTTTATGAAGTTTATGAATAAAGTTTTTATGTGTTGTACACACACATAAATATACAAGCATTCACAGAATGAGTTACAATCAGTGGTCACAACAGACTTCTAGTTCCCAGCATGCTTTGCTTCTGATTGTTAAAACAGAGTAAATGTTAAAAATAAGTACTATTTCATGTGTTTTGCTCAATATTGATATAAGAGGAGATCTGTTAGTGTTTAAAGTTGTATAATTTTGGAATTTAAAAGGTTTTCTGGTATGTGTGAGTTTTTGGGGTTACTATTGTGCTGAAGAGTAGAGCCTGTGGTGAGGTTTATGATTGGCTGAGCAACATTAAGACTATAATAACTTTATTTAAATAGTAGCAGCTGTGCACACTATAGTACAGTGATAGTCTCTTTGGTAGAAATATATATATATATATATATAGTGTGTGTGTGTGTGTTTATACTGCACAAGTTACTATATCTGCAATATATTATGCATGCAGTACCATATCTGATCACATATAAATCTAACTAATCTCGACTCGGACTGGAATGAGCTGGTCTCGACTACAACACTGTTGTTCAGTTTTAGATCCATGAAGTGTGAGACTGGAAAGACTGAATAACTTTATATCATCATAATAGTGATTATAATGAATTCACACATAATCTGTGCTTCTGTGCATGTGCTGAAAACCTCTGAATCTCAGAGACGTTTATCTGAAGTAAAGTAATCCTGAAACATGATCCAGAGACATAAAGCTTCTTTCTGGAAACCCCTCCAGCTGTAAACAGACTTGTTTTCCTGGAATGGCCCTGGTTTAACTGGTTCTGATGATGAACATATTTATTCAGTGGTTACAAAATCTGCAGTTTTTTCTGCTCAGACTTCAGTTGCACGAACTGTCACAGACTCCTAGAGATGATCTCAAACACGGGAGAGCTTCATGCTGAGTCTAGATGAACCATCAGCACAGCTGTCAAATCTAACTCACATAGTTTGCCATTAAAATACAATGATTTGGGACAACTATATGTATGTACTGACTTCACCACAGGCTGGAAGATTGTGTATAGTGCATTTTTAGGTAACAAATTAGTTTTTGTGGCTTGAATAAAGTCTATGCTTCATATAGAGAAATAATAATATAGATCACCCTTTCCGTTCGCACTGTTTTTTTCTTCAAAGACATTAATTCAAACTCATCGATGCCACAAATGAACATTTGCCTGTGATTAGATTCACTGTTTTGGACTGCCGCCTTGAACTTGAGAACGCGAGTACAGAATGACGTCACCCATCCGGTGTGTGACCAGTTAACACTCCATTGGAGCCCTAAAAAAGTGCTATATAGCACTAAAAGTGGTTCTTGGCTCATAATCATGGGGAACCTCTTTTGGTGCTATGTAGCACCCTATCTTTAAAGGTGATCTACAGCACCTTTGTCAAATGGTGCTATGTAGAACCCATTAGAGATGCCATATCGCATTTTATTTCTTCAACAAAAATGGTGTTAAACAGCACAAACACTGGTTCTTTGGCTCATAAAGAATCTTTAAAAGGGCATAACAGGTTCGGTGTACGGCAGTGGTGCTATATAGCACCTTAACCACCCCAAAAACACACTGAAGAACCATCCAGGGCCTTAACAGGTTCTGTATATGGTAACAGTGCTATAGCACCTCAGTCGTCCAAAAAACAAGTGAAGTACCGCTGAAGAACCACTGAAACACCAAGATTTGGTGCTATACAGCACTTAAAGTGGTTCCCCTATGATTACGAGCCAAAGAGCCACTTTTAGTACTGTATAGCACCATTTTTTAGAGTGTTGGAGAACACATGCTTGCAAGCACATTCGGACCAGAAAGGCACAGAAATTTTATCATCATGAAATGATATGCTGGGTTATAATTGTCATTGTAGTGGAAAAAACAACTTTCAATGTTCCCAATCTTTCTTCTTCTTTTTTTTTGTCCACTGTGGGAGATGTTGATGCAATGATCTTGACATTTGCAAAGTAACATCAATGTTTGAAACAATAACTTATATGGTTAATAAATCAAAATAAAGATGAATCACAACAAAAATCAAACAAATAATTTAAAGGCCGCTTGCAGGTTTGCTCGGCTCCATGTGCATGGTCAAAAGAGTGTATGCTTTTGCACCAGCGCCCCCTTCTGTCAGGGGTGGCATATCCTTTAAACATCTTTCCCCTCTCACCTATAGAGGGCACACACTCAGAGAAACAAACACCATTAATAATATTGCAACAACCAAGTATTTAAATGAACACATTTAAAAAAAAAAATTAATAAGGTAGTAAGTATGGCTGCTACAGTCATCATGGCATGATATTTTGGGGCATGATTTTCATTATTATTATCGCACACCTTTGGAGTGAGAATGAGTTGGCTTTTTGAATGGATGTCAATAGTCAAGGCAGTTCAGTGAAGAAACAGCTGATCACTTTATGAACTGACAGCCTGTCTGCCAATCTTCAATATGTTTACCATTAAACATTCCAGACATGTGTATGTACAGCTGGCTAATCAGAGGTCTGTAATATGGGTGTGTATTAATGGTGTTTATTGTGTTTTAACTGGTTTTGAGAATGACACACTTGGCATTGCTTAAGAAGGTGAGAGCGTCTCTGTAGAGAGCATCATGTTTGATGAGAGTGGCGAAAGGAAAGCATGAGAGTAGATGAGACCCAATATTATTTGCCTCTTTTAATATAGTACATATGATTTAGTGCTTTATTTGTTTTTGGAAAGTGTCTGGTGACAGTGAAGCAATTCTAAACCTTTTTCTTCATGTCCAACAGCAGTGAGTCAGTGAAGGACGATTGCATATATTGATCAGCATTGTGACACACGAGATGAGATGGAACAAGACACGGAAGGTAATGAAGAAAAGAATCAGTGATGCTAAAGTTGTCATTTAGGAAATGTAATTAATCTCTGTCTCTATTCCAGTCAAGACGAGCAGCAGCGCTCACTCTGAAGTCAGTGTTGATCTTAATGCTCAGACGGGAGCAACTGTAAATGCTCCTGTACTCACTGGAAACACCATCACATCAGTGACCTTCAACTACAACACTGCAGGAAACGGTACTATTACTATAGCTGTGCTCACTGACACACATTAGCAGACAGTTAATAGCTTGATCAGTGAAATAATGCTCAATGATTGTGACTTTTCCTATTAAAGTTCATGTAAGAATTAGATTTCTCTTACTCTTCAGTTAAGATTCAGTCCCTCTCAGTTATCAATGGTCAGCGGCTGTGGGAAGAATCATCACACGAACAGACTTACAGGTGCTGGTCATATAATTAGAATATCATCAAAAAGTTGATTTATTTCACTAATTCCATTCAAAAAGTGAAACTTGTATATTATATTCATTCATTACACACAGACTGATATATTTCAAATGTTTATTTCTTTTAATTTTGATGATTATAACTGACAACTAAGGAAAATCCCAAATTCAGTATCTCAGAAAATTAGAATATTACTTAAGACCAATACAAAGAAAGGATTTTTAGAAATCTTGGCCAACTGAAAAGTATGAACATGAAAAGTATGAGCATGTACAGCACTCAATACTTAGTTGGGGCTCCTTTTGCCTGAATTACTGCAGCAATGCGGCGTGGCATGGAGTCGATCAGTCTGTGGCACTGCTCAGGTGTTATGAGAGCCCAGGTTGCTCTGATAGTGGCCTTCAGCTCTTCTGCATTGTTGGGTCTGGCATATCGCATCTTCCTCTTCACAATACCCCATAGATTTTCTATGGGGTTAAGGTCAGGCGAGTTTGCTGGCCAATTAAGAACAGGGATACCATGGTCCTTAAACCAGGTACTGGTAGCTTTGGCACTGTGTGCAGGTGCCAAGTCCTGTTGGAAAATGAAATCTGCATCTCCATAAAGTTGGTCAGCAGCAGGAAGCATGAAGTGCTCTAAAACTTCCTGGTATACGGCTGCGTTGACCTTGGACCTCAGAAAACACAGTGGACCAACACCAGCAGATGACATGGCACCCCAAACCATCACTGACTGTGGAAACTTTACACTGGACCTCAAGCAACGTGGATTGTGTGCCTCTCCTCTCTTCCTCCAGACTCTGGGACCCTGATTTCCAAAGGAAATGCAAAATTTACTTTCATCAGAGAACATAACTTTGGACCACTCAGCAGCAGTCCAGTCCTTTTTGTCTTTAGCCCAGGCGAGACGCTTCTGACGCTGTCTGTTGTTCAAGAGTGGCTTGACACAAGGAATGCGACAGCTGAAACCCATGTCTTGCATACGTCTGTGCGTAGTGGTTCTTGAAGCACTGACTCCAGCTGCAGTCCACTCTTTGTGAATCTCCCCCACATTTTTGAATGGGTTTTGTTTCACAATCCTCTCCAGGGTGCGGTTATCCCTATTGCTTGTACACTTTTTTCTACCACATCTTTTCCTTCCCTTCGCCTCTCTATTAATGTGCTTGGACACAGAGCTCTGTGAACAGCCAGCCTCTTTTGCAATGACCTTTTGTGTCTTGCCCTCCTTGTGCAAGGTGTCAATGGTCGTCTTTTGGACAACTGTCAAGTCAGCAGTCTTCCCCATGATTGTGTAGCCTACAGAACTAGACTGAGAGACCATTTAAAGGCCTTTGCAGGTGTTTTGAGTTAATTAGCTGATTAGAGTGTGGCACCAGGTGTCTTCAATATTGAACCTTTTCACAATATTCTAATTTTCTGAGATACAGAATTTGGGATTTTCCTTAGTTGTCAGTTATAATCATCAAAATTAAAAGAAATAAACATTTGAAATATGTCAGTCTGTGTGTAAGTAATGAATATAATATACAAGTTTTTCTTTTTGAATGGAATTAGTGAAATAAATCAACTTTTTAATGATATTCTAATTATATGACCATCACCTGTATGTCACAAGTCTTCAATCTTTATTGAGCAGTTTACACAATTTATACTTTGCATAGAAAAAAGTGACACTCCCATCCCGGATGTCCTCCAGAGGGCGCACAAAGATAAAACCATAAAAGGAATCATTTTATAGTCTGAAAAACAGGAACAAGGTGGCTAGAAATAAGAGGAAAAAAAACATATCACTTGAAAAACAATACCTTATAAGACAGCAATGTAAAAATACTTGGATTTTCTTTTGTGTATATGTAAAAAAAATATATATATATATATTTTTTTTTATTTCCCTCCTTTTATTTCCACACAGAGCCACAAAATATCACAGAGACAGCAGAGAAACACAGAGAAGAGCAAGGTACCATCTTAACAGTCATATTCTCTTAAGGCTAGTTCACACTGCACCATCAGATGTCGACCAACGCCAGTAGACAGATATTGTCAGATAAGCCTTTTCCCTGTTGGCATCTGTTAGTGTTAGTCGGAGTTTGTTTTTACCTGCAAAACATGTTCATTCACTGTTTGTCAGAAGCAGGAATGTGATCAGCATCAGTCTGTTCAGTGTGAACTAGTCTTTTTAAAGTTATTCAGAAGTGATTTAAACATGTCAGATGTATTTTGAATTTGGACACTAGCCCAGGGGCCTAATGTATAAAAAATCTGTGTTTTATCCTAAATGTCTGTGTACACATAATACTTATTCTCTTGATAAATCAGTGTAAGAGTTAGTGTATGATTATTTATGACATCTAAACGCTGCCATGCAGTGGTTGGACAGGTCAGGTTGGGCATTATTAATATCAGAACAAAGGTTAAAGGTGCAATATGTAATAATTTTGCATTAAAATATCCAAAAACCACTAGGCCGGTGTTATATATTTTGTTCACTTGAGCACTTACAATATCTCAGATGTTTCCAACTATCTGTAAATCGTGAGAAAATTGCAATTTTAACCAAGGCTCCGGGACGTGTGAGGAGTCACCTGTATATTGCGTCATACCCCTGTGACCCTCGGTTTCCGGTTTTATTTTGTAGAAAACATGGAAACACCAAAGACTCTTTAATATTTACATGTTTTAATAGACAAGGGAACAACTGTTTTGATATATTTATAAACAGAAAACTAATTGTTGTTATATAGCTCAACACGTTTAGTCTTATTGTTTAAATCTAATTTTCTTGATTTTTTGCGAGTACCATGCTTCACCATGCCTCAGAGAAAAACACTATTTTGTCAAGTAGCTAACATAGCACATTCAGATGCAGCTTTTTTTATATACAGATAATAATACAGAATTTTTTCCATCATACAATACGTTTTGAAATTTAATTGCATGCCATTTATCAACACAAGCCATCCAGCATTTAATATGATATTCTAAAATTGATCTATCTTACTGCAGTGTGTAACAGTGTCTCACAGCACATCATAACATCATTATCATATAACATATAACATAACATCATTTTCAACACACTCGTTACCTCATACTCATGACCGGAAAAGCGGCGACTGTGGCATAATAAAAGCCCCTCGTTCAGCTCCACAACACTCGCTCCTGCTCTGCTTCACACTACAGTAACATTAATAATCGCATCCAGGAACATGATTTCTTCCAGAATCCTATCCCAATTCTTTTGCACCGTCCGTTGAGATGGAGATCACATGTCCCAAACTGGGCGTCATCAAGCTACGCCTTTGTTTTGAATAGGCCTCTAGCGGACAGAATTATTACATACTGCACCTTTAACTGTGAGGGGTGATATACTGTATCACCAGAACTAACTAGACGGCACCACTGACCTTTTCGACAACCACATACTCCAGTCAACCAAAGGATGTGACTGCCAATGACCATTACAGTTTACCTTACATACAATAACTAGAGCATTCACTGCCAGATCCCTTGATCCCTATCCTCTGTACTGAGTTTACAAATTAAAAAAAGTATATGCCTGAATGACATTTATGATTTGAAAGTTTAAGGTATTCCCTTCCATGAGTGTAATATATTTATCAAAATGTAGTGAATTAAATGGAAGATCTGAGGCCTCTGAGCTGTTATAATTTTAACAGTAATTTAATTACAATATGTTGAATGAATTTTTATCAGATCATGCTAATGTGAAAGCTTTGACATGTTTCTTTTAAAAGTAAAATATGTTTTTGCTTTCCCTAATGTTTTATTTACTTACACCAATCTTTTATAACAGAGGACTTGATTCTAAAAAAATTCTTGGGAACTCACAAAACAGACATGAAGAAGAAAGCAGAGCGTATTTTTGAAGGCAAGAAAGAAAATGAAGCAGATCTCAAGGCTGTTTACACAGAACTGTTCATCACAGAGGGAGATATGAAAGATGTCAATCAGGAACATGAGATTCTGAAGATTGATGATGCTTTCAAGAACAAACCAACACAGGACAAACCAATCAAATGCAATGATATATTTACTGAACTGAGGAAAAACAATGAGGAAAAGATTGT
>RJVU01033420.1:286099-302794 GCA_003731715.1 Anabarilius grahami
TGCACATCCCTGTGTATCTTAATATTTAAGACTACAGTTTACTCTCATGCACATTATTTTCCATTCTATATTTAATTCTACAGTATACATCTTTTTTTATATTTTATTCTTATATTTTTATTGTTTACTTTATTTAATTCTTTCATAGCTATAGTTATGTATATTTTCATCTGTGTTGTATTCTTTAATAATTGCACTGTCCATGGAGCGGACCTGACTCTCATTTCACTGCTGGTTATATATGCTCTATATAATTGTGCATGTGACAAATACAAATCTTGAATCTTGAACGTGCATCTCCACCCCGTCTCCTCCCCAAAATCACCATATATGGAGCTTATGACGCCTAGTTTTACTATGCATAACCTCATCTGCATATCATTTCCATGCATGTTCCCATCCACATGACACCATGGTTAACATTTGTGCCATACACATTACATTGCTAAAAATCATCCAATATTCTTATGTTTTAGAATTAATATATCAAAATATGCATAAAAACAAAATTGTATTAAATACTTAAGATAAAGGTTTTAGAATAGAGTTGATTCATTCATTTGCACTGGCCAAATAGTATTTTAATTGTTTTAAACAATTTGAATCAAATTTATGCAGTTTTGCTGATAAGGTGAACATGTCTTTTAGGAAGTTTATAGGCTATATTTTTTAGTGTAAACGGATATGCCTACGTATTTATTGCAGGGTAAATACAATTGTCTTTCTCGGCGCTTCACTGAAGTATTTTAAAAAGGAAACATGCAAATCTTACCGTTTTCCTCAAATTATATCCTTCATTTACAGTGGTAATTGTTTGAAGATCCTTCACACAACATCAACACCTCCGTGCAGCTGCGGTTTAATAAGCTATTATCATTGGAATCAACGGACCGTTCGACCACCGAATCCAGCAATGTATTCCATAATATCGAAGTTAAGTGTGCATCGATCGTCGTTCTCGCTAAAATATTTTGTATAACATCTGCAGTGTAGTTTAAAGAGGAATTATTGTGCTCCTAGCGCTCCTCGCTGTCATTAAAGCAGCGTGTCTCAGGAAAAGTGATCGAAAGTTGCACATCTACTATCTGAATTCATATCACGTTTGATTAACTTCTCTGTAATGACTGCGTAATGTAATTTCAGTGCTTATCGCCATTAGTGAAAGTGTAACATTAATGTAAATGTGTATATCAAAATGAAAATGTGAGTTTGCACAGATGAGTTACAAACTTAACCCTCAACCCTTACGCCTGTTTCACACTGCAAGCATGAGCAGCGCATGACCGTAACTACATCGTCACTGCAGCTGCAGAGACGCGCGAGTATTCACACTGCAAGCGTTTGTACAGCGTCACAGCAGCGGCTCGAAGCTACATATAAAGTGAGCATTTCTTTACAAAGACAGCTATACATTTGTTTTTATAAGTTGGTCATTTAAAAACTTGATAGTCTTTTAAGTTTAACATGGGGAAGTGTACAACATTCTCATATAAATGTAAATAAATAAAAATAAATAAATAAGCCTCGTGTCATCCATTGCTGCACACGAATGAGGTAATCTTTGTGTTTTACATCATCTGCCGTGTGCACGTTTACAAGACAGCAAACTCGGCGAAAAAAGACAGCAAACTTGGGTTTGATTTGAGTATACTATAGCTGTCTGTGTAATAAATAAAATAATGTATATATATTATATTTTCTGGCTAGTTTTCTTTAGTTTTTTATCCATACTTTAACCCAAACTGAATAATTAAAAACAAGTTTAAATGGGTAAATCTTCTATAATTATTTTTGTATAAAAATTTTCTTAATTTTCTTTTCTGTCATACTCAAATTCTTGTTAAAACACATTAGACATGCTTATTCTGTGCATTTTGAACACCTCTTGTGTGAAATTATATTTATTTTGTCCATCAAAAGTGTGCTTTCACTTTAATTGAGCGTCAGCAGCGCAGCAAAAATAGACTCAGCGCCGAAACCCCCGCTTCACTGCTGCTTACACGACGCTCCTGCTTGACGCTCACGCGCTGCTCCTGCTGCCTGTGTGAATGCATCCGTTGGTTAACATGCACGCCGAAAAAAATACGCGCTGTTCGCGTGCTGCTTACGCTTGCAGTGTGAAACATACGTTACATTTTAATAGCTAATGTCTCATTACACTGAATTTAGCACAAACATGCAGTTCAGATTATAAACCTTTCCTTATAATCACACTGATATAACTGTTTGTGTTGTTCTCTACACAGGCTATGTGGCAGTAATCTCACTGGTCAGTCCTGTAAAAGTTTGTCCTCAGCTCTACAGTCATCAAACTGTGTCCTGAGAGAACTGGACCTGAGTAACAATGACCTGCAGGATTCTGGAGTGAAGCTTCTTTCTGATGGACTGAAGAGTTCAAACTGTCAGCTGCAGATACTGAGGTATTTAAGAACATATAAGAGATCATTTGCAGTCACTCGGTCATAGTGTTTGTAGATGATCTGACTAAATCTGCTCTCTTTCAGCCTTACTCACTGTAGACTCACTGTTCAGTCTTGTGAGAGTTTTTCATCAGTTCTACAATCCTCAAACTGTGTCCTGAGAGAACTGGACCTGAGTAACAATGACCTGCAGGATTCTGGAGTGAAGCTTCTTTCTGATGGACTGAAGAGTAACTGTAAGCTGGAGATTTTGAGGTAAATGGTTTTCCTTAAAATAATTAACAAAATGCTACCATGATACAGTTTTTCTCAATTGATTTGACACATTTGTCTAAACTCAGGTCACTGTTCTCCAAACAGTTAACACAGTGATCTGAACACTTTGTATGAGTGAAATGTGAAGGCCAAGTATGATAACCATATTTGTCCTCTGCATTTTAATCCATCCAAGTTAGTGCACATACTACAGTGACCGGGAGGGGAGTTCGGTTCACTTAGTTTTGTCGTGGCCACGACATATAAACTCGTGGGAACTTGATAATATGTTGTGGCCACAAGATATAAATTTATGGGAATGTGATAATAACTCGTGGCCACAAGATGAATTTGTCAAGGTAACGACATCATTATTTTGTGGCCACACGATGTAAAGTCGTGGCCTCGAGATCATATGGTGAGGGAACAATATATTTTTCTTGTAGCCACGACTTCATTACGTTGAGGGAACGACATCTATTTCTGTTAAATGTGAAAACAACCCGAGGGACCATAGCAACCTGGAATTATTACAAATGGACAAGACTATAATAATATTTATTTATAATTTAGAAAAAGAACGGAATTAAGAAATTATTATATTAACATAGTGCATATTATATTGCGTGCGATGTTGCTTAGACAGCATTCGAATTAACCCTCTGGAGTCTGAGGCTGATTTGGGGCCTGGAGAAGTTTTGACATGCCTGACATTTGTGCTTTTTTCAGTTGTTCATAAACATATTAATGACACAAGTGTCATTACACTGTATTCAGCACAAACTAGGCTACCATAATATGTGAGGAACATGTATGTACATGTTTGTGTTTTTGAAGGAATAACATTTATGCGTGGTTATTGAAAAAACAAAAAACTTCAGTCACTGAAATAAGGCCAAAAAAGTATAGTAAATCTGTGTTTACAATACTTTAGGGTATTGGAGGTTGTAGACTAGAGTTTTTGCTTCAAAATTATGTAAAAATTATGCTGACTACTCTTTCATTTATAACAATATATTGATTTAGTTTTTGTAAGACACTTTTTGCCAAGAAACACAGTATGCGTGGAGGCGTGAATCATCGTGAATAATGGCTCATTCTCACCTGAGAAGACAAAAGAATTGCATAGTAATGAGCTGAAATGACTTGCATATTAATGAGGCATTTCAGTCAGGTAGGCTGTGAAAAATACCTTCTGTGATGTCTCAAGCTCGTCATGGTATATGAAACATACAGAAAAATATTATTACAATATAAAGTAATAGTTTTATATTATACTTTAAAATATAATGTATTTCTGTGATGCAAAGAGTCTGAATATAGGCTTTTAGTTTAAAAGCATGCACATTTGGAGAAATATTGGATTCTCATATGTTTATGCCAATTTTATATACAGAGGAGTTATATTTATTTAATATTCAATGTCATTACTATGAGTGCTGGTGTTTTCAATTCATACTTGCAGTCGGAGGGCGCTCTCTGTGCATTTTTAGTCCACAAATTCATCTAAAGAAGAAGAGGCTATTCCATGAATGGTGTTTTCAATTCATACTGCAGCCGGAGGGCGCTAAAGAAACAAAAACTCATCTAAAAATTCATCTATAGAAGAAAATAAAACAGGAACTAACTGCATGTCTTCCAGAGGTCGCTAACCATGGCTTTTACATCCAGATAAACACTTTTCAAGACAATAAATACATGATTGAGTCGATGTCTGCATGTGTTGCCTCTGAATTTGCCTCTGAATAGCGTTCGCTCCGTGGGCGTGGCCGCATTAGTGGGTAATGAGCTGAATCACAGACTTAAAGTCTAAATATGGCATATGACATGGCTCTCTTTTTATACAGATTACATAAACACAGAATGTTTGTTTTCGATTTGACTTACACGATTTAAAACCTGACATTTCAACGCTTTTTTTGACATAAGTATAATTTTTTTGTGATTAGTATTCACTAAGTTACAGTTCATTTTCTGAGAACTATCAGATTGGACTTCCTTCAGAGGGAGACGAGAGATCACGCATCATGTTAGTTTTCTTTATTTTACAAAAAGCACAACATTTTGTTTTTATTCTGAGTGTATATAAATAAAATAAGATATTCTAAAGTTTCAATTGATATATTACTTATGTCTCTATGACAAAAAATGACGGAGTATTTTAAGTCTGTTTTACTGCAATGTGGAAAAAACCTGCAAAACGCGCCGGCGCGTTTTCAGACCTCAGAGAGTTAAGTTTATCAATAAATGTCTAAATGTTGTACATTTTAATCCCATCTAACAGTCTTTTAAATCCATTCACTGATCGTTTATTTTTTATTTAATGTTTGTATTATTATTAGTTACATTTGTACATTTATTTGCTTTATTTTCCCATTAATTTCCCATATTTCTTTATCTAATTAATATTCTGTACTTTGTTACCTTAGTGTGTATTCTGTAAATACTGTAAATGCCCGATTATGCCAACAAAGTTTTGACTTTGATTATTTATGTAGCCTATTTCTGACTACAGTAGCTTAAATGAGCATCTGTTTTCACTTGTAGTCCCTCGTGCCTGTGACAGCATTCGAATTAAGTTCAAAAATGTTTTACTATTAATAGGCTATATTAAAAGAATATTTTGTTTATTACCTGTATATAACCTAAGAAAGCTTTATTTATGATTTTATTTATTTCTGTAGGTGCACAGGAATTTTACAGGAAGTTCATTTACGGGAATTTATATAGGTTAATAATCATTCCTTAATTCCACCCTTATTTTTCATTCTTAATTAAAATTATTATGGTATTGTCCATTTGTGATAATTCCAGGTTGCTATGGTTGTGCATGTTGTTTAGACATTTAACTCGTGGCCATGAGAAATAGATGTTGTTCCCTCAACATAATGAAGTCGTGGCCACGAGAAAAAATATATCATTCCCTCACCATATGATCTTGAGGCCACGACTTTACATTGCATGGCCACGACATAAGGATGTCGCTCACATTTTTTTCATAATTTACAATATGTGATGCTGCATCAAAAACAAACAGAATCAATCACCATTAACTACACTGGATACATTATACAGATGCCTATTCAGTTTCTGACGTACTCCACACATTTAAGTCTGCTGACAACAGGACAAATGGAAGAGTGAAGTAATGGTAACAGCTCGTTTGTGTTTTTGTACAGATTTCACAAAGATCTCAGCATCAGGATCAAGTAGATGGTTTATTTTTAATGGCGTCCCAGATTGTGTTAGATGATCACATGTTTGTTCGGTGCATTTGACTGTAGATTGTTTTGTAAATGAGGCATGGTGTAATGGAAAGTTTGGAAAGGAACTGATATTGAAAGATGAAGCAGCAAACTGTATTAGGTCTGACAGCAGCAGCATTCCAAACCGCAAGTAAACTATTTCAAAATGCTCTGTCTGTAAATGTCGGTTCCCTCTCTGTCGGTCATATTCAACGTTGTGTCAAACCGACACTAGGGGTCACTCTTGAGATCACGTTTAATCTCTTCAAAACCAACTCTGCCATGGAGTCCCTCAAGGGTCTGTTTTAGGCCCTTTATTATTCAGTATTTATATGCTACACCTTGGTCAGATTAGTAGGAGTAATGGATTGGGGTATCACTGCTACGCTGATGATACACACATTTACATCAGCACTACACCTGATTATAATTTCTGTTCTGAGTCTTTGCATCTTTGCTGACAGTCTCTCTGTGCCTTGCATTGAGCTCTCTTCTGTCCTTCATTTTCGTTTTCTTTTTTTGTCTCAATATCTCTGGCACAGTCCTGTTTCCTTTTCTGCATATACTCTGCTCTGTGTTTAGGTTCTGCATCCCTACACTGCCTGTAAAGTTGGATTGTTGTTGTGTGTTTGTAGGTTGTCTGGCTGTATGGTGACAGAGGAAGGCTGTGGTTATGTGTCCTCAGCTCTGAGTTCAAACCCCTCACACCTGAGAGAGCTGGATCTGAGCTACAATCACCCAGGAGACTCAGGAGTGAAGCTACTCAACCATACAAACTACAGACTGAACAAACTCAAGTATGTTAAGCATGAAGAGTGAATAAATCTAATTAACATATATGTAATAAAATAATAATAATACATAAAAATAAATTAGAGAATTGCATGGCAGTAAAGGAGCATAGTAAAATCTTCAGTGTTAAATTATTACTTGCTCTGTGTCTATATGAGTCCAGTCTACAGAGAGTAAAAAAAGTAACACTAAAACAGTGTTGAAGCTAATAAGATAATTAAATGATTGATTGAGGATTGAGAATTAGTGATGAACTCCTGCTGTTCACTGTAGATTCAAAGTAAAATCTATGTTTCACATCGAAACAATGTTGATCTCCGACCAACATTGATCCAACGTAAGGCTACGTTCAGACTGTCAGACCAAATCTGATTTTTTTGTATACCCAGTTGAATCCAGTATCCAAGACTCTCTGCCAATCAGATCCCAGGACCACAACTAACTGTTGGATATAGTTGTATAGTGTTTATCATGTTAAATTTGTACATTTAAATAACTATAACCTTCAAATAGGACAATAAATTACAAACATTTGAAGCAGGAAAGTATTAAATGCTCAAAATATAAAACATTACAACTCTAAAGTAACATTGCTAATTCCAGTCGGCTACTCACTTGATTATTGAGGCGTCTCTGCTATTGTTCACCAGCGTTTCCACCATTAGGCCATGACTGGTAACCCCGAAGTTTTCAGGTTTGATTCTCAATACCGGCAGGAAATTAGGTACCCTTGAGGCACCCTAGGCACCTAACCCCCAATCACTTCTTAGGAGCCACAGCAAAAATGGCTGCCCACTCCTCTGGGTGTAGTAACTAAGTTTATAAATTTGGTAACTAAGAAGATTTTAAAATAGTTTTACCTCATATTTATCATTAATCTCATTGGATAACCATCAAACATCCCTATTTGTATTCCCCAAAAACATTCAAGTTTATTTTTTCCTTTCTACAATTTACACCTAACGCCAGATTCACACGTACTCCGTTCTGCAGTGTGTATGCGTTGTGTGTTGCAGTACGTATGTGTTTCAGAAGCAGCACTCGCCATTGTGCTTTCACATATTACGCATTTGCAGTGTGCTACTGATCTGCAGCTTCTGTGTCATGGACTTATTCATATTTAAAAACAAAAATTCGGGAGCACGAGAGCAAGCTCTCACTCTCAGCTGAATTTGACATGATGCCGGTCCCACCCCCACAAGCTGCGTCCGTTGAGAAATATGACATGACTTTCTTCCTCAACTTGGGCAAGAAACATGTTATAAACTCAATTTAATGGAGCATATTTCTGCTGTTTGCACTGAGTTTCTCTATGCGTATGGTTCTGCTGTGTTCATTGAGAAATATAGCATGTCGCTCTCCCCCCTCTTGGGTGATATCCATGTTATATACATTCAGTTTATATAGCAGATTTTTGCCGAGTTATCTGAATCTCTCAGCTGAATTTGACATGATGCTCTCCCCTGACTTAGGCGAGACTCATGATGCATTTTCTATCTGATTGATCAAGGTCAATCAGGCCTGTCTGGCAGCTCTGAAACCCTGGACGAACCCTGTCTGGAATAACTCTGCCCTGTCAGGGCATTGAGGACCTACATCGAGTGATCATGGCCGTTCCCCATACGCAATACGAGTGAAATATCGAAAGGAAACGTACTCCGCTACGAACTTAACCTCGGTTCCCTGAGATACGGAAGGAGTACTGCGTTCTATGCCGTGCCACGAGGCTGCAGCTTCAGTGTCGTCGCTTCAGTCGAATGACCTGAAATCCTATGGCGAAATGCCCGCTTATATAGCCATACGCCCCACCCATTCTGGCGGGCTTTGGCGCGCTACATTGCCATAGGCTCGAACAGCTCCGCCGCGCCGTCATTGGTTCAAAAAGTTCTCAAGTTTGAACCAATGGCCGTGCAGTTACACTGCGCCATTGAAAAAGGCTTCAGCAGCGGGGAAAAGGAGACCTTTCCCCATACGCAGTACTCGTTCCATATCTCAGGGAACCGAGGTTACGTTCGTAACCGAGTACATTTGTATACTTCAATAATTAACTGAGTGACATTTATTGTACAGCCTTGTTTCATGTAGTTCTCAGACACCAGCCTGTCACAAGATTATCACTTTTTGCGGAGATGTAAGGCCCTCTCCTTGACATAATATAACAAACTGTGCGTTCCACATTAAAAAAAACTAAAAACTTTTAATATAATTTTGACCACATTAGTTATTTTTGCTACTCATGGCAAGTGTTTTGCTTTTCTTTGCTTTACCCCAGGCTTAAAGTAAAAAGATGACTGTGAAAAACAGTAGTATAATTTAATTAAATGCATTTATGATGAGGTTACTACATTCTGATATCAATCTGTGTTGATTTTGAGCACGAACAATGCACTGTCGCTTTAATTCAGCGCGTGTAGCACAGCAAAAATAGACTCGTGCGTGAATGATCGCTGCACTGCTGCAGATGCAACGCTCCTGAAATGCATTGCTGGACCGCATCCAAGTGCTCTAACCTGTTAATATGGGCACCGGAAAAATATGTGCCGCATACGCACTGCAGACAGAGTATGTGTGAACCTGGCGGGAGTACAAACTACTACTGCCAGACCTTACCCTATGCCAGGGTCATACATTAACTTTTCCACTAAGGGGCTGCTTGCAATTGATTTCCAGGGGCTTTTTTTACCTTCATAAGGGCCAATTTTTATGATTACCTGTGTTGTGTTTTATGTTAAATACTTAAATTTAACCAGTTACTTAAATTAATCAGAATCCTATAGACTGTTACCAATATAAATTCATCATTGACAAAAGCCATCTTTACACTGCAAAGGAGGAACAGAAGCTGCATTTGAAGTAGCATTTAAATGTTTATTTACACAGACTGTTTAATGTTACTCATTAATTATAAAATTACAGGAACTCATTCCAGGGTCATTATTATCAATTAAAGGGATAGTTCACTCAAACATGAAAATTATCCCATGATTTACTCACCCTTCACACCATCCTAGGTGAATATGACTATCTTCTTTCAGACAAACACAATCGGAGTTATATTTAAAAATAACCAGGCTCTTCTAAGCTTTATAATGGTCAGTGATGGGAATAATGGTGTCATAAATAAATGCTTACTTTTTTCAGTAACAAGTAATCAAACAAATTACTTTTTCTCCTGTTACAGCGGCGTTACCGTTACTGACACAAAAAAATGCTGCGTTACTATAATTGAGCTCACTGAAGCGGTAGGTTAGTAGGCTCTCTCTCAGCATAGGACCTGCAAAGTGTTTTCTCTGGTGTGTGTTGGGGTTAGTCATACACAAATATAATTTTAAACTGATAATAATGTACGATGCTTTGTGTGTGTGTGTGTATGAGTGTGTGTGCGTTCACTGATTAAATGTGTATTTACTGACACTTTGTTTCTGTTGCAGTGTGGATCATGGAGGAGAGTTCAGGATTACAGCAGGACTGCACAAATGTATGTCTACACGCACACACACACACACACACATATTTCACGAGTTCACACTTACAAATAAGTAAGGTAAATTAATTGGTAAACGTATTTGGCGTGCTGTCCGGGGAGAGGGCTCCGAGCTCGGTAATCGGCCCGAACACAGAGTACCCCCCCAAAAATGCAAAATGTTAGCTACGGACAGCAGCCGGGAACTGTAACTGTAGCTCCCCCAAAAAATATAGAACTAAGGCTGATGTTTGCGAGGAGAAAGCTGTCTGCCGGATCGGGAGGGTTCTATCTGACGGGAGTTCAATACTCACAGCGAACCGATGAATATAAACCTCTTCGACCGGCAAGCTAAGATAAGGTTTAGATGTTTTGGCTGGGGGCGCCTGCAGCATCCGACGGGAGTTCAATACTTGCAGCGATCGGATGGGTAAAACCGCAACGGCCAGAACATCGAGAAGGGGTGGCATCCGACAGGAGTTCGTTACTCGTGGCGACTGGAAGGGTAGCTTCAGCTGAGGGGTCCCTTTAGGTGTCTGACGGGAGTTCAATACTCACTGCGATCGGACGGGTAAGCCCCGCTGACGGTGGGGAGGACGTTTAGTAATTTTAGATTGGGGGCTCGTGCGGTGTCCGACGGGAGTTCAATACTCACTGCGATCGGACGGGTAAGCCCCCGCTGACGGTGGGGTAGACGTTTAGTAATTGGGGCGGGGCTCTTGCGGCGTCCGACGGGAGTTCAATAGTCACTGCGATGGGATGGGTAAGCCCCGCTGACGGTGGGGAGGACGTTTAGTAATTTTAGATTGGGGGCTCGTGCGGTGTCCGACGGGAGTTCAATACTCACTGCGATCGGACGGGTAAGCCCCCGCTGACGGTGGAGTAGACGTTTAGTAATTGGGGCGGGGCTCTTGCGGCGTCCGACGGGAGTTCAATAGTCACTGCGATGGGATGGGTAAGCCCCGCTGACGGTGGGGAGGACGTTTAGTAATTTTAGATTGGGGGCTCGTGCGGTGTCCGACGGGAGTTCAATACTCTCTGCGATCGGACGGGTAAGCCACTGTTGGCATGGGGTGAATGTTTAGTTATTTTAGATTGGGAGGGATCTAGCGGCATCCGACGGGAGTTCAATACTCGCTGCGATCGGACGGGTAAGCCCCCCGCTGGCAGAGGGGTTAATGTTTGGTAAGGGCTCTTGCGGCGTCCGACGGGAGTTCAATACTCACAGCAATCGGATGGGTAAGCCCCCGCTGGCAGTGAGTTAAACGTTAGTTATTTTGGATTGGGAGGCTCTCATGGCGTCCGACGGGAGTTCAATACTCACTGCAATCGGACGGGTAAGCCCCTGCTGGCAGTGAGGTAAACGTTTAATTATTTTAGATTGGCAAGCGCTCTAGCAACGTTTGACGGGAGTTCAATACTCGCTGCGATTGGACGGGTAAGCCTCTGCTGGCGTAAACGCAAAATGTTTAGCTATTTTCGACTGGGAGGGCTCTTGCGCCATCCGACGGGAGTTCAATACTCGCAGCGATCGGACGGGTAAGCCCAGCCCTAGTTGAACGAGAATAGAAAATTTATACCGTTTCTGAGGCTCAATACTCATGGTGTCAGATTGAAGTTTGACTGATTTGAATGGGTGGTTTGAATCATCTGTTTAGAGCAGGGGTGGGCAAACTCGGTCCTGGAGGGCCGCTGTCCCTGCAGAGTTTTGCTCCAACCCTAATCAAACACACCTGAACCAGCTAATCAAGGTATTCAGGATTACATGCAGGTGAGTTTTATTAGGGTTGCAGCTAAACTCTGCAGGACAGTGGCCCTCCAGGACCGAGTTTGCCCACCCCTGGTTTAGAGGGTTAGTTTGAAGACCGGGAGATTTCTTGCAACATTGGATGAGGGCGAGTTTAGGCAGAGCTGGGCTCCTGCGGGAACGGAGGTGACATCACTGCTGTGGCAGTGGAGAGAAAAAGCCAGAGAAACTGAGCCCCTGTGGGAGCCGAGGCGACATCACTGCTGTGGCAGTGGAGAGAAAAAGCCAGAGAAACTGAGCCCCTGTGGGAGCCGAGGGGACATCACTGCTGTGGCAGTGGAGAAATTAGCCAGAAGAACTGATCTGCGGGAGCCGAGGCGACATTACTGCTGTGGCAGTGGAGAGAAGGGCCAGAAGAATTGAGCTTCTGCGGGAGCCGAGGCGACATCACTGCTGTGGCAGTGGAGAGAAGGGCCAGAAGAATTGAGCTCCTGCGGGAGCCGAGGCGACATCACTGCTGTGGCAGTGGAGAGAAGGGCCAGAAGAATTGAGCTCCTGCGGGAGCCGAGGCGACATCGCTGCACTGGCAATGAGATCGTTCCCATTTTATTGGAATGATGGTATTAGTTGAGTTCGATATGGCTTGTGGGTATGTGTGAGAAAATGAGCTGGAGCTGAAAACCTAGCTGATAAGCGTTTGTTAGGCTTCTTTAATGTGGAAACAGTTTGATGTAGTTCTTAAAAGCTTCTTATGACCAGTGACCAAGTGTTTGAATCTGATGCTGGAAAAGGCCTTATTGAGCAGCTGTGGTTGCTGCTCCTATGGGGAACGAACGACTGGAAAAGTGGTCTGCTGGGAGCTTGGAGGTTCTTAATGCTGTTTACGTAATATAAATAAAGTAATGTTGAGAAGAGAAAATCAGGAAAGGCAGGCTGGAGGAATGGCTGGAACCAAGGCTGCTTGCAGAGGCAGCCTCATGCTCGGGCTGGCCCCTGGAACCTAGGGAGAAACGAGGAGGATAGAAAAGAGGGAAGCTGGGGAAGAGAATAAGGCATCTGGGCACGCACCACTAGTGGAGGCAGCCTCACGCTTGGGTTAGTCCCTGGAGCCTGGGGAGGAACAAGAAGTGTAGAAAAGAGGGAAACTGGGGAGTAAAATAAGGCATATGGGCCTGCGCCGCTAGCGGAGGTAGCCTCACGCTTGGGTCAGTCCCTGGAGCATGGGGAGGAACAAGAAGTGTAGAAAAGAGGGAAACTGGGGAGTAAAATAAGGCATCTGGGCCTGCGCCGCTAGCGGAGGCAGCCTCACGCTAAGGTCCGTGGTTGAGCTGTAGACAAGACAAAAAGAGAGTTTGAGACTGATGACTGGGCCTGCGCTATTAGCGGAGGCATCCTCACGCTAACATCTACAGGCCACAGACAATAGGTAGGGTAAGAGACGGTGGGATGAAATGGCTGAAACAGTGGAGCTTGCTCTGCTAGCGGAGGCATCCTCACGCTAGGAGGGAAGTCATTCGCCAAGAGGGGCGAGCATTGCTATATGTGGTGTGGCACCTCGGAAACTGCGGTGTGTGGCTAAGTGGAGGGAGGAGGAGAGTGGGGAATCTGGGGCCCAGGCCCGCTGCTGCTGTGGCCTGATGCCTGTCTTCTAGTGCAGGAATCGGAGAAGCAAGAGAGAGGAGATGCAGGATGAGAAAGCGGCCTGCGGGATTATGCACATCATGGAGATAGCTGAGCAAAGATAGCGGTTCCTGTTTAGAACAGTTTGGACCATGTATGAATATTGAAACAAATAAAAATATCCTATTGGTTCCTTATGTGGTGAGGCCTAGAAGTTAACTGTATTTAAGTTAAAGCCCATAAATTCAGTTCGAGTTCAGCGAAACTGTGCAGGGCTGAGAAATCGATTATTAATTTTTATTAATAAGCCTGAAATGCTTTATAACCTGCATATATTCACCTCTGGCATGATTGTTTGATACCATACTGTCGTTTATAGTTTGTACTGTCATTGATTGATGTTGAATGATCATCAAACAGCAAAGTAGGCTACAGACTGATTTAGATGATCGTTTGGTCTTTTAACTGTTGCTGGTTTGAATGAATGAATGAGGCATTTATATAGCGCTTTCCTATGTACAACTGTACACCCAAAGCGCTTTACAATCATATCAGGGGTCTCTCCTCATCCACCACCAGTGTGCAGCATCCACTTGGATGATGCGACGGCAGCCACAGTACAACGGCGCCAGTGCGCTCACCACACACCAGCTGTAGGTGGAGAGGAGAGAGAGTGAAAGAGCCAATTTAAATGGATGGGGATTATTTAGGAGGCCGTGATTGGTAAGGGCCTATGGAGGGAATTTGGCCAGGACACCGGGGGTTACACCCCTACTCTTTACGAGAAGTGCCATGGGATTTTTAATGACCACAGAGAGTCAGGACCTCGGTTTAACGTCTCATCCGAAGGATGGTGCTTGTTACAGTACAGTGTCCCCGTCACTATACTGGGGCATTAGGACCCACACAGACCACAGGGTGAGCACCCCCTGCTGGCCTCACTAACACCTCTTCCAGCAGCTACCTGGTTTTCCCAGGAGGTCTCCCATCCAGGTACTAACCAGGCTCACCCCTGCTTAGCTTCAGTGGGCAACCAGTCTTGGGCTACAGGGTGATATGGCTGCTGGCATTTTGGTTTGAGTCACATGCACCTTCATTTAGTAAAGATCAAAAGAGACTAGCTTGTAAAAGAGCTTTGCCTAATAAAAATGTGCAACTGGATTTATTCAATTGTGTTCAACAAGCGCTAAATTTACCATGAACACACTGCTTGTATGATTTTATATATTTAATTAATTTATAAAAAATAAAAAAAAATGTTATTTTTAGTTCCATTTTTCCATACTTATCCAGACCTGGTACTCAAATTACTCAAATCAAATTCCATGCTTTATCAAACTGCGTAGGAACATACAACGTAACAGTTTATTCACTAATTATTCATCTATGGTTCGTTACGTTACTTACAGATTTCTGCTAGTTCTAAATATAGATGAACGGTAAAATTTATTTGAATGCATCAGCAAAAGAACGATTTTAAGAATTTGTCCTACCAGTCTGAGCTGCGTCTCTTTACCAATAGTGAAGCTGTGGGTTGAAGTTACAGAAATGCATACTATTACTTTAAGTTTCCAAGCGATTTGTTGATAAATCGCAGGACAGCGATAAAAATAAGTTCCGAGTTTCATAGTGATTCTGCGTGCAAACTGAACGTGATATATAAGTTATTGTTTGCGTGTTTAACCACAAGGAAGCGGCACAGTAATTTAGAATGGCAAGTCACAGAAACAATCCCCCCGATCAACATTGATCCAGATGGAATGGCTTTGAAAATTCAGGAAAGACGACGAGAAGGATTTAAACTGTGCTTCTTGCGGGGTTGAGCCGATGGGGTGGAGAGTGTGAGCTGGCTGGGAACTCGATCTGCGCTGTGGCGCGGCTCCGGCTTATTGAAGGCCTGCTGCGGCGGCCTGGCGCTGGAAGAAGGCCCGATCCTTCGCGGGAAAAGGCGGCATTGTCCGATACTCGAGCTTGGTGCTCGGCTGCCTTATTGTCGATTTCTCTATGACAGTAATGATTGAATGGGCCGGAGTAGGGAAATACACAGAAGGACATCGCTGATGATTCGGACGTGGTGACAGGCCTCGGCGTTTTGGCATGCAGGGACCCGTTTGTTTGGGCTGACATCCCCCCGAAATAATGCTGTTGGATTGGAGAAAAATTGTTCCTAAGGCCAGAGGATTGTGGCAAAGATTCCTCGAGGATGAAAGATTCTTCATCGGACGCGACTTTGGGCATGTTGGGAACTTAGGGCGGGACCAAATGCTGGAAACTGTCGAGGATCCTTGGGTGAGTTTCACTGTGATTATATACAGGCCTGAACTCATGCCGATTGGGTAGATATGTTGATTACAGATTGTTGACAGCTGGTTGAGATGATGTAATGATTGGGTAGCTTATTTGACTTGTTCCTCCCGAACTACGTTAATAAAACATAATATAAGGTACAACGGACTAAAGGCACGCCTTAAGAAAAAATTTGTTTTTCACTACTCTCGAAGTGTATGATTACAGGATATATACAAAATATATATGTTTGTATTGGACATTGATGGAGCAGCAGATTTTGTGTAAAAATAAATCATAAAAGTGGTTAATTTTGTTTAAAAATCTTATGATTGTATGAGGTGGTGAGGGGAGCATTTTACCCCACACAACATGGGGTAAAAGGCACACAGTATTCATACAAATACTTTAGCTAAAATAATGTTTTTAGCATTGAATGAGATCCCATAAGATTAATATAGATTTATAGTAGTCAAGTCAAGTCAACTTTATTTATATAGCGCTTTTTACAATGCAGACTGTGTCAAAGCAGATTATGTAGTAACAATAAATTATATTTTATTATATGATTAATATAATATTTTTTAAATATGATTGTTTCATTATAAAGATGGGTATTATCACTAAGATGGATATCCAATTTGATATATGATATTTGCCATCTGAATCTAACCATGTCACTTCAACAAATGGAAAAGTCAGCAAACTATGTTTTATCATGTTAATTATGGTGCCTTTTTTTTTACCCCAAATACCATACTTTTACATATTCTTCTTTTATTGAAAAACTGTTGGTTGAATTACCTTGAACAGAACTGAAACTCATTAAGAGGACCTTTGTCTGAAAATACAAAGATTAATTTAATC
>RJVU01033420.1:305171-317637 GCA_003731715.1 Anabarilius grahami
GGGTCAGTCCCTGGAGCATGGGGAGGAACAAGAAGTGTAGAAAAGAGGGAAACTGGGGAGTAAAATAAGGCATCTGGGCCTGCGCCGCTAGCGGAGGCAGCCTCACGCTAAGGTCCGTGGTTGAGCTGTAGACAAAAGACAAAAGAGAGTTTGAGACTGATGACTGGGCCTGCGCTATTAGCGGAGGCATCCTCAAGCTAACATCTACAGGCCACAGACAATAGGTAGGGTAAGAGACGGTGGGATGAAATGGCTGAAACAGTGGAGCTTGCTCTGCTAGCGGAGGCATCCTCACGCTAGGAGGGAAGTCATTCGCCAAGAGGGGCGAGCATTGCTATATGTGGTGTGGCACCTCGGAAACTGCGGTGTGTGGCTAAGTGGAGGGAGGAGGAGAGTGGGGAATCTGGGGCCCAGGCCCGCTGCTGCTGTGGCCTGACGCCTGTCTTCTAGTGCGGGAATCGGAGAAGCAAGAGAGAGGAGATGCAAGATGAGAAAGCAGCCTGCGGGATTATGCACATCATGGAGATAGCTGAGCAAAGATACCGGTTCCTGTTTAGAACAGTTTGTACCATGTATGAATATGGAAACAAATAAAAATATCCTATTGGTTCCTTATGTGGTGAGGCCTAGAAGTTAACTGTATTTAAGTTAAAGCCCATAAATTCAGTTCGAGTTCAGCGAAACTGTGCAGGGCTGAGAAATCGATTATTAATTTTTATTAATAAGCCTGAAATGCTTTATAACCTGCATATATTCACCTCTGGCATGATTGTTTGATACCATACTGTCGTTTATAGTTTGTACTGTCATTGATTGATGTTGAATGATCATCAAACAGCAAAGTAGGCTACAGACTGATTTAGATGATCGTTTGGTCTTTTAACTGTTGCTGGTTTGAATGAATGAATGAGGCATTTATATAGCGCTTTCCTATGTACAACTGTACACCCAAAGCGCTTTACAATCATATCAGGGGTCTCTCCTCATCCACCACCAGTGTGCAGCATCCACTTGGATGATGCGACGGCAGCCACAGTACAATGGCGCCAGTGCGCTCACCACACACCAGCTGTAGATGGAGAGGAGAGAGAGTGAAAGAGCCAATTTAAACGGATGGGGATTATTTAGGAGGCCGTGATTGGTAAGGGCCTATGGAGGGAATTTGGACACCGGGGGTTACACCCCTACTCTTTACGAGAAGTGCCATGGGATATTTAATGACCACAGAGAGTCAGGACCTCGGTTTAACGTCTCATCCGAAGGACGGTGCTTGTTATAGTACAGTGTCCCCGTCACTATACTGGGGCGTTAGGACCCACACAGACCACAGGGTGAGCACCCCCTGCTGGCCTCACTAACAACTCTTCCAGCAGCAACCTAGTTTTCCCAGGAGGTCTCCCATCCAGGTACTAACCAGGCTCACCCCTGCTTAGCTTCAGTGGGCAACCAGTCTTGGGCTACAGGGTGATATGGCTGCTGGCATTTTGGTTTGAGTCACATGCACCTTCATTTAGTAAAGATCAAAAGAGACTAGCTTGTAAAAGAGCTTTGCATAATAAAAATGTGCAACTGGATTTATTCAATTGTGTTCAACAAGCGCTAAATTTACCATGAACACACTGCTTGTATGATTTTATATATTTAATTAATTTATAAAAAAAAAAAAAAAATGTTATTTTTAGTTCCATTTTTCCATACTTATCCAGACCTGGTACTTAAATTACTCAAATCAAATTCCATGCTTTATCAAACTGCGTAGGAACATACAACGTAACAGTTTATTCACTAATTATTCATCTATGGTTCGTTACGTTACTTACAGATTTCTGCTAGTTCTAAATATAGATGAACGGTAAAATTTATTTGAATGCATCAGCAAAAGAACGATTTTAAGAATTTGTCCTACCAGTCTGAGCTGCGTCTCTTTACCAATAGTGAAGCTGTGGGTTGAAGTTACAGAAATGCATACTATTACTTTAAGTTTCCAAGCGATTTGTTGATAAATCGCAGGACAGCGATAAAAATAAGTTCCAAGTTTCATAGTGATTCTGCGTGCGAACTGAATGTGATATGAGTTACTGTTTGCGTGTTTAACCACAAGGAAGCGGCACAGTAATTTAGAACGGCAAGTCACAGAAACAATCCCCCCGATCAACATTGATCCAGATGGAATGGCTTTTGAAAATTCTGGCTTGGTAGCTACCAATGATGATACTCCAAAGGCAGCTTGACAATATAAACCAACCCCCATGTCTCTACAATGTTCTGATGCAGAGATATAGATCTTGCAAAACGGTTGCTAGGGTACTGTTTGGTTGCTAGGGAGTGGCTTGGCAGCTACCAATGATAATACTGGTCAGCTGAGACACTGATGATACACTGAACATTGAGCCATGAAGAGTTCAGATACATTAAAAGATCAGATTGATGATTCCTGATTGTGATGTGTTTTATCTCCATCAGATTCCCATCGGATCACTCTGGATCTGAACACAGTGAACAAACGCCTCCTTCTCTCTGAGGGAAATACACTGATTACTGAAACTTACCCAGAGCTTCAGTCGTATCCTGATCATCCAGACAGATTTGATGAGTGTCATCAGGTGTTGTGTAGAGAGAGTGTGAGTGATCGACGCTGTTACTGGGAGATTGAGTGGAGTGGGAGTGTGTTTATATCAGTGTCATATAAGAGCATCAGCAGGAAGGGACGGGGTGATGAGTGTTGGTTTGGATCTAATGATCAGTCCTGGAGTTTAAACTGCTCTCCTGACAGATACTCATTCAGACACAATAAGATACAGACTGATCTCCCTGTAAAGCCCATCATCACTAGAACAGTGAATGAGGAGAAACGTTACAAACTAGGAGTGAATGTGAATCACTATAGAACAGGAGTGAATGTGAATCACTATACAGTAGGAGTGTATGTGGATCACAGTGCAGGAACTCTGTCCTTCTACAGCGTCTCTGGAGACACAATGATCCTCATCCACACAGTCCAGACCACATTCACTCAACCGCTCTATTCTGGGATTACTGTTTGGTCTACTGGATCATCAGTGAAACTGTTCTAGAGTCTCTTCATGACATTAACACTGAAATATCAAGACACAATAAATGTGTGTTAATGACTCAGAATCACATGATGAAGTAAATGCTGAAATATTGTAATAAATGTTGAACATGTATATTGTGTCATGTGGTGTCGTTATGAGGAGCAGGAGAGACACTTACAGATTTAGATCCACTAACCCACTGAAAAATAACAATCAAGATGTGTTAAAGAAAGTGTTGTGGAGTCAAGAGTGGAGAATCTCCTTGAGAGAATGGGGGAAATATCGCCCCCTACAGACAATAAAGCCATTGCCGGGAGACCAACTCCAAATATTCCAGCAGAAACCATCCAGACGTAAGTTTTGCTGAATCTATGTTAAGTTTAAATAAAAACTATTGGATTTGTCAATGAAATATGTCTCTTCGTTAGTGATGTTACATTTGATTTAATTTAGTGGCCTTGAAAACAAATGCATTAAACTTTGGGAAAAAGTGTATATAAATAGTAGCACAACTGTATTGTGTGAGATTATGTAATTCAAAGTACAGTAGTCAACATTTGAAGTGAGTTAGGCAAATCAGACAACGGATGGGAGGAGATTTCGCTTGATGACGTGGCTGAGAAGAAAATATTGAAGTGTAGGTATCACGGTTTTTATGACCTAGGTGTACATTTGACCAGTTGTTACCTACAGTTTATACAAACATTATGATCATCGACCAGTGGTTGATATCTCAAACATAATGAATAATATGATCGCATTATGATTCATTAAATAAATAGAACCGAATGTCAGGGCTTTACTGAGTCATATGTAAACCTAGTATCTATATTTAAACCTGAAACTCACGCACATGCTTATTATGTGTATTATTTACTTAATGCACTAATGACTTTTGCACTGGTCTGCACTACATGACGTCACCAAAGTGTGGACTCTGAGGAAGTCCACAAGTCCGGAGTGTGCCATTTGGGACAGGGCCGAAGTGATCACTTCTGAGCGTTTTCTGTTATACTGTTGCCATCTGGACCATTTTTACCTTTTGTGATTCTCTGCCGCCTGCCCTGATCCTTGCCTGTTTACTGGACTGTGTTTGTTTGCCGCCTGCCCTGATCTCTGCCTGTAACCTGATTCTGATTATCTGCTGCCTGCCTCGACCATTGCCTGTCCCTGTTTACGCCTCTGCCTTTGCCCTTGCTGTGTTAACACTATTCTTAACAAAAGCTGCAAATGGATCCCCATTCTGTTGACCCATCATTACTCATTTAGTCTGCTTACATTCATCTGCTTTCATTTTTGAGTATAGTGCCTGCATCTCAAATTCCAATCAAGAACCGACAAATAGAACCAAGTCTACCGCTCTTCATTTTTACCTTAATTCAATTCAATTCACATTTATTTGTATAGCGCTTTTCACATTTACATTTACATTTACATTTATGCATTTGGCAGACGCTTTTATCCAAAGCGACTTACATTGCATTATACTATACATTTGTATCTTGAGTATGTGCAATCCCTGGGATCGAACCCATGACCTTGGCATTGCTAGTGCCATGCTCTAACCACTGAGCTACAGGAAAGCTTTTTACATATCATATCAAAAATCACAATACATATCATTTCAAAGCAGCTTTACAGAGAATGCTTGTCAACATTACAATTTAGAGAATCTGGTATCTGAGGTGACTGTCCAAACCTAGTGGTTTCAAAAATGTGTATATAATAATGCAGTTAGCTAACAAAGTAATAATTTAGGTAACTTAATTTACAATCACTGTTAGCAGTTTAANTGACCGTTCAAAAATGGGAAGAATCACTTCTTGTGTTTTTTGCCTAAAGTTTGCATGTCTGTAACTCCAGAAGTACTAAAGATATCTTAACGTCCTTTTAGATTCTAGTTCTTGACAAACTTTCCTTTTGACATCTTTATTTTAAAGGCCCTCGATGGTCCAATCCCAGAGATATGGAGATCTTAATGTGGCTCCATGAGTAAATTGTTCACATTTTCAGTGGTCTTCTTTTAAAGAGGAATATCTCAAGAACAAATAATGTTGAAACTATAAATGTATCTCGTGTTTTTCTATCATCTCAATTACACAGAACATACCTGTCTGAGAGCCATAAATATTCCTTTTCCAAAGTTTGCAAACGTAACAATGTTACACTACGACAATTGGACATTTCCAATCTGGCAACACTGGTTTTCTTCAGAAACTACAGACAGTTGATGTTTGGCTAACTGGGCTAAAAGCGCCAAAGACAACTTTTAGTTGCACGAGACGAACCTGATTATTGCTGATTCAATGTTTAGTTTCTCCAATCACTACACAAAGCTGGTTTTCTATTTGGGCATTACCATGACTTTAAACATGGATAGAATGATAAAATGCTGTTCTGAAGTGATTCAGTGAGTCGAGGCTGTAATGTGATTGTTTATGAGGTACAGCTGATCCAATCAGAGGACTGATCTCCTTATATAAGAAGATCTGGATGAATTACAGATGGATCAGTAGATATTGATGCTTGTTCACCTGCTGGAGCTTCATTCTGCTGTTTTGTGTGGGAAAGCAGCGTTCGCTTTCTTCAGAAGATGTCAAACTGCAGCGCTTTACTGGTTGGTCTTCTGCTCTCCAGCAGCTCAAAAGAGTCATCAGCACCTTTCTGGACTTTTAAAAGCTCCTCTACAGTCAGGATGTGCAGGTTTCTCAATGTTATTGAGCTTAGATCTCCTTCTAGAAGAAGACCTGCAGGAAAAATGGCCATCGTTCAGGTGAGCTCTTATTTTATTATTCTGATATGCAGCCTGTTTGTATGAAATATTAAAACTGCCATTTCATAAAGCCATGTGTGGGAATAAATCCTCCTGAATGAGTCTGTTCTGACTGGAGGAGCTCAAGAATAAACGATTGCTCTTGTCTCCCATCAGAAGCTGTTGGTGGAGCATCACTCTTACAGATATTCAAGTCATTATTTCTTTTTGCAAAAAAGTTGCTGTTTTTTCACGTTATATTCGCATATGTACAATGACAGTCCATTCAGGCCAGAGCACAAATCTTAGGCTGCATCCGAAACCGCCTACTCCCTGAGTAGGTACTTAATTTCAATAAGCAATTTACTTAACGAGCCGACGCGACCAACTAGTGGCGAAGAAAGCAAGACTGTGGGTTCACGTCAGCAGCGTCTAGGTCCAAAGTTGGCCAAATCGACGCTCGACAGCCAACGGCCAAGTAGCATGTCAGTTCTGCGCCTGCGCGAGATGAAATGCCTTTTTGAACCAGCAGGTGGCAGTAGCTGAACAGCCAATCAGAATGATCAGATGGCCCGACAGTTCTGACGCCGATTCAACATGTCGGACATAATCTGCCATGTTGGCGTTATCATGTGACCTTCGACGTTATCACAAGCGCAACAACTTAAAAGATATGAGTGACAGGTTAAATTCATCTATCTGTATATCTTGATATTGATTAAACTTGATTAATCATTTTGTGGTCTCGTTGAAGAAACAGCTGCCCAGTAATTTTGTGATAGTACAACCAATAAATGTTGGGTTAATTTAAGTTCTTATATTTTTAACCCTACTAATCTGACCCACAGTTGTATCCTTAAATATATTATTTTTTATTATGAAAACACGATCTCTTGAATATGTTGTTAATTTCTTGATTTTTATATGCAAACAATTTCATCCACAACTTGCAAAAGTGGTTTAACCCTTAAATGCATACCTCGGGTCTTTAGTGACCCGAGACGTCATTCACTACCCTCCTCCTCGTTCATTTTTTAAAGTTAGACATCAACCTTCTTGGTATTCCTCAATCAATTCATTATAAAGAATATAGCAAGAAAAAATGCCTATTTTTTTATTAATTTTTTGTAAAAATTGTGTAGGGTCGCTAACGACCCGAGGTGTGTATGAGTGTACGTATATTTTTTCTGCACAACAATAATTTAATCTTAGATGATGGAATAAGTGCAATTCCCCTTTATTCCACAAGGTGTCAATGTCTGATACACAATGCTGAAGTGACGATGCATTCAGACAGAAAACGAAATAACGAAATAATAAGAAAAACATGAAATGGCTCAGCGATTTACTGCAGAGCAAGTACTGAACTCAATCAAATATGACTGTAACTGTTACTGGGTGGATCACAATATTGATTTAGAAGATGTTGAAAATTATATAGTTTTGAGAATACGTTTGAGATCGCGAATAGGCTCATATTTGCTGAATTTACTGGGAAATGAGCTCTGACGAGGACAGTGATGATGGCATAAAACATCTGCTCAAACTGAGCCCTTTCAAGCTCCAAAAGGTAACAAAAAATGCTTTATTTTATCCTTCTGTAATTGTTACTCTAATATCAGAGGAGTTTTATATTATCGCGACAGGTAGAGATCCTTCCGTGTTAGATATTGATCCGGGTCGATAAAGACCCGAATATGTGAGAATGATTGGCGAAACAGTCATGCATTTAAGGGTTAAATCTCCTTTAAAATTCAACAAGAAAAAGAAAAACGCTCATATCGTTCCTCAGGCTTATAAATAACACAATTTTGAATGCATTATGATGAATTATTCAGATATTTAACCTTGTTGTTGTCTTTTGTTTTCTGTGTACATAATCTCATACTATATTGTACGTAAACCCAGGATATTGATTTTTTCACACCTTATAGCAGCAATAACTCAACAATCCTACCTAGTGCGGTTTTCCTCAGTGTCGGGCACAGACAAGTTTGCACTCATGGCTGAGGTGTGACAGAAATTCACACAGAACTGCATTGCATGATGCTGTTGATGAGCAACTGTTCCCCACCAAAGGCAAGATGCAGATTCACACAGTACATGCCCAACAAGCCAGACAAATTTGGAATCAAGCAGATGTTGATTCCAAATACATGTTGAACGGCTTTCCATAGCTGGGCAAAGATGACAGCGGACCAGCCACCAATGCCTTAGTGGGAATGTGGTATTGAAGCAGGTGGATCCATTTGTTGGTAAGGGAAGGAATGTCACCACCGATGATTTCTTCACCTCCATCCCACTTACCAACTTGCTTCTCCGCAAAAATACAAGCATGGTGGGGACCATCAACAAGAACAACCCTTCTGTGCAGGGAAGTGTGATCTGAAATGTGATAAAAGCACATTGACTGTTTATCAGTGTAAGCAACGAAGAAATGTTATATGTATTTACTTCCTTCCTCGTTGTCAGTGCAGACTTGTTTAGCTTATATTGACCATTATGAAAAGTGATTAGTGTAGGCTGCATATAAAATAATCATGAAACACAGGACGTGATGGTAAACTGTCCTTTGTGCCAATGGGTGGTATGCACATGAGGTTTGCCTTGATGTTGAGAGTGGCGTGAGAGCTGTATCTCAGACGTGGGAAAGCTGTAAATTTGGGACACGTCATCAATAGTGTTCCTTTGAATCAGGGGGTTTCGGCCTTTCAACGCTAGACACCCTCATCAAAGGTGGCCAGCTATAGGGTGATCAAACTTGAGCTTGTGTCCCATGCCCAATCATGAGAATTGCCTGGTTGTTTAAATGGCACAGCCCACGGGACTATGCTAGGCATGGGGAGTCCTCCAGAGCTGACCGCATACCTTGTTCACCCTCCTCCTGGAAGGTTGTAACCGGGGTTCTCAAGCGAGGTATGGGGTGGGGGGGTTGTAGTGAGCGGATCATGTTGATGCTCTTTGAGCACAACAAGGGTCCTTCCGCTTAATCCATATCCACTGGCTCCTTCTTTCGGCTGCTTCGGAGACTGATCTAATTATCTGTCGCAGAGCCTGTCCGTGGATGCCTAGGTCTTTCAGCAATCTGATGCTGGACGAAGCCACAAAACATCTGCATCCCACCTCAACAGGATAAACTTTAGCTTTCAATCCTCGTTGTTGAGCATCTGCTGCCAGTTCTTTGTAGCGCAGTTTCTTGCCTTCATAGGCCTCTTCTGTTGAACTCTCCCATGGGACTCTATGATGTAAACAGACTTCAATGAAGAGGACCAGAGTACACTCTAAAAAATGCTGGGTTAAGTCTGTCGGGTCAATTTGTTGGGTTGCTTTAAACACCTTTGGATAGTTTCAGTTTTCTAGTTGTTGGGTTAATCCTGCTGGGTCGCAACGCTGGGTTGTTTCACAAGTTTGAGGATGTCTAATTTTCTCCCAACAGTCATTTTGAGAGGACAAAAGGGGCAAAGCCACTGGTTGCAGACGTTTTAAGGTAAGTTTATATAATGTTTTCATTAATAATTATTTTAAAATAGCATAATACATTTTTCTTCGCGGCAACAATTCTTAAGCTTATACAGACTAACATTGGTGATGTGACTTCGGCGACAAACAATTACGTCAAAATCCGATGCTATTGACTCGCATAGTCTTGTTGAGGTATGTGAGATGACAGATTAATACAGTTTATGATTATATATCACACGGAGCCCTAAAATATGTGTCTGTGAAAGAGCAAAGAATCGTTTCTGTCACTGACAAGCGAATTGAACAAAGTGAGTCAAATGAGTCACTCAAAACGAGTAAAACGACTCGCTGCTCTAATGTAAAACGTCTATAAATGTCCATACTGACATGTAAAACAAACAAAGGAACAATAAGTAAAATGTCGTAGGAACGCAGGTCTAAAAGAACCGAAAGATCCTGCTCAAATAAACTAATTTTGAAACTAAATGATTCCCGGAAATTAATCGACTTCTCAGGACCGCGATAACTAAAGCGCGCGCAAACACGAGTGGCGTGGATTGACCAGTGAGGCGATTCGATGCATGTACGTTATATTATTACATACATAAATTAGTTTTGATGTAATTCAAAATGTCCTTTTTTTCTAGTCAGAAAAGCATATGTATACGTTCGTGATGGAAAAACTCGTCGAGTGGCAGTTACCCAGTCTTATCGACAAGTTTAAAGGTAAGTTCATGGTCATTTTACAATTTTGCAGCTTTAACATAAATAATTGACTGCCTGTGATGATCAACTCACCCTCGTGTAACTTAAAAACGCATATTAATTTGATACGTGCTATAGGTAACGTTAAGCTCACAGGGCTGCCAACATCTGATTTTAGCAATTCATAAGCTTGTAATTCGATTCAGATCTGGATTCAATATCGATTAATTTGGATAAATATCAGATACAGTAGCTACATGTTAATTTTTCTAAAGGAAAAAATCTCTCAACCAACGTTAATGCTGAAAACATAAAGGGAGCCATGTCAGCTGGCGTTAGTATTAAAGGTTAGAATTAACAGTTAAAATTTATAAAATACATTATTTATAATAATGTTAATTACTCAGCCTCATGCCGCCCCAGTCGTATATGACTTTATTTCTTCTGTGTAACTCAAATGGAGATTTTAAAGAACAATATTCAATTTCTCTCAGTCTATAACTATGGAAGAGGATTAGGGCCAAGCAATAATAAAAAAATAAAACCATCTCGAGATTAAAGTTGTTAAATTTCGAGAAAAAAGTCGAAATAACATGTTGAGAAAAAACTCGTTAAATTTTTGAGAAAAAGGTTGAGATAAAATGTTGAGAATAAAGTCATTAAATTACGAGAAAAAACTAGTTAAATTTCGAGAAAAAAGTCGAGATAAAATGTTGAGAATAAAGTCATTAAATTACGAGAACAAATTCGTTAAATTATGAGAAAAATTTCATTAAATTTCGAGATAAAATGTTGAGAATAAAGTCATTAAATTATGAGAAAAAAAGTTGTTAAATTACGAGAACAAATTCGTTAAATTATTAGAAAATGAAAATTCGAGATTTAACGAATTTGTTCTCGTAATTTAACGACTTTTTTTCTCATAATTTAATGACTTTATTCTCAACATTTTATCTCGAAATTTAATGAAATTTTTCTCGTAATTTAATGACTTTATTCTCAACATTTTATCTCGACTTTTTTCTCGAAATTTAACGACTTTAATCTCGAGATGGTTTTATTTTTTTTATTATTGCTTGGCCCTAATCCTCTTCCGTATATAACGTAATGTGGATGGGCCCCTCAAAATTGAATGTTATGTTTCAAATTTTATGTATTGCAGATATCATATAATATTTTAAAACACCCTATCCCCATTGTATTAGATTTCCCGAGACTTTGATGAGGTGCATGGAGAAACTGGGCTGAAGTAATGGGCCACTTTCTTTGCTGCCAGAATTTTAAGGATTGCACTTAAGGAAAACAAGTTGAATCAGTCTTTGGAAAACATTCAACAAGGTATTGGTAGTTTTAGATCTTCAAAATAATACAACATAAAAGGCAACTTTAAGTATTTAGCATCATTATTGCATATTTAGTTTTATAACTGTAGATTTTTACACTAACTTTAGTTTATATTTGTTTTAGCTTGTCCTGCTTCTGAGATGTCATCTCTCTTTTCTGCAGAGAATAGAGGTGATGTTGCCCTTTTGGTCCTTCCCCTTCTTCTTCCTGCCACAGTGTACAGAATTGGTCAGAAGGTCTTTCGTTCATCTATTGACGAAGCTAGAAAGGCTTTCATTGATCTCCATCCAGTAAGTATAAAACCTGCTAAAACACATTGTTTAATGTTTATTTGCTACAGTGTAGTAGCCAGTGCATCAATTTAGAATGTTGATTAGACCTGACTGGAACTGCCTGTGCATTAAGCAAGGGATAATGTACATCCAGTAGGGGTGGAAAAATAGAACTGTTCTGTTCTCCACCCACGATTTAGTTATTTCCATCACTACAACTTCCTGAACACACACACAAAGTGTTCTAAAATGTCCACTAGGAGTTGCTCTTGGCAAATGTTTTCCTTTATTGGTTTTCCCTGAAGAGATAAGCTGTTTCTGAAAACGAATGTAAGCGTGATGCACTTTCATTGCGCTTTACCGTGAAATGAGAGTTCGTGTCTTTATTCAAATCAAAACATTCATGACCTAACCCACTCGCAATTAAAGGTGCCGTAGAACTTCTTTTTAAAAAGATGTATTATAAGTCTAAGGTGTCCCCTGAATGTGTCTGTGAAGTTTCAGCTCAAAATACCCCATAGATTTTTTTTTAATTCATTTTTATTTTGGGGCATCATTATAAATGCGGCGATTCAGCGCACGTCCCCTTTAAATTCTCGTGCTCTCCGCCCCCGGAGCTCGCGCTTGCCTTTAACAGCATAAACAAAGTTCACACAGATAATATAACCCTCAAAATGGATCTTTACAAAGTGTTCGTCATGCAGCATGTCTAATCGCGTAAGTATAGTGTTTATTTGGATGTTTACATTTGATTCTGAATGAGTTTGATGGTGCTCCGTGGCTAAAGCTAACATTACACACTGTTGGAGAGATTTATAAAGAATGAAGTTGTGTTTATGAATTATACAGACTGCAAGTGTTTAATAATGAAAATA